>OY748301.1:3243443-3781512 GCA_963556515.1 Nudaria mundana | reverse complement strand
CTCCTCAATCTCCGACCGCCCCGCCGCCGGACGAGCCCAGTAGCTCCCGTGCAATGTGCTGTCATCTGCATAACAATGAATATTCCCAAAGGAAAGCATATCATTGATATGCAGAAGGAAGAGTGTTGGTGACAGCACGGACCCCTGCGGCACCCCGGCGAAGTGAATACTTGCTAAAAGCGAGAAGCGTGGCCATCGCAGAGGATCCGCATTCGGCGTTCGTTCAGAAAGCTGGCCACCCAGCTGCACAGTTGAGGAGGTAGACCATATGCCGGAAGCTTGGAAAGGAGCGAAGCATGCCAGACTCTATCGAAGGCTTTGGTGATATCCAGGTTAATCGCCAAGGACTCGCCGTGCCTTTCCATAGCCTCACCCCATACATGCGTGCCACGAATGCCAGAAAATCACCCGTTGATCGTTTTGGCCTGAAGCCGTATTGCCGATCATTAATTAGCGAGAGATCTTCGAGGTATCGCATGAGCTGCTTGTTGATGATCAGCTCAAACACCTTGCAGATGACTGAGGTGACAGCTATGGGTCGATAGTTGCCTGGATCAGACTGATCCCCTTTCTTGGGGATCGGTTGTACGTTCGCCTCCTTCCAGACCTCCGGCACGATTCCTGTGGAGTAAGACAGGCACAGGCAGGTACAAACGTTCTTCCTCTGATGAAATAAGGAGTTCTTGGCTGCATTAATTCATCACACATCAAATTTGCTTCCGCAGGAGTACTTGACTCAAACAGCTTTAAGTTGGACTGGGTTGAATACATGCTGTTGACAAAGTCTGTTTTAAATTATTTATATCTATACTTAAATGATGACAGTTGTTCGTAGTTTGAGTTTCACAAAATGTTGCAAAGACGCTGCTGGTCATTGAGTAAGGTCCAGTGTATATATTATCAAAATAGTTTAAACAGTTGGTTACAATCGGTGTCTCCAAGATTAGATTTGTTCCAGGCTCAATATTTGGGTTTATAGCCATATTTAAAATTATTTTTGATCTTTGGGATCTGTAACAAGAAAATAGCTGCTCTGTAGTGCTATATGAATTACTTCGTGTGAATATAACTATATATTGTACAAAATAATTATCATACATAAAATACGGTAAACTAAAACAATAAAAAACTTACTTATATTGACGATTCGCCATAATTCCAAAATTGGCGGGAACCTCGCGAACCAGCGTATGTGCGGCACTGCAAATACTCACAGGATCATCCCCGACCGCCCCGATCATCATCCCCCGCGAGATCATATAGTGGCTTTTTAGCGTATTAATTTCGGATAGCGGCAACATAGTCTCACTGTTGTTACCACTTTGATTTTACTCAATATGTGAAACATCGCTAACTGGCGCATAACGATGAATGAAGTCGAAATGTTTTTACAATAAAGTTAAACTATAAAGCCGTTAAGTATCGTTAAATACATTTATGTCTAACTTTTTCAGTTAACGGCATTATAGCTCAATATAGCTTAAATTTCTATTTAAAAATTTGAGTAACTATAAAGCAGTAAAAGTACTTTAATCACATTAAAGTGAATTAAAATCCGTTAACCGCAATCTAGCGAAACAATCTTAAGTTTCTTTTTGTTAATATTTGATTTTATTGAACTTAAGCGGCTCTATATAGCCGCTTAAGTTCATTAACACAGTCACTTTACGGCATTTTTGAATAATACACAAGTTAAATAAAATCATATAACGGCTTTCTTACGTTTATTATTTCAGTAGCTTTTCTAGTTAGGAAAATACTGTAAATACAGATCGATAGAGATTTTTTTTCTGATTAAGATAGCATCAAAAAGTAAAAATCGTCAAAATGTTACATAACGGCGTTTTAGTTATACCACGGCAGAATAAATCTTCAGCATCTAAAATCTTTGAGATTTGTTAGAATATTTTACGTACATGGTCCTTAAAATCTATGAGATTAGATACTACTGGCCCCTGCTCTGCTTGACCCAATTATTGAAATAAATAACTACATAAACAGATCTATTTTTCCTACAAAAACTATGTGTTATTTTCCTCAATAAACATAGTCTAATTATTGTAGGTACTAAATTCATGATTATAAAGTTCATTAGTGACGATTGTTTGGCACGAAATATTCGTAAATAGTTACAAAAGGAACAACAAAGTTATGAATACGTATGCTTCACTTATTTCATTTCACTAAAGTCCAGACTCCAGACGTCCAGACGACCTATTTCGGAAAACTAGACTTTTTTGAAGCTATGAGTTTGTTATCTTTATTTTCTTCATTTTTGTAAGAGAACGTTTTTGCAGCTTTGGTAAGTATATCATTTAGATGATAGACAAAAAAAAAGTACTGCGTTATAAAAAAAAAGTAAGTAAGTAATGCGTCGAAAAAGTCCTCCGAATAAATTACCTTTTGGTTACTTTTGTCTCAGAGAATTTGAATTGCAGAACAACGTGGTTTTTGATTCTTTGGATCTTTCAGTCATTTGCAACGACGCGAATTTTTTCACGTAGGTACTGCAACCATTAAATTTTAAAGGCAATTTTTCATATAAGTATTTCTCTTACCAGTCGTGACGACACCAGCGAACACCCAACATTGTCCATAAGGGACGGGCTCCTGCGTCTCCAGGAACTGTTCCAGGATATCAACAGATCCTGTCCATTCTGACGGAGCTGTTCCATCCTCGTAGTTGCCATCCCATCTGCCTACTAGAACACCACCGTCGTCGTTTTCATTCACGATTTGGGAGATTATTCTGGCCACTTTTACTGGATCTCCACGGCTGGAAGCAGAAATTAACTTTGTAGCATTATTTCTGCTTGGACTGCAGAGAGTCTATTAATGGTACGAGGGTTAATTGAAAAGTAATCGGCCTAACCAAGAAAATAAATACATAATAAATGAAATATATTTTTATTTTTCAACGTAATCACCATCAAGTTCAATGCACTTTTGCCATCTTCCCTTCCAAGCATTTAGCCCGTTGATAAAAAATGATTCTTTCTTAGAGAGTCAAAATATGCGTCTACTGCTGCTTTGACCTCGTCATTTGTCAAAAATCTTTGACCTCCCAAGTGCTTTTTTAGGTTAGGGAACAGAATAAAGTCTGACGGTGCCAGATCAGGTGAATAAGGTGGATGCGGTAACAGTTTAAAGCCACAGTTGTGAATTTCTGCCATTGATTGGACAGACGTGTGAACACAAGCGTTATCTTGATGAAACAGGACTTTTCTTCTGATCATTCCTGGACGTTTTTCTTTTATATCCTCTCGTAAACGACATAGTCAGGTGCAGTAATAATCAGAGTTTATAGTCCGACCCCTTTCAAGATAATCAACCATAATCACACCCTTTGAGTCCCAGAATACTCAAGCCATCACCTTACTTGCCGACAAAATCGACTTAGCCTTTTTGGGGGGTGGTGAACCAGGTCTTTTCCACTGTTTTGATTGTTGTTTTGTTTCCGGTGTACAGTAATGAACCAATGTTTCGACTATAGTAACAAAACGATTAAAAAAATCACATTCATCAGCTTCAAATAACTCCAAACAGTCGCGTGCAATAGTCAATCGCATCCTTTTTTTCTCAACTGAAAGCAGTCGCGGAACCCACCTCGCAGACACCTTTTGGAAACCCAACACGTTGACTATTATGTTTTGATTAATCTCGGCTATCTCTCTAATTTTCAATCTGCGGTCTCCCATAATTAAGTCGAGTATTTTTTTTAACATTTTCGTCAGAAGTGGACGTCGAAGGTCTTCCAGAGCGGGGTTCGTCTTTCACACTCTCTCTACCACTCTTGAATTCTGCTATCCATTTTTTGACGGATGAATATGAAAGAGTGCAATCCCCTAGTGTACTGACCATATCATAATGGATGGCTTTTGATGACAGCCCCTTCTTATGGAGGTACTTAATGGCGGCACGCTGCTCGATTTGCTCCATTTGCGGAAATGATGTCTGTTAGCTTTGTTAATAAATTTATAAAATTAAAACTAATTATCGCACACGTTTCAAACTTCACACAATTAACAGGTCTGAACTGAACTAAATAATGTAGGTAGATTTGATTTTTAGAACTAAATGGATCAGTGTTAGGACGACTACTACTTTTCAATCCACCCTCGTATGTGACATCCAATTTGTCCTGGCTGTTAGAATTTTGGTTTGAATTACAGTGATTTTGGGTTGTCTATAGTGCCGCTAATGACAATAGGTTTACCCCCTATTATGTGGGACCTACAAAATAATTGGCAAAATGTGGGTACACACCCACATGGTACACAATCCCTCTTAGAAGAGGGATTGTTTACCATCAAGTTCAAATGTTCAAACGCTCTTAGAGTATTCTCAATTAGAGGATGATAAATAACTCAATGATAATATCTTAATGTGACAGTCCCACCAGCTTTCCGATATCGAAGTCGAACCGTGTGCTAGTATATTTTTAAGATATAAATTTGTATAAAATGTTCTGATTTTACCGAAGTCTGATAGTTATGTGCATAAACCGAGAAGATTTGTGTAGCTCGTAAGCCCTGAGGTTATCTTTCCGATGCACCAGCTACCAGGCAATTGATATTAGGCGGAGGTATAACAAAAGATCTAGTCACAACATACAAGAAGACACAACTTGAAGTTCACCAACGAGATCAAACAACCGAAGCACGGTACGCAGTTTTTGCAAGTTCTTAAACGCGGATATCCCGTCCATCTCATGGAAGTAAAATCAGGGAGCCAAGGTCTATGACATACTCGTCGCTCAAAAACAGTAAAATACTCACTGGCTGTATGGCATGCCAGCCCTGTCCAGCATCAGCATGCAGGCTGGTAGAACGCGCTGGTCGAACTGGCCGTACGCCCAGGGCTTTCCACGGGTCGTCTTCACAGGCCCCACCCACACTTTACCGACGTCATTCAGGACATACTCCTGCAGGAGCATGCAGTCTTCCATGTAAGTTTGGTCATCTAGGGGGGAGAAATTTACCTATATTAGATATTTTTAATTCCTGCCGGAAAACAGGAAGAAACCCCAAGGAAACTAGGGATGTTTAACCAGTGTATTTGCTGTTTGTCTGTGGCCTCATAGTTCCTGAATGGATGGGCTAATTTTTAATGAGAATTTTTCGTTCGAAAGCCCTTTTGATCGAGCTGGTCATCAGCTCAGATAAGTTAATTTGAGTTTGTTTCATGAAGAATAAAACGTACCAGGGTTCCATGGGTTGAACAGTATGTATAACTCCTGGTCGAAGTCGTACACTGTTCTCTCAGAGGAACTCTTGAGACGAGTTACCACTCGCAGGACCCAGGAGCCGACTGGTGCAGTAACTGGTGTAGATACCTAAAAGTAAATGTTATGTTAATATTGTTCTAGAAATGATAAATAAAAAAAATTTGAGTGACCTCGTAGCTTAGTGACAGAGCATTCCCCTTGTTAGGGAAAGGCAGCAGGTTCGAGTCCTGCTGACAACATTCGTGTTGTAAATAGAGTAGAATAAAAGCAACTCGTTGCCTTCAAACATGGGAATAAGTTATAATTAATCATAAATAAAATTAGCATAATCATATTTAAGCATAAAATTTATAAGCATAGCTTTATATTAGCAATGTTTGAGAAATCAAACAAAATAATCTCTTTTTTCTATTAATGCAAGTAGTTTGTGGCACTCGCCGGCCGCTGCCGCGGCACCGCTCGCTTCGCTCGCTCGGCTCGTGCGTAGGTGGTCACAGTTTTAACCTAACCTAACCTACCCATTTGTTTAAAGAAAAAAATATGCATAAATATATTAGACCTAAATATAATTATTCCACAGTACATATCGCTGGTCCCTATTAAAATCGTCGGAACTACAAAAATTCAATTATTATTTTATTTCATAAAACGTGTCTATATACCTAGGTCTATCGTCAGTTGAAAAGAAAAAAATCTAGTATGGCTAGTTTTTGAAATAGCCAAATTAAAAACGTCGGATATTACCCAGATAGCCCGCTAACATAGTCGGTTATTAACTACCTACGATCTTAGCGGAGCGCGTGGTTAGGTGAGCGCGTGCGATCTCCCAGTTCCGGCGATGTTAGCGGGATGAGCGGACATCGCGCTGTCACCTGTTTTTTTACGATAGTTAATTGAAATAATCCCTTACCTTATAACGCCGTTCACGATGTCTACGAGATCAAAACGCTTGATTAAGCTGCTTACTGGGCATGGTGAAAAAACAACAATAATGGAAATAGAAATGCGGACGAAAATATTATGAAAGCAAAACATAGTACGGAAACAGGTATGTATTATTAAAATATTACTTTTACGATTATTTACAGTATAGTTTATGTTTTAATGCTATTGCGAATTTAATACCTAATTAAAGTATCATTTAATAATTAAAAATGCGTAACGTAATTTAAAATTGTAGGATGTACCACATCCGACTTTGTTAAATGGTTTTCAAAGGGTGTTCAATATCGGTAGTGGCACATCCGACGTTTTTTATCGGGTTTTTAAATAGATGAAATGTCGGTAGTACCACATTCGACAATGTTAACCGGTTTATCAAATGGGTAAAATGTTGGTAGTACTACATCCGACGATGTTAATCGGGTTTTCAAATGGGTTGAATGTTGGTAGTACAACATCCAATGTTGTTAATTTGTACTTCAAGTGGGTGTATGTCGGTAGTACCACATCCAACGCTCTTAACCGGTTTTACAAATGGGTTATATGTCGGTAGTACCACATCCTACGTATTTTACCGTTTTTATTAGGGAATTAAATGTTGGTACCACCACATCCGACCATAATGTTATAATGGGATGTGGTAGAACCAACTTCAGTTACACCCAAATACATAAATTACGTGCTTTTTTTTAAAATGTGAAATGGTTAATTTATTTTATAACATATTTATGTGAAAATTGAGTTTTTTTTCAGCTTTTCGAGAGTCTCCCATACCTGCAAGCTTTGAAGCTGAATTAATTAAAATTCCGGGATTTACTCGGTGATGTATTCAATGACAATGACGACATAATATCAGCCAATAAAGCGAATGTTACTGAAGCCGTTACAACACCGATACCATCACCACTGTCAACACCTGCTGTGTGCAACGATGAATTAGAATTAGCTGCAAAGGTTGTGAAGGTAATACAGTAAGCACTAAATCTCATTCGCAAATTGAAGTTGACAAGAATACTGGTGATACTAAATCTCCGACGCCATCACCAACTAACAAGGATTATGAAGATATAGTACAGAATACATCTCATTCTCAAATTGAAGTAGGTCATGTTACTGATAATGCGTCGATACCATCAACACTGACTTCCCAAAATAAGTGCCAACATTCTTGTGCTTGTTGTGAGAACGAGTACCCTCCAATTTTAACCGATGACGACCTGTATGGGAATTTGCCTACACCTTCCGTGGCATCCATAACGAGTTTTAACATCTTCTGTCGCAAGTGTTCAAACACGTACATCTACTTTTAAAACGGATAAAGGAAAGAAAAGGCTTATGCATACAGAAAACTGGCTAGTAAACGTGCAAAAAATCAAGGAAGTTGCTTTTACCAGTATATTAAAGAACACGCAGATAAAGGTGTAAAAGTCTTTAAATTTTGGTCCGACAACTGCACGGGTCTAAATAGGAACCGTATTGTTTTTTCTCTGTATTTGCTTGCAGCAAAATAATTTTCGTGGTCACTACTCACCGTTTCATGGAGAAGGGCCACACCCAAAATGAAGGCGACAGACATCGAACGCGCTAGTAAGCGCAAAATGATTTAGCAACGCGAGACGCAAGAGCGAGCAGTACATACCAGAGGAATGGTACTGCCTCGTTCGCTGGGCCGAAGTAGAAGGTGAACCTTACAAAGTTAAAGAGATGACAACCTTGCTTCTAAATTAAAGGCTTGCTTCTAAATTAAAATTGGAGTAAAGATATAAATAATGAAAAGGTAAATTGGACACATTTGAGGGAGGTAATAGTCAAGGCATGTAATCCTGATAGGATAGAGTTTAAGTACAATTTTGAGGATGCACCTAAAACTATTGTTGTCTTGCGATCTGCTACCCGGAACACAGCCAGATTAACTTCTGAATTTACTCAATATGAGGGAGAAATTTTTATAAGTCGCAACAAACATAAAGACTTGCTTACTTTGTGTCAAAGTGAGATAATTCCCAGAAAATATCACCATTTTTATGAAAAATTTAAATTCGATAATGTTGTATTTTTTCAGAAGTAATAAGAAGATTTTTATTTAGTTTAGTTGAATTTTGGTCATGCTGTTGTTGATTGTCTTAGGAAGACTGTTTTTAATTATTAATGAGAAGATTTTGTATTTTGTTTAGTTGTTTTAGTTATGCCACAATTTTTTAATAATAATTATTATTTATAATAATGTTTGTCAATAAGAAGACTGATTTTAACAATTAGTTAATCCTAATTTAAGTGATGTAGGTAAGTTTTCCATAAAACTAAGACCTTTGATTCAGTATTACCTAAGTGCCTTAATTATAAGTAAGATTTTGTATTTTGTTTAGTTGTTTTTAGTTATGCCACCATGTTTTTATAATAATATTATTTTTAAATAAGAAGGCAAATTTTAACAATAGTTTTAATTGAATGAATGTAAGTTTTCCATGAAACTAAAGACATTGACTAAGTTATTTACAAAGTGCCTTAATTATAACTAAGAAAATTTTGTATTTTGTTTAGTTGTTTTGTTATGCCACCATTTTTTTTATAATAGTCATTATATATTTATAATAATATTTATCAATAAGAATACTGATTTTAATAAAATTACATAGATAATCTTGATTTAATTAATGTTAGTTTACTATAAACCTGTGATTATACCCTACTTGTGATTATTACTTGCCATAATAATAAATAAGAAGATTTTGTATGCCACTTTTAAGTTTTTTTGTTAATTACATTTCTTTTTTAATAATAAAGAGTTTTTATTTGAGTACCACAAAATTTTTATTTTTTTAACTTTATAAGTCATAAAATTAGATTTTTATATGATTTTCTCAATTGACCAAATTTTCTTTGTTCATTGTCAATAAATATATTTGCATAGACTTACATTTTTGGTGTTTTTTTTAGTAATTTGTACATACGACATGCATATTAATAGATAATAATCATTTAACAATGTAGTAAATGGCAGTTCCGACAAATAATTATAAATTTCGCC
Organism: Nudaria mundana; assembly: GCA_963556515.1. Lineage (NCBI taxonomy): Eukaryota > Metazoa > Arthropoda > Insecta > Lepidoptera > Erebidae > Nudaria > Nudaria mundana. Next base: position 3,772,315 of record OY748301.1, on the reverse strand, counting down.
CAGCAACAATGTCGGGTCTGGTACTTCCGACAAACAATTATCAATTTTTCCCAGCAACAATGTCGACTCTGGTACTTCCGACAAATCAACATTAGTTCTAAACCGTTAAAAAGGTCATAAGTGACTTTCCTCACATTTACACTTAATATACCGGCTACTTATAATATTGTCCTGAACAGGCATAACTTGTACAGCATTACTCTAAACTTTCAGGACTCTGCTTAAAATAAGTAAAAAGTTACATGGAATTTAAACTTTGAGATGCTCTCCTGTAAAGTTGCAGTTTTTCACATCCGACAATTTTAATAGGGACCGTCGATATGCTGCTAAAAATCAATTATGACCAAGTATAATTATGCCAAAAAAAGTATGCCAAATTCATTGTGCCATAACATTTTAGGATTAGGGTCACATGTTCAACAATAAAACAAGTGTACACAATGAAACATCGCCATATTTCAAAAATGCGACATTACCAAACCGTGCAAATCAGTGTGCAAGTAGCTCTTTATGAGCGCCCCCCACTGACCTAGTCAGGCGCCGCACTTCGTGGCGGAAGCATGTTTGCGGAGCATATTTGCAATTTTCATCTAAAAAAGTAAGTTTTTTTTTAACTTTGATTTTTTCCCTAGTCTTATGTGTACTACAATTGGTTATTTTTGTGTATTACGTATGAATAAGCATATATCTAAGATTCTTGTAGCCTACTTTGATAACCAAAGAGTTCATATTTAGTGCTTTTTTTTTAGGTTTTTTTAGCAAAACCCGAGGTGGTCCACGATGAAACGTTTCAACATGGACACAATGAAACTGTGTCATTGTGTACTAGGATTGATTCATTGTATATACCTAGATAAATTAAAGTAGAATTACTTTGGTAATTAGTTATCTCTTTAAATATCTTTACATATAGAAACGGCTGTTTGCAGTTTAAACCTACACAGCACGTGTTAAAGCGCGCAGGTAGGCAGGCATTTTCAGTCGTCGCGTTCACTCACCGTCGTCGGGTGACCATAATATCTCTGGGTAATATTATTTATTTGTAATAATAAATAAATCTATTTGATAATATTTAATTGGTTTTTCTTTTTAAATTAAGTGAAATTTCAACAATAATTTTAGTGTTTCATTGATGAACATACGGTGTTTTATTGTGTACACACCCATGGACACAATGAAACATTTCTCATTTTTTAAAAAACAACATCTGGTAGATTTTCTATAACTATTTGAGATAAACTGAGTACACAGTTCGTTAGTCAATTAAATTCTCGACCTCTGTGTAAAAAATTGTAACTTTATGGTTATAAATAACTGAGTTACGACTCTCAGAACTTTTAGTGTTTCATTGTTGAACATGTCACCCTACATATATTATGTTAACGAAAGGTATACCGTTCGAATGATGTTCTCTGTAAACAAAATAATGTGCTTTCATTAACTTCGGAGTGCAAATTCTGTATAAGTAGGTACTAAGTATTCCCTATTCTGTGGTATAGGTACCTGCTTACTTATATTATACAAACTAGGCAATATACAATAAATCAAGTTGTATAAATATAACCTGTTAAAAAACTACACCCAACAAGAAATCCCAAGTTATGTCACAAATATAATAATTTTATAATTTACATAGATACATACTCGTAATAACATAGGATACCTACTTATAAATAAAATCGTGCTCATCGAGAATACTTATTTACCTATTTAATAAGTAGTGGCGTATTAGCATAACTATAAGATGTTTATCTAAAACTTGTGTGATACGTGAATAGGCCCGTAGGTACCTACCTAGTAGCACTCTTCTTTAAAATTTTCTCAGTTTGTAATCAACTATTAAAATCAGGAGGAACTTAAGTCACTTTTTGAGAAACCTTTACGTACCTACTTTGATAATCCATTCTACATCATGACACCTTTAACCCAGAAAGGGTAGGAAGAAGTGCACTGGAATATTTTAATTTCGTCTGTCTGATGCATGGACCGTGTTCTAGGATAGTGGCCACAGTTTTGATCCGATCTCTTAGAAACTTGCCACAACTGTTCCTTGATTTTTAATTAATTTTCATGGTACCTAAGTTTTTTTTGTTAGTGGAAGAAACGCGTGAACAAAGCCAAAAGTGTTTTAATAGTCGTAGAAGTTAAGAGAAGGTTTAAAGGTTTTTTTTTAATTTGAGGCGGTATGAATTTGGCAAGGACCTTTAGTCTGCTTTTATAATTTATGTTAACCTTAAGTAATACACCTATGATGATTATGATGAAATTCTAATTTAAGATTATTTGTTGCTAATGATTATTTATTGTCTTCTGTGACTGACCAAGAGTTTATGGTAGACCAAATTATGGAATAAAAAAAGAAATTCGTGTCGTCTCTGAATCAAATAAAGGGATCTATTACCTATCAACATCTTGTACCTATTAAGTAATTGTACTGATAAGCATAAGTACGTGAAATTCAAATGCAATTTCATTACTTGTAGTTACATCCTTAAAATTTAATTTACAATTTGGACACGATTAGATTATAGAAAATATAAATCGCGCCATTTGTGTGTGGAAGTTCTATTACATAAATGGCGCGATTTATTTTTTCTAAGTAAATAAAAATAATAAAGAAATATATTTTTGGACATTCTTGCACAACGTCGTCTAGCCCAAACTAAGCTATAAGCTTGTGCTATGGGATCTAGACAACTTATAAACATACCTACTTATGTATTTCTAAATATTTACATACGTAATATACATAGGAAACACCCAAACTCCGATACAAACATTTGGATACGATTAGCAAGTTCCATTACACATATGGCGCCAGCAACGCTAGCGCGGGCGCGCCAAAAATCATAAAAGTCAACATCAAACAAAGCGCGAACTAAATCATATTGAATATTCAACTATCGTCCAGTATTAAAAAATGAGTCTAGACATAGACAATAATCCATTGTATGTAATTTGAGGTAGATTTAAATAAATAAGTGCTTTACATTTCGATTGCCACTTGAACGGACTCATTAGAATTGTTGGAACGGATGTTTTCATATTATGGCGTCCATATTATTGATCTTGAAGGGTAATTGGAATAATAATCAAAATAACCTCGTTAAGTATTCAAATGATGAATGAACGATATACCTTCAATTATGAATATTATGATTAACATAAAGCAGCTATTTTTAACGTTCACACATTTGCATTTTCAACAAAAAAGTATATTTCTATCTAAAGTATCAGTTAGATTTTGTATCAAGCAGTCATAGGTGATCGAACTTGATCGTACTTTCCTATGTTTACTTATAATATTTTCTATTTCACTAGTAAAGTATCTGTTCGCATTTCGTCTTGTATTTATTCTAATTTATTATTAATATTTTCGATAATTAGGGCTAAAATTCATCACAAAACACAATCTTACCATTATCAAAGTGTATCTAGGTAAAACCCAGTGTAAAATAAATAAGAAATTAGTGATATTTACGTATTTTGTTTTACCGGCTAAAAGTCAATGACTGTTTGAAAATTTTAAAAGTGAAACTTTATCAACTCGGATTTAATGTGATTTGAGTGATTTTTATACAGGTAATCGTACTAATAAATAACTACTTATTATCGTACCTGTTAGTTTTTGAAGTTGTAGTATATTCAATCAGATTCTTTTTGACATTACTTACGTATTTATTTGTGTATTTAGTGTATTATCAGGTAGCTTTTTACTATCTAAGTCAGTATAAATTTATAATATCGTAATGCCAGTCACACGTAGCATGTATTCTGCTCGCCGTGATGAGGCTAAACAAGAAGATATCTTGAGAAAACTTGACCTGACATTGAAGGAATTAGAGGTATCCAAAACGTTGATTAAACAGTTGCATAGGGAAAGAGATGAAAATGAAAAGGAACTATTAGATAGCCTAAATAAATACGACTTCATAAAAAAGCAGATGGCTGAGATGCACACAGAGAATAGGTTAGTGTTAGATGAGCGGGACAGATTACAAAATATTGTGACTGGGTTCAGAGAGTGTAGTGACGAGTATGAACAGGGTCTCAAGCGCATGTCAGTCTTGGAACAGGAACTGCACGAAGCCCACCACCTCATTTCCCACCTTGAGGCTGAGAAACGTGACACCATAGTATCCCATACCCATAACTTGTTTGAGGAGTTAGTTGGTAGTGTGCCCAGCCTTGTTGCTACTGAACCCAGCTTAGAACCCACTATTACTATAGATTTAACAAAGGATGATACCTTAACAGCTCATTGTTCCAATCACAAGATGGGCATAGTTGAGTGCAGTAGAAACAAAATTAAGAAATATGTGAAAATTAATAAATACATAAGAAAAACACAAAAACTTATTAAAAGACAAAAAAGTATGTACAAAAAAGTCAAGTATATTAATGAGAGAAGGCAACTAGGCGATGAACTTGACATGTATTCATTATTAATTGAAAATAATATCTCTGATCATAATAACAATATTTTAAAGTTAGAATCAGAAATTAATAATTTAAAAAATTCACTAGACATAATGACTGACAGATATTGTAATGTTAAAAGTGAGTATCAGGAATACATTCTGGCCATGAAGAAGCTTATGAGTCCAAATTCCACATTGACATCAAACAACCATTTAATTAGTCCTGAGCCGGTCTGTAAGTCCTCGCTGACTTCAAACATAAGCCCTTCACTTGAGTCAAACAAGAAACCCAGTAGTTCCTTCACCAAACGAAATATGATTAAATCTGAAATAGTGATGTTTTGTGATGAATTAGGGAAATCAATGGGCCAGTTACTTAGTTCATATTTAGAACAAAATGTTACTAACTATTGTATGCCGGGATTAACTTACTGTAACATTATAAAAAAAATTAAAAATTGTAATTTAAACAGCAACTGTACACTTTTAATTTTGGTGGGAGATAGGGGAAATGCAGACAGAAATGCAATTGTAAACTGTTTAGAATTACTGAGCTTATTAGATGTTAAAAACATTATTTTATTCACACTTCCTTATAGCCGTGGCTTGTCACAGGCCGAAAACAATCTTAGATATAAGCTAAATCAAACAATACATACATTGACATTTCATAATCCAAATAAATTCCATCTGATTGACATTAACATGTATTTAGAAAATAAATTGTTATTGACGGAAGATAAATTCTATTTGAATAGATATTTTAGGAGACAGATAGCATCTTCGCTATCATATTTTATTAGTTATTCAGCCAAAAACTTGGCTAAACAATCTGCTTTTATTGAGCAGAAAAGTGACAATGTTTGTCTTGTGACCTTGGAATCTGTTCCTGAAAAGGGTGACAATAATTTAAACTTAGTTGTAGGACAATAGAGGAAATCCCTAGCAAATTAAATTTAAGGACAAAGGAAAAGTCTATGTTCATGAATATAATTCATCAAAATATTGAAGGCTTTTCTGGCAAAGAGTTAGAACTAGAATTATTTTTAAATGAAAAACGTATCCATGTACTTTGTTTAACTGAACACTGGTTAAAAAAACATGAACTCTTAGTTAATATTGATAATTATAAAATCATTAGTGCGTTTACTAGAGATTCCGCTATAAGAGGTGGGTCTCTCATTTTAATTAATGACAAATTAAAATCAAAAGACCGAAAAGACGTAGTAGCACTCACAAGTGAGCGAAATATTGAACTATCATGTGCAGAGCTAGAACAATATATTATTATTAGCGTCTATAGACCTCCTTCTGGAGATTACTACCTGTTTGAGTCCATTATGGAGGAAGCCTTAAAAAAGGTATGTAAATGTAAGAAGACTATAGTTGTATGTGGCGATTTTAATATTAATATTTTAGAAAACTCTCAGAACGCGCTAAGGTTCCTCAACCTTTTTAAATCTTTTAACTTACAAAATCTTTTTTGTGAACCAACACGCACCACAGCCACATCAGCTACCTGCTTAGATAATATTTTTTCTAACAGCGATGTAGATGAGAAATCTATAATACATTTTGTAAATTCAGATCATGCAGGTCAGTTAGCTAGATTTAAGTTCCAACATGTTCCATTATCAAAAAATATTGTTTGTAGACCAATCACAACTTATAGATTAGAAAAATTTAAAGAAAACATTAAGAATAAAGTACCTCTTTTGGAGTTGAATAATGATAAACACCCGAATGATCATTACGGAGATTTGTTCGGAGTAATCAAATACGAATGTGATAACATTTTCACTAAAAAAACAATAAATGTAAATCAATTTAAAATAAAATTTAGTGATTGGGCTACGCCTGGAATCTATAAAAGTAGAAGGAAATTATATGAATTATACGAGACAAAGGCATCTACTAATGAGCCACAAGTAATTGAACAGATTAAAAAGTACTCCAAACTATTCAAAAAAGTATGTTCAACAGCTAAATATAATTATATACGGGCTAAAATTGAAAAATCTGATAATAAAACGAAGGCAATATGGAATGTTATTAACAAAGAAACTTGTAAAGCAAAGTCACGTGATCGATCCTTCGAGTTAAAAATAGATGATAAACATATTAAAACTGATTCTGAAGTGGCCAATGCATTTGAATCTTTCTTCACAAATGTTCCAATCACCACTACAAATAAGTTAAATTCGTCAAAAAACGTAGCCAATTCTCTTCTTAAATCTAGTGTTGATAAATGTAGAATTAACTTTGATTTTCAGTATATTGACTCTGTCACTATACTTAAAACTTTTAAACAACTAAATATAAAAAATACCGAGGATCTTTGGGGCATTTCAACTAATATAATAAAATCAATAGTGCCCGCTATAGCACCTCACCTTGCATTCATATTCAATAAATGTATAGATGAAAATCAGTTTCCTCATCTTATGAAGTACAGTAAAATCAATCCTTTATTTAAAGCAGGAGACAAAAGTGATCCTTCAAATTTTCGACCTATTTCCATACTCCCATCCCTCAGTAAAATTTTTGAAAAAATAATATTTAATCAATTGCTTTCACATTTTACAGACAATAAGTTACTTCATAACAAACAGTTTGGTTTCACTAAAGGCAGGAACACAACGGATGCAGGAGTTGCACTTGTGAAACATATATTTGATGCTTGGGAGGAAAAGCAGGATGCTATTGGTATATTTTGTGATCTATCAAAAGCTTTTGATTGTGTTGATCATGGGACTTTGCTACTAAAATTAGGTTATTATGGTGTTTCGAACAGCTCACTTGGCTTACTCGAGTCTTACCTCACTGGTAGAGTACAAAAAGTAAACATTAATGGCACCGACTCTTCTGGCGCCTCATTAGTCATGGGAGTACCCCAGGGCTCTATATTAGGACCCCTTTTATTCTTAATATACGTAAACGATCTTCCTTATTTCACTAAAAATCTTTGTGAGATAGTATTATTTGCTGATGACACATCATTAATTTTTAAAAGTGATAGACAAAAAGTAGCACTTGACGATGTAAATAATACCCTTTCGGAAATATTGCATTGGTTCACAAGTAACAACTTGCTGCTCAATGCGAAGAAAACAATTTGTGTAAAATTTACTATGCCCAATGTTAGACAGGTGGATACTCATATTACTATGAATAATGAATTAGTTCAAATAGTCAATACCACAGTTTTTCTTGGGATAACTCTAGATAGTAAACTACAATGGGGTCTTCATATCACAGCCTTGGCAGGAAGACTTAGCTCAGCTGCCTATGCGGTTAGAAAGATAAGGTCTCTGACTGACGAAAAAACGGCACGATTAGTTTATTTTAGCTACTTTCATAGCGTTATGTCATATGGTCTGCTGCTGTGGGGCTCAGCTGCCGATATTGAGACAATATTCATATTACAGAAACGAGCTATACGAGCAATCTATAGACTCGGACCCCGTGACTCGCTGAAAGAATTATTTAAAGAAATTAATATTTTAACAGTTGCTTCTCAATATGTTTACGACAACATCTTATATGTACGGAAGAACATAGATCTATTCAAAAAAAATTCCGATAACCATAATTTTAATACAAGAAATAAAAATAAATTGGCAATGACAAAAATTAGACTTCATAAAGTTGGTAATTCGTTTGTTGGCAAATGTATAAAAATTTATAATAAAATTCCTCAGGATTTGGTTGACATGCCTCTTAATAAGTTTAAAATAGTAGTTAAAAAATGTTTGATGATGAAAGGCTACTATAATGTAGACGAATATCTTAATGATAAAAATGCATGGTCACCCTAATCTTCTGTTGTTGGCCACTCGTATAATACAATAGAAACTAATTGTAACAATGTAAACAAAACAATATTAAAAAAGAAAATGGATAATCTACCTGAGTTTCTTGCTGGTCTCTTCTCAGGAGAACCAAATTACCGAACCAGCGAAAGAATCATTTTCTAATGGTTATTTATGTACTTACTTAATTTAGTATTTTTATAATATTACTTGACAAAATTGTAAAATTTTGACATTCATATGTGCTCTTTATGTGCCTAAACTGAATAAATGAAATTGATTCTTGATTCTTCTTTGATTGAAAGAAGTATTTCTTTGGTTGGTGAGGTATTGATTTTGATAGTGTGAATAGGCTGAAAACTTATAAAACATCTATTTAAAATATAAACCAGACTTTCCAGAGACAAGCACTTTTAACTTAGCTCGAAGGCTTAAAGAGAATGCCAGTAGGTAACTCATATTTGCGATTGCTAGTAGGTACCTACTTATTCTTCCAAAAATGTTCTAGCCACCTGACCGGCCAGTTAGTTGAAACATTCCCGGAGGAACTAAAACATAAGTTTTTCAGACGCATTACCTACAGCTAATCAACAGCTCAATCAAGCTAGTAAACGGAAGTCAACGGTAATGAGGGTAGATGACCAAAAGCTTACTTACCTCAAAGGTAACCGTATTTCCTTGTACATCAAGCAACTTCGCGCTCCAAGTGTTTTTGTCCGTGACCGCATCGCGACGAACGTACATTGAGCCTTGAGTATCCAGGTTTGGCTTATCACCTAAAACAATACCATCGTATCGTTCAATTCATTTTTGCAGATTTCAAGAAGCTCTCTACTACGTAGATATATAGGTATAGGTCGCGAGCCCTAAGCTAAGCTTTGCAATTGTGTGAGTGATCACAAAAAGTAGAGTAAAAAGGCTATGTGTAGCTGTGTGTACAACACACGTGTGTATAAAAGAGGTCACATTATACGATCACATACGTGCACTCACACGAATGCAAAGCTCAGCTTACGCCTCGCGAACTATACCCTCTCTAAAGATCGGTGTGCTCATGTCACATGCTTACGAAAAAGCCATGATGGCTATTTGACAGATGTGTTATTCCATAAATAACCTAACCTCTCAGACTAAAAGAATAACATGTTATTCTTTTAGTCTGAGCTACTAATATTATAAACGCGCAAGTTTGTGAGTATGTAAGTATATATGTATGTATGGATGGATGGATGTTTGTTACTCTTTCACGTAAAAACTACAGAATGGATTTTAATGAAACTTTACAATAATATAGCTTATAGATCAGAATAACACATAGGCTACAATTTATAAAGATATTGTTTGAATTGTTCAAAATACGACGCGGCGCGACGGGAACGGAAAAAAATCCAAACTATCACACGGACGAAGTCGTGGGCGACCACTAGTATACTTATACACAGATTTGAATCACAACCCGATTAGGTAGGTAAGTACATTTGAGCCTTTGCTGTTTTTGTATAAAGGTATTATCCGGTATGTCTTACCAATAATAAACACGAATTGTATCAAGTCATCATTTTCATCGAAGTCCCTGTTGAATCGGATGACTCCTGAGAACGGTTGTCCTCGCCTCACGATCGTACTCGTCGGGTTCTCGTCGTTCACTACTTCGTATCTGAGTTAAAATACCATTTCCATGAATATTGGATAAATTTATTATGAGTAGGTATGCTACCAACTAGGTATGCTAACTTTTCGCAAAAAACTAAACTCTTTTTTGGCTAGATTTTAACTAGCGTCAGTTTCCTTTGAAGGGGAGTGCTCTGACTGACCTACCAAAACCCCATGGCAACTGAAGATCTCGAAATTCTAAATCATCATTGCAGTGCTAACAACCGACGGCGACGGTTGATAGCTGTTGATAGGACGGTAAATACCTAATAATATAGCGTAAGTATTGTCCTACACACACACACACATATCACGCCTATATCCCCGAAGGGGTAGGCAGATGTGCATTACACACCCACAATTTGCCAATATTTTTGGTCCCACGTAATGGGTGGCAAGCCTATTGCCGTCACCGGGCAAATTTATAATGGGTTATGTCCAAAATGGCCGAATTAATTTAATAAAAAGTAGCAGCTATATTGTAATTTTGAACAACTAATTTGAAACCCGTTGCCTTGCGATGAAATGTTAATAAAAGGCTACATAACCTTACGTGTCAGCCGCTAAGGCACAGCCAATTAAAGTCCTGAGCGTCTCGGACTATAAATATATATTATGTTATCTATAAATGTATTTACAAATAAAAATGTATATAACTATGTACGTCAGTTTATCTAGTACTCATATCACAAGCTTTACTTAGTTTGAGACTAAAAGCTATAAATTGACTATAAATTATATTATCTTATAAGTTATTATATAACGCTGACTCTCTTGGAATCTTTGGGGTGGCATGTGAATTACGAGAAGTCAATCACCAAACCGACTCACATGTTAGAGTACTTGGGGCTTCTGTGGAACACACAAAGCGAGACAGTAGCATTGCCCGCCCTGAAGGACCTACTTAGTCGATGATGACAACAAACAAAAACTTACTTGGCTGTGTTGTGAGTTTGTGCATTTTCTTTTGGATAGAAGTGCACAACATCTACTTGGAGAGGCTCCATCTCTTAAGCAAATCTGGAACAATTAACAATTAATTTTTGATACCTAGGTATAAGTGTCTCAGGTTTTTTTAACGAATACAATGCCGAAATCCCCGGTGTCTGGTAGCTCGCGATGCAGCGAAATCCGAATGTATTTCTTAAGTGAAGCCTAAATCATAAATCATAATCTAAAGACAAGATATTAAATAGAACTGGTTAGCCTAAATCCCTATTCTGGTAATTGGCAGAGAATCGGTTAGGTCCGCTTTAGGTACACTAAACAGATACTCTCAAAATGAATAAACATTTACAATAACAAAAATAATTACTGGCTCTACCATCGTTGTTCCTAGTATGATGTTATAATGATAACTATAGACTGAGACTGTCGTCATTATCTTATAACGACGCCCGCCGGTTTCCTGGACGATATCATAAACTACCCAATTTTCAGCCAGTTCAATTTGTTCTCACGTAGGTCCTACCTACTAAAAGAATTCTGACTTCTCAATGAGCACGTTCATCCAAACAAACACTACATAATAATATAATACTTAGGTTTAAAAGACACATCTTTATTATCTACCTAGGTACTGTATATTGGTATAAGTATCAAATCGCAGATGTCTTGAACAAAGGCCAGGTTAAAACCACCCATAACCGGCGAGCATGCATGAATACATTAATAGTTGAGAAACCGAAAGAAGTATGCCAAGATCGTAGCAAGTGGAAATCCGTGGCCTCTGCCTACCCCACTGGGAAAGAGGTGTGATTTTATGTATGTATGTATCAAAACGGTTTATAGAAAGCCTAACAATAAAAGGGAATAAGGATATAATAAGGGAAATAATATTGCTACAATAGTCTTTCTCTGGGGTTGCCAATTCATTCCTATGCAAAGTTATCTTTGTCAAACTATAGTTAAGTTTTGTATAAATCTTTTTATCTCTTAGTTAACCACAGGCCACGGATAGTAACGAAATGCCCGCAGATAGTGATAACCTCTATATTTTAGGCCATTGACTTTGAGTACAAACGAAATTAAAGCTGGGACCATTTATTAAACACGAAAGTTTAAAAAAAGTAGGTAGGTACTTACATATACACCGTGAAAGTACCACCGTTACAAAAAAAATATTTTGGACTCAGTTTCGATAACAGAACCGACTGAAAATTTAAAACAAACACATTTTATTACAAAAATCTTAAAATTGATGTAGTCTCCAGACATCAAATGAGTACTCGTGGTAGCTCTCCGCCTTAAAAAAAAAATCCTAGTGCTATCCAGAGGCGCTTGGCAATGGGAATTTAAAAAAAATACCACATCAATTTTAAGAATTTTATAAAAAAAAATGTTCTCTCTGAGACAGTCTTGAGAATGCCTCGTTTAGAGGTGAAACATTTATCGACGTTTTAATGTCTTCTATTTTTGTGAAAATAATGCAATTATTTTAAAAAGTTTGAACATCATACTTACCATACGCCTGATTATATCCAATATTTGAAAAAAAGAAGTGTTTTTTCGCGTTTTGTAATATGTACCTAAACTTAAGAATGGTATTTTAAACACGATTTTGTCTAGATATAGATAACTTACAGTTTGTTTAAATTAATTCCGCGTTAATATTCTCTAGACAGACTCTACCTATTAAATACGTCGTTTCGTATCGGGAGGTGAAATAATAGCGATTACTTTACCGAAAGGACTAGTACAGATAAGTGTGAAAAAGAGAGAGATAAGTAATAATTATAATTGTGTATATCTATCAGGTAACGTATAGTAAATATAAATATATATGTGTATGTATATTATGGCATTGAGACCCTCCGTGCCTCGGAGAGCACGTTAAGCCGTCGGTCCCGGTTGTCATACAAACATCTATGGCAATCGTTAGGGGTAGTTGGAGCCCTAAATCAAAAATCCGACCGGTCTAACTACAGAACTTCGATATCGCCCATGGGTTGTGAAGGTCAGATGGCAGTCGCTTCACGGAAAATATCGAAGTTCAGCCGAATCGCAGTTAGACTGGAAAGCCGACCCCAGCTGCGTTGGGAAAAGGCTTGGTGAATGATGATGATATTATGGCATTATATGTAGGTTTATATGTATACGTTTATGTATATTTAAATTATTAACTATTTATGTAGTTATTAAAATTTAAGTTTATGACCTTCATATGAACTTTTTTTGTATTACTTTTACACCAATTTCAATATTTTTTTCAACACTACTGCTATGCACCTACCACTAGATCTATCTGCATCACCCTTAGGTTGTCTGGAAGATAATGCCTGTGGCATTAAGTCTTATTAAGTCTTCCATTATATAATAACTATGCAAAAAATTTAAAATAAAAAATAAATAAAATAAATATAATTATCATTATGATAGATTAGATTACTATTATTGGATAGAATCAGGCGTTACCTGGCGAAAGTCCATGACAAAGCAATGGTAAGTATGATGTTCAAACTTTTTTTTAAATAATAGACCTTTGTTTAATTTGTTCGTGAATGGACAGCCACAGTAGTTTTGTTGGTTTGTGTGTGTTACACTATGTTTACTGCGAATTATAGAGTTGATTTTTGTCTTAATAATACCTATTTTGAATTTATTAGCCTAACTTAATATGTCTACCCCCGGTTGTTGTTTTTGACATATCCTGCATCGCGCTAGCGAGATTTACATGTTCATACTTAAAAACAACTATGATCTGGCTTCATTTTTTGCTGTTCTCTCTGAGACAGTCTTGAGAATGCCTCGTTTAGAGGTGAAACAAATGTCGACGTTTTAATGTCTTCTATTTTTAGCGAAAATAATGCTATTATTTAAAAAAAAAGTTTGAATATCATACTTACCATTGCTTAGATTACTATTATTACTCAAGTTGTTTCTTAATCCCAACTTTAAAGTTGACCACATTTGTCCACACATCAAGAGACGATTTAATTACTTAAATATTTGCCAAGTAAACTCCAATATAGAATCTCCGAGTGGGCTGTTTCGTAATCTAAAAACTGGTTTGTAGTATAAAGTATGTACGGAGGCTATTGATTTATATGTACCTATATACTTTGGTATCGGTAGAATTTCGATACTGTTTTGAGAATTTGGCTTTTTGCTTCTCCCAACCAGACTGGGAGAAGTTATAGCACGACCGGTATTCGATTAAAAAGATATGTTTAATATTGTTTCTCTTCTTTGTGTACAATAAAGTGTATTTGATTTGATTTGATTAGCATTATGACAGTAAAATGTAGATTTTTAAAATTTGATTTGTATTAAATCCAGTTCCCATATCACATATGAGTGATTTATCGTTTTACTAATGGACATTAAATGCATAGTAAAGCTGCGAAACAACAGTCTAGGTATTGGCAAACATAGAAGATTACACACGGGACCAACAAAATGGCCGTCGCCGTCGTAAATACGATATATATTTAGGACATCTTTTAATTGTTTTTAACAATAAGTAGGCTTATAATATTATGACAAACGTAATATTATTTAATACACTTATCACTATGTATTTATTTTGTATTTTATCTTTGCATTTAAAAGTTATAAAAGTTTGGTAAATAATACATACCGGGTGTTACGTAAGGGTTATATCAACCCGAAGCCAGCACCATCAGCTGGTCGACCAGAACCCGTTTCGATATGTGTTGACCGCCAAACAAGAAAAAAAATCACCCAGAAAAAATAATATTATCACCAAATAAAACACTCTTGTTTGAACAACACCAGCTAAAATCCGCTGATACGGTAATTGACATCAAAGTAAGTAGTACAAATAAAGCGCGCCTGTGAAAAACCTTATCCCTGGTTGGAACATTTTGTCTCTGTTTCGCATCTAACGATGCCGCCCGATGAGCTCCGATGTCTCCCGTCGCTCGGTCGCCGTTTCCTAGAATTTATTTAGCAAGGTCACAGGTCAGTTCAGTCAGTTGCATTTATTGCTTTGCAAAGTGAGGTTGGTAAATAGTTGTTTAGTGTGTTAATTTGTGAGTTGTGTCCAGTTGTGTGTGATAGTGATTGTGTTGTGTAGTAATGGCTCTGAGTAACAAAGAGTATTACGAGATGATGCTTTGTGTAGGAGCATCAGAAGGCTATTTGAGCGCTGCCCGGGAGTTGTAGCGTGAGCGTTGATACCTAAAAAATACTGTGTACGCAGTTAAGTGCGAAACAGAGCAAAAAATGAAATTACGGATTCAAGCCGCATTTAGCACTGTTACACAAGAAATGCTACGAGCTGTGCGGAGCAATATGCGCCGGCAAGAATCTTTGTGCATCGGGCGGGAAGGCGGCCATTTTGAACCTTTTCTGTAAACAGGTAAGATTTCGTCGTCAAGCCGTAGCGTTGGGACACGTTTGTTTTGTTTTGAAATATCTTTTTAAATTTTTTGATGAACTTTTTTTTTCTTCTTTGGCGGTCGCGACATATCGAAACGGGTTGTGGTCGACCAGCTGATAGGGCTGGCTTCGGGTTGATATAACCCTTTCGTAACATCCTGTATAATTATAGAATCATTTCATCCTAGGCACGTTGCCAGATGCTGGTCTAATTTATCATTTAGATTCAACTACAATTTACACAGGCTTGACATTTCCACAATTTTTCCTTTGAACTTGTCATATTTATTTACAACTGATACGCTTAAGATGTCTAATAATTGATTCATTAACCAATTATTAGAAAAATTGCTGAGACCCAGGCTCCGCCCACATTGTATTATTTTCCTCAACTGTAAGCGGTGCACCTGCCGATCAACAGTCGAGGCTCTGGTTGACATGAAAGCTCCCAGTTAGCAGCAATAAGTATGTATGTATGTATGTATTGTGATTGTAAGTTTATTTACCTACGGCCACTACTACCTTTCTTCCTACAGGGATCTTATTCCATCCAAAGGTTGCCTGGTAGAAATTGCTTTAAGCAATAAGGCTCTCCATTGTATTGCTTTAAGCAATAAGGCTCTCCATTGTATTGCTTTTAGATTTAATAAGCTCCATGTACATATTAATGAATACCTTCTGTATTGGCGTACAATAAAGTATAAATAAATAGGCACTTCCTAGTACGTATATATATATATAACAAAAAAGCTACAGACGAAAAAGTTACTATACTTTTCGCTGCCCTTTCGGAGAAACATGGTTGATCACATATGCATGTAAGTGACATACCTAAATGTAAATGAATGTGATTTAACCACGTAATAACTGTTCCTACTATTGCTATTTACGATGCATTTACATGAGCAAATATTTGAGTTGCAAAATCGTTACATTGCCAAAGGAATTTTAAAATGGACATACATTCTTGCCATGTCTAAAATTAGTATACTTACCTACCTAATTGAAGTGAAAACTTTCTGTAAGTAAATCTTTAAATTAGTTTTACTTAATTTGAAAGGCTATTTGTATTTAGATGTACTTATAAATTAACCAAATAGGGTGTTTAGCATTCTGTGTGTTCATTTCGGTGTTGAAAATTAACAATTTATTAGAATTGAGAGATAATTTATTGAGCGCTTCTAACACCCATGTGATTGTAATTGGGATGCTTCGATCAAACATGTCTTTGGATTAAATAGATCGATGCTGGAATGTTACTATTTACATAGATTACCCACAAGTAATGTATAAGTAAAATTGAAGTGGCATTGAACCGGTGATATCTGTCGCGTGAAACGACAACCGTTGGAGTAGAAGCGTTCAGCAGATCTATCACACAGCCAATGATAACGTATTGAATTTTAAAAAGGTTTTGATTTGATTGTGACCGGCACTGTCTGCGACATCATTGGTTGAGAATGTCTCTCGACTTTAGTCGACACGGTCATGCTTTTAGTGCATTATTCAATGTTATGTAGACATTTCGCGTTGTACTATTTTTAACTATTATCTCAATGATGCATAACAGATTCGATCGTGCGCTAAAACTATTTAAGTAAGTCTGCGTGGGCGCATACAACATCATCATCGTTGTTCATTAGTTCATTCCTCTCTTAGTTGCAATCTCATCTCGTTGATCAGTGTTCAGTGTCGAACGCAATATAGAAACACGCTTGATCGACTCTAATAGGCTTTTGTTTTTAATTAGGCACATCATTGATACGAGTACGTATTGGTCTTAAGTAATGCTGAGATGGGTGCTAAGGCCTTATCCATACCTTCGAACCGTTTCTAGTCCAAGACGCCCAGGACTTTAATTGGCTGTGCCACAGCGGCTGGCACGTAAGATTTTGTTGCCTTAAATCAACATTCCATCGCAAGGCAACGGGTTTAAATTTTGTTTCAAAATTACAATATAGGTGCTACTTTTTATTACGTTCATTCGGCCATTTTGGACATAACCCATTATATGTGTGCCCGGTGACAGCAATAGGCTTGCCCCTTATTACGTGGGAATAAAAATACTGGCCAATTGTGGGTGTGTAATGCACCTCTGCCTACCCCTTGGGGGATGTAGGCGTGATATGTGTGTGTGTGCGAACCGTTTCAGAGATTGGCCGTAACACACAGATAAACCTACCTTAATGTAAAAACATGTTTTATTCATGTAAATTAAATTATAGAAAAGCTGTTACTTTGGAATTATAAGCCGACTCTTCAATTTTATTTATTTGGTCATATATGACTTTTTATCACGTTTATTTGGTATGACATTATCATAAAAATTGTAGAAGTGTAGAGCTTCTACAATTTTTAGCCTACAGCTAAGCAAAAAATAGAAAATTTGACCTAGCCCTAAGGGGTCCAAAGTTATAGGCCAAATAGATATGGGGAATGTCCCCCTTAGCTCTCGAGAACTGGTTATGCTACAATGATGAAAAAATAGAAAATTTGACCTAGCCCTAAGGGGTCCCAAGTTAAGGGGGACATTCCCCATATAATTTGGCCTATAACTTTGGACCCCTTAGGGCTAGGTCAAATTTTCTATTTTTTGGCTTGCCACCAGATCGACGGCTATCCATAGAGGGGTCAACCATCATTGTAGCATAAGCAGTTCTCGAAAGCTAAGGGGGGGGACCAAAAATACATTACCCATTTGTATATATACATATCTCAGAAACGGTGGCTCTTTCTAGATAGCCCTCGTTTTTATATCGGTTATTTACTTTCTTCTCCTACCACAAATAAAAGCAATAAATAGTTCTTCTCAGGACCAGAAGGCTATTTTCTGGCCCAAAGAATAAGTATCACCATCCAACGTGCCAACACAGCCAGCAATCTGGGAACCTTCCCAGTCAGCAATGACGCAGAGGATTTTTACACGAGATTTTGTAGCGTAAATATTTTAGTAAGTACATAATTAGGTAAATATGTATTAAGTAAAATACATAATATAAAAAAAAAGTTTAGGTACGCACCTTTTCGTTTCAAATAAAATCACTGCACTGATTTATTTAATACCACACACAAGATTATCCTGTAAGCTAATGCGTCAGTATAATATTATTTATTGAAATTAGGTCAACCACACGGCGCGCGCGTACTTCGACTGAGAAAAAATATTCAGGTTCACAGTATTTGAGCGTACGACGCTAGCGCCACTATGGTGACCATGATTTTTGTGAAAATAATTTTAAGAGTTGTTAGTTTTATTTAAGTAGGAATACTCTGCCAGCGTCAGAGGATATGGCAAGGAGAGGAGTGACTGAAGAGATGACATCTGACAGGGATGTGTGGAGGAGAAAGACTTGTTGCGCCGACCCGAAAAATTGGGATAAGGGCAGGTAGATGATGACTCTGCCGGCGTCATAACGAGAGCTTACCCAAATTAATTATTGGTACGCTTTGGGCCCGTGGATGAGTGAGCGGCTAAGTGACATCTCATCTGCAAAAGATACAGGCTGACAGTCAGTCTATGACAACGGCTGGCTGGTGTAACCTGGTAGCCGTGATGATGTTGGTCCCACGTAATAAGCATGTTATTATTATTGTTGGGTATTATTGCGTATATACTTATACATATAATGTAATCTCGTCTCATAACAATTCATAAGAGGGGAGACGTCATACGGGGTCCCACTTATATACCCAAGGATCCTAAATTGTGGAATTGTGCCAAAAAAGTGAAGAAAACATGGCTACTATAACGTTTTATACGAGTATATCGACGAATTTGAAGTTATTTATACTTACGTATTTACTCAGTGTCTGTCACTGCCACCAGTGTTTCCCTAAGGCCAACGCAATGTACAAAGGTCATATGTTTGATAATACTTGTAATTTATAACACGTCATTACAATGACGATAATTTGTCAGAAATGTTATTGAATGTTGTGTGAATTCCGCCTAAGATTAAGATTCTTCTGCTTTGGGTATTTCCATGGTCGAAGCAAGTCATTTCGCACCTATCTATACATATATACTAGATATATAATACATCATTTAATATAATATAAATTAGGTAATCTCACCTTTTCCGCCGAATGGATATTATAGAGACCTACTTTGCCTGGAATTATTAAGGTCGATTCACACATACCAGTGAAGCCTCAGTTCCGACCGGCACAGTTCCGTATAGACACACACATATCACGCCTATACCCCCAAAGGGTTAGGCATAGGTGCATTACACACCGGTGTCCCACAATTTGCCAGTATTTTTTTTCACTCCCTCGTTTGAGCTTGTTTAAAGTGGACGCGTACATGTTTGTTTTCTAAATTCTAAATATTAAATTTCTGATTGGTGTATTTCCGAACTTTCCGTTTCTCTGCTCCACAAGTGAGGTTCTTACCTATCGACTCCACCCACTAGGAGGTTCAAGAGCGGGACGACTGCAAGTTCGTGAGTTACAACCTTTTCTATTATCAAGAAATAGGAGGAGTCTTAAAGTTCAAATAAATGTCGACCGTCCCGTCCTTCATGATGTATTTCCGATAGTTGTTCGTCTTGATAACCTCATCTGCAATCTGCATCTCCATACGTACTTACGGTCTTCAGTACTAAACACCTTTGGTTTACGCCAGTTCTCGTTAGCCAAGGAAAGATGTGTCAGGCCCTTGTCAACTATCACGATATCGCAATTAATGCCACACCCATTCTGTAGGAAGTAATCCCTGACACTGCACACTTCACGATTGTGGAGGTTCTTGGCATTTAAAAAACCTCGACCTCCCTACTTCCGCGGAATGTACAGTCTCATGACAGAAGACCGTGGGTGTAACATTCGATGCGATATCAGTTGTTGACGGACTCACCTATCCAGGGCGTCTAGTTCCATTTGAGTCCACCTACGTATATGCCAAAGGAGTATAACAATAAAGGCATTACTCAACCGTTGAAAACCCGCATTTTGTTACCACCGGACAAAAAACTGTTAAGAACTTTTGTCAGACGGCCAAAAAAACGTTCTTTCACCGATTTCTTAATGTCCTCTACCGCTATACCCAATGAATCTGACATACCTAGGTATCTGTATGTTTCGGTCTCGGAGAGAGATCTGAGTTATTATCTCAGAAAGTTGTAAATTCGGTGAATTTAAAACCTTCCCCCGTTGTACATGCATAACCGCACACTTATCAACACCGAACTCCATCCTAATGGCATTCCAACAACAACAAACAACCTTTAACAACCTTCCGTAGTTTTTAATAATGTCACTAAGTCTTGGTGTTTCAGTGTGAAAAACTTGAGGTCATCCATATACATCAGGTGAGAAATAACCTCACCCCCTCTACGAAACCGATAGCCTAGCCCTGAATCCTTCAGCAATGTGCTAAGTGGATTCAGTGCTAAACAAAATCACAATGGACTCAAACTGTCGCCCTGGAATATACCACGCTCGATCCTTATCAGGCCTTGCGGATCAGATGCGACCCCACCACTACCTGGTTGACGAAGGACTGTGGTCCACTGCCCCATACACGAGACTAAGAAGGATTTAAGAGTCGGATTAATTTTATACAACTCTAAAATCCTCCTCAGCCATGAATGAGGCACCAAATCATACGCCTTCTTGTAGTCAACCCAGGCAGTAGAGAGGGTGCCCCTACTTCGCTTGACCTGTTGGCTAATGGCCATGTCAATAAGGAGTAGCTCCTTAGTACCACGTGACCCAGCCCTACATCCATTCTGAGTTGATTTAACTTCTCAGAATAGATGTGACGAGCTTGTAGATGGTAGGTAAGCAAGTGATGGGTCTATAGTTCTTAGGTTCCGTGGTACTACCTGATTTATGGAGCAGGAAGGTGATGCCAGTGGTCATGAAAGCGGGCAAGGTACCAAACTCGAGGGCTTCTTGATACTGTTATTATTATTATTTTAGTCCCACGTAATAGGGGCAAGCCTATTGCCGACACCGGGCACATTTATAATGGATTATGTTCAAAATGGCCGAATGAATTTAATAAAAAGTAGCAACTATAGGTATTGTAATTTTGAAAAAAAATTGAGACCCGTTGCCTCGCGATGAAATGTTGGTTAAAGACACCAAAATCTTACGTGCCAGCCGCTATAGCACAGCCAATTAAAGTTTCGGAATAATCAGTAATCATAAAACAGTTCCGTATAAGTGCAAAATATTATTTTTTATGAACATGTTAGTGTCAGTGATGACTGATCTTCTTCTTATTTTTTTTTAAAACGTGGCTCTATCGATGTTCATCGATAAGTTCGCCAATGTCAACGTAATGCTTGATTTTTCCCGCACAAAAGAACTAGTTGCTCTGAACTAGTTCGCGGTGTGGGACAAGGATTGTTCGGTATTGCAATTGAGCGTTTGGACCTGCATTTTTGCCCAGTGACAGAAGTAAACTGAAAAGCAAACAGCCATGCGCTCCGCAAAAATCCAAGTCCGTGATGAGTGATGATGATGACTGAGTCGTATTTGACACTGACATGTGGAAACGCATTCAGAAAATGTATGATAGAATATTTTGCACAAATACTTTAATCACTGATACTGAACTATGTCGGAGGCTTCACAGATATGTGTGAATCGACCTATTAGTAAAATCAGTTGCATTTAAAACTTATCAAAACGTAAACTAGTCGTTAAATAACGAATTTACCCTGGGTACTATGTTAGCCGGGCGCCACTGGAGATGCCCGGTAATGGACATAAAATCAGCCGCGATCTCGGGGAATAAAATAAAAAGTACTATGTTAAGTAAGACTGCCTCGGTGGCTCAGTGGTATGAGTATGCGACTGCCGCCCCTGAGGTCCCAGGTTCGATTCCGGGTCGAATCGAATTATTTGTGTGATCCACAAATGTTTGTTTCGGAGTTTGGGTATTTTCTATGTATGTTAAGTATGTATTTAGAAATATATAAGTATGTTTATCAGTTGTCTAGATCCCATAACACAAGCTTATATTAGCTTAATTTGGGCTAGATGACGTTGTGTGAGAATGTCCAAAAATATTAATTAATTTATTTATTTATTTAAGTATACAATTTTAGTACCTACCTGTTATCTGCCCAAGTAACCACACACTCACTGGTCGGTGACATGATCTAAAAAAAATTTCAGCGTTCATAAAATAAAACTGTAAAACTGAACGTCGCGGTCGTAGGCTCTTAGTCTATAATATGGAATCCCCATTTTGTACTGGTATAGTATTCTGTGACCTTGCTAAGAGAAACCTGCCAAGTCATTAGTGCATGTTGAACTTTGTCCATCCTCAACTGCATCTGAGCACAAAATAAGTACTCTTGTTCTGTGATTGGAGTGAGTAATATAATAATTTATATTACAGAATTAAATGAGGTGAGGTAAGCAAGTCGACTTATTCGACATTCCATTATTACTCATTATAATTGCGTAAGTAATCTTAGTTTATAAGATTTGGGAGCGTGACGTCATACGGAGTCTCACTTACATGTATAATCCCAGGGTCCCAAGCTCACTTTATACGCTAGGCTCTAGCTCAGCTAGCGTACTGTGTAGAACCAATTTCATCTATTATACAACGTGTTTTTTTTGTTTATGGTAAATCTCAGACACCTCAACAAGAATTTCGTTGTATATTACTAGCCCGCGGTTTCACCCGCTTGACAAATTATATACTAAAACCTTCCTCAAGAACCACTCTTTCCATTGGTGAAAACCGCATCAAAATTTGTTGCGTAGTTTTAAAGATCTAAGCATACATACCGACGTTGTTTTATATTATGTTATAATTATAATGATGTTGATCGAGGCACAACAGAATGCTAGCCTAAGTTGTAGAGGTTGTAGAGAACTAGGACTCACACAGAGCGCTATACGCTAATATGAGAGAAATGTTATTAGGTTATAACGTGTAGAGTTCGATCTGACATTTTTTTTACAGTAGAATCAATAGGTACCTACTAGTTTTGGCCTCATTTGACATCAAATGTTTTTGATGGGATAATATAAAGTAAAAGATTTGTGTTTTGTATGTTTCTAATGAAATACTAAAAGAAATCCGGGACGAAACCACTAGAGCAGAATTAGATCTGCATACATAACTGTTTTGCGGAAGGCAAAAACTACAGCCAAATTTTTGTTTTGTTAACTTAGAAACCATAATAATATACAACAACTTTAAGTTGTATGTTTTAATATATGTCAAGAAGACATTAAAGATTATTATTATTAGATACCTATAATATTATTGAAACCTATTCAGAAATAATAATGTTCTTTGCTAATGACGTTTTAATTCACGACATGTGCTTTGGTTTGAGTGTTGTTGTAGAAGTAATTATGTTTTTAAAGGATACTATGTAATGTACCAAGGAATAATTACTTAGGTATTACCGTCAGTATCTCAAGAATTAAAGAATCAATTTCGTTTATTCAGTTTAGGCACATAAAGAACACATATGAATGTCAATATTTTACAATTTCATGTCAAGCAATATTATAAAAATACTAAATACATAAATAACCATTTGAAAATGATTCTTTCGCTGGTTCGGTAAGTTGATTCTACTGAGAAGATAAAGCAAGAAACTAAGGTAGATTATCAATTTTCTTTTTTAATATACTTTTGTTTACATTGTGTTACAATTTATATTGTGCGAATGCAGAAGATTAGGGTGATCATGCATTTTATCATTAAGATATTCGTCTACATTATAATAGCCCTTTTTAATCAAACATTTTATCACTTCTATTTTAAACTTATTAGGAGGCATGTCAACTAAATCCTGAAGAATTTGTAAATATTTTTAAACATTTGCCAACAAACGAATTACCAACTTTGTCAAGCCTAAGTTTTGTCACTGCAAGTTTATTTTTATTTCTTGTATTAAAATTATGGTTGTCGGATTTTTTTCGAAGAGATCTAAGTTCTTCCGTACATATAAGATGTTCATAAACATATTGAGAAGCAACTGTTAAAATATTAATTTCTTTAGGTAGTCTTGTGCCGGACTCGAACTTAGAAAGGGCGACTGTTCCCTTACTATAAGGGACGTTGTGGCAACTGATCAAGACACCACTAACCCAAGACTTCGAAACTTGGGATCACAATAATATCAATGTGCGACTTAAAATTGATACTATTGTAATAGCCTGGAATAATTAATAGAAGATAAAAAATTCCTATTTTTTGGGGTAAATTTATAATACGGCCTCCTTGAATTTA
This sequence comes from Nudaria mundana, assembly GCA_963556515.1. Classification (NCBI taxonomy): domain Eukaryota; kingdom Metazoa; phylum Arthropoda; class Insecta; order Lepidoptera; family Erebidae; genus Nudaria; species Nudaria mundana. Next base: position 3,747,869 of record OY748301.1, on the reverse strand, counting down.
TTAAGGTACACCCACATTTTTATAATTTTAAAATGTATAGTGGGTACTCGGGTAAAAGTAAAAATAAATAAAAGTAGTAGAAAATGTGTTACAAAAGTGAATTAATGGTGTAAATTGAGTATGAGTGAACACCTCTGATGATGCCATAAGGCGAAACCGGTAAGGGTACAGAAAATAAAATATTTGTGGAATGGTGTACAACGGGGTTTTTTTCAAACATGCGACTTACGCGGCGTCGACTATAGTTTTTGCCTAACTTCATTGCTTAAAAACAATTCTTAGATAGAGTTGTTTGTTGTTCACCAATATCAATAATTTTGATGAATCCCATATTAGGTAGATAGGGAGCGAGCTGTGACAGATTTATGCTTGGAAGGTGACTACACTAAAGTTTAGTCGGCCAGTACTATGAACACTTAATTTTTTTTAACTACTCTGAAATCTGTTTTTAACCCATGAATCGAGAAATTCATATAGTAGAGCTGTTCTCTCTGGGGTGTCAAACTCAATCAAATTCTGAAAGGTATACTATCGCTACACCTGGTTTTGGTATGCCTAGGTAGGGTTTTAATTAGCTGACTAGACCCCCATCGCAAGTTGGAGTGGCTTGAAGGACCACTGTTTGATTACTGAACTCCACCATGCGATTGGGGGTCCCAGCTAGTAAAAACCTTGTGTCGAAAGTGCTATATTAAATTATATACCTAACATATCTAGGTAGTAGGTACCTACAAAGGTTACTATTTAATTATCTGCACCAAAACCCGTTAACATTTAATTAATCCTCATATCTGACTCGCCCGTAAACTTGTTTTCGAAGATGTCCATGATGGAAATGCGGTCATTGCTGTCTTCATAATGTTTTATCTTTGATTACAAACGGGATGTTTACGATTATTTTTGAACATCAGAGTCCTATACTTATTTCTTCTGTAAAATGCCCCTATACACTCGTGACCATCCAAAAGAATTACATTCCATGCCCTTATCCTTCGGTATAAGGCGTTAATTACGCCAACATTTCGGCAGTCACTATTCGTTCCACATGATAGGGGGCGAGGTTATTGCCGTTTGCACTGAGGGTTCTTCAGAGCCTCCTCCATCTGTCAACAGCAAGTGAGGATGAGTTCTATATATTTTTATGGTTCTTAGTTGTATAAGTCAGTATGTATCGTATTCTATCCATTAAAGAGATGCCCGAGAAACACAGAAGACACACAAAACAACGGGTGGAAACGCGGGCATCGGCTAGTAGTTAACATACAATTGGAACGAGGTGGTTAACTTAGCTACACACCTTGTTAAAAGAACAATTAAACTACAATATACATGTTGTACTTGTTATCTTGTAATAAAATATCATAATGTAAAGAGGTGCTATTAATTTATTGTAGGTACTACTACCTACATAGGTAATTATAAGGTTTATGGACGATTGCAACGTCTCGTCCGTTGTTGACTGATTTAACTCGAGAGAATTGTGGTGGCATAAAGACGTAGGATCATTGAGCAACGAATTTGGACGCTGCGATACCGGCGTTCGACCCGTACGTGAAGTTCTACTCTAGACATAGGATAGATCACAGTGGCAATATCTTCGGTTCCATTTAAGAGGAAATGCTAACCAACTGAGCTATTAAGACCACGATCAATTGCATAGAAATTGCGATCCATCTTGAGTTAAAGAAACGTGAAAGCCATCTACCGCGACTTAAACAAATTACGTCGGACTCTATAGCTAGGTTTTTTGAGGAAATTAAATAGGTAGGTACAGTTCGCGAGGCCTAAGCTGAGCATTGCACTTGAGTGAGTGAAAGTAGAGTAAAAAGGCTGTGTCTCGTAGCTGTGTGTACAACACATGTGTGTGTAAAACAGGTCACTTATACGTTCACGTACACAGTTCTCACACAAATGCAAAGCTCAGCTTACGCATTTTTACCTATACCAGCTGTTATTACGTAATGTAATAATAATAATTATAAATAATTTAGATAATATGTTTGGCCTGCCCATAATAAATATATCTAAATCTTTGTACTAAACCTACATACCTATTAGTAAGGTGATATTAGTCATAGAATCGTGAGTGCATGAAATCCGTGAACATCACACGAGATGATTTAGTCATCGTTAGCAACAAAAACTCCCATAGGTTCTAAGAAAAACGGGACAACACATCCGTTACTGCATAAGCAACAAGGTCTTGGGAGCCCACCAACGTCATCTGTAAGAAGTGCACCAACGTCATCTGTAAGAAGTGCACCTACCGCTCAACGGAGAAGGCAAGGAAGGAAGAACCAGTGTGTAAGGCAGTGGGAAATGCAGTACATTTTTCAAACGCAAACGCAGTCTCACAGTTAAGGGAACAGTCCTAGCAGTGTCATGGTCCATTTACATATTATCCCCCATCAATATATTGTACTTTAGTAGCGATAGCAGCGAAATGGAACTTATTCTGAATTTTGAAAGCATCCAATATTTATAGCAACTTCGTAGAAAATTTATTTCTTGCGAGGGTCTAGAAACCACCGTGTGCCACTGGAAATCCGGGCGCCACTGGAAATACCTTCTGGTGTGTACCAGAGACGCCCGCAGCGATGGACATGGGAGCGGCCGCGGTCTCAAGGAATTATAAAAAGGGTCTAGAAACCATTATAAGTAAAGTATGAAGTAATTAGAACTATAATGAACGTTCAAATTCAGCACAACAAAGCAATGAGTATGTACGTATAATTAGGTAGGCACTTACCTAAAATTTCTACCAAAATAGTAAGTCCTATTAAAACTTGACAGTCCAATCTAATTCCCCTTTCACATTATATTTTAAACCTATTTTATAATATGGCAACACAGCCAGCATTCTGGGAACCTTCCCAGTCGGCAATGACGCGGAGGATTTTTTAAACGATATTTTGTAATGTAATTATTTTTAGTATATAATTATATATATTGTAATTCTTATTGTAACTAAATAATATTTGGCAATTGTACAATATTTTATATTTTATTATTTTTTAATTTTTCCTCAATCAAATGCGTTACGCATTACCTAACCCCATTGCATTCTTCCAAGAATAAGACACATTTAATTATTGGTAGACCGAACAAGATGTTCACTTGTGCACTGATGTACCAGTGTGTTCTTGACATATATTTTACAGCAGTGAAAACAAATAGGTACTCATTATAGTCATTAAATTTATGAAATGCAGGGTCTATGAGGAATTTAAGTCCAGATTCAGAATGGTTTTTGGTTAAAAACTTAAAACAAATTGATCTTAATTGTTCAATTCCAAGAATAAAAGTTAGTCGACAGTCAGAATGAATCAAGTTTTTACTATGTTTTTACAAGATATCCTTAATGAATGTAGGTCAGGGGCTCAGGGCTGTGGTTTCGTTGTGGTTTCATTTAAAATTTTAAGAGAGAGAGATAATGTAGTGATGTGACTGCAATGATGCTGGGACAACAGGATAGAAATGATTCACACACATCTTTTTTTTTTTAATTCCGCGGCTCGAGGCCGCGGCCACTCTAACGTCAGTTGCCGGGCGTCTCTGGTTACAAGCAGGTATTTCCAGTGGCGCCCGGCGGACTTTGACCACCCCTGTGGTCTCTGCGGGGGTTTGGTCGGGATGAGAATCCCGCGTCGTTGGGGTAGGGTTTTATCCCGCGTCAATGAGTGAATCTGGTTGCGTGGTATGGGGCAAAGGCCCCACAGCACGCAACTCTTCTAGCCTGCTTCTGTAAGGACGGCGGGTGGCGATCCCGCCGTCCTCAGGCCCCGATCATGGTGGTCGATGGTCTTGGGCGTAGATGAGCCTGCGGCGCCCTCGCCGCTGATTACGGAACTCGGCGGGGAGGGTACGCTCCCTCTCACTCTCGGCCGCCTCCTTCGCGAGCATGGCTTGCTCGCAGAAGGACACGGCCGCGTTCCACCTACTCGCGCTGGAGACCATGGCTTGGAGCATGGTTTCCAGCGAGAGGATATCCACGCCCAGACCCACTACGAGGTCCCGGCGCTGACTCGCCCACGCTGAGCACTCCACCAACGTGTGGAGTGCGGTGTCGTCGTCGGAAACCTCGCAGTGTTGACACCGGGGTGTGACCTCACGATGGATGCGAAACAGATAGCTACCGAAGCAATTCACACACATCTAGGATAAAGACTAATTTTATGGAAAAATATAATCATTTCCTGCCTATGGTTTTCTAAGCCGCGGCCTTGCCGACGTCTATTGGCGGGCTCCTCAGTTGCACTCGGCGTCCCAGTGGCGCCCGGCGGATACCTGCCCATGGTAAGTTAAATAAACTGTACTTATTACCGGTAAAAGAATAGCATAGGTACGTAGTACCTATACCTACTAGTATCTATGCCCCATCCCAAACAAATAAATGGGGCTGTTCTGTTATATCTTAGGTGACTGTTATTTACATAAAACACCCAAAAGACGGTACGGTCTTTCGACACTGGTAGCGTACCTACTTCTTAGCAATAAGGCCGCCTTTTGACAATTTGCTTATTGTGTATAATAGGGGAAGATCGGGTAGTGAGCGTAAGCGGGTAATTATGGTCACCCACGCCAAAATAATCGAAACATACCTATCTTGATCGATAGCTGATTATTACTTTGTGTAGGTTTGGTGTTAGGTGGTTGCAACCCGAAGAACGTCTGGAACAAATGTTGCAAGGTAAATTAAGTTATATTAACCAGTTTAAGAACAGACTTGACAAACATATCTTAAACTCCAAGACTTAAATTAGTAGGCACCAGCAGGATAAAGGCATCATCAGTTGTTTTTCAACTGCCTGCTGGATCAAGAATAATAATAATTGGCCTTGGCCCACTGGAGGAGATTTCTTGTGAAATAAGTGGTGCCTTTGTACTCAATCTATCCTTATTGTTCATCTTCTTGTTAATTTATTTTCATGTGTGTGCATTAATAAATATTTTTTTTTTTTTTTTCGTTTAATTTTTAAATACAATATTATGATAACGAAAAATTCTTCTGATACTGGAGCTAGACGTTGATGATAGGAACTCTTAACTTTTTTTTATTCGTTGACGGTGTGATCGTAAGTCGTTCGAGAAGTTACGTAACTCCCATTACCCCTTCTTTACCTATCATGTACAAGACAGACAGACAGACATATCACGCCTATATCCACGAAGGGGTAGGCAGAGGTGCATTACACACCCACAATTTGCCAGTATATTTGGTCCCACGTAATAGGGGGCAAGTCTGTTGCCGTCACCGGGCACTCTAGAAAGTGGGTTATGTCCAAAAAGGCCGAATTATTTTATCAAAAAGTAGCAGCTATATTTTCATTTTGAAAATTTGGAACCAGTTGCCTTGCGATGAAATGTTGATGAAAGGCAACAAAATCTTACGTGCCAGCCGCTGTGGCACAGCTAATTGAAGTCCTGGACGTCTCGGACTCATGTACAATAAAGAGCCTTTTTATCTTATCTTTATAAATTTCAAGTTATAGGTAAATAAATAAATATTATAAATATTTTGGACATTCTAATCCAAACTAAGCTATAAGCTTGTGCTATGGGATCTAGACAACTGATAAACATACTTATATATTTCTAAATACAAGCATAACATACATAGAAAACACCCGAACTCCGAAACAAACATTTGTGGATCACACAAATATTGGATTCGACCCGGGAATCGAACCCGAGACTCCGGAGTCAAAGGCCGATGCACTACCGACCACGCCACCGAAGCAGTATAAAAGGTAGTCCTTTCGTGCCTTTTAAACAGTTTCTATAGCCATATAAGTACAATACATATTTCCCACGTTTAAGAACTTAACGCATAATAAATAACCCTTTAAAATCAATTTGTCATTATAATACCCTTAGCGGGTGTTTTAACCGAAGCAAATTCACAAATGTGTATCGACAACGTGAAATATTACGGTAATCATAGTCACAGACCTATCATTACACCGAACGTATCATATAATTTGGAATCGTAATGCCTTCGTCTGTACTGTACAGTCGCGTACAACGTTTGATAAAAGAATCTCCTCGGAATAAATTCTGACTGCTTCAGTGGCGTGGTCGGTAGTGCATCCGCTTTCGACAAACCTTGTGTGATGACACATACATTTGTTTCGAAGTCTGGGTGTTTCCTATGTATGTATTAACAAAAAAAAGTTTTTATATCAGTTTATTTCGTACTCATATTACAAGCTCTGCTAGTTTGAGACTAGATGGCGTTGTGTGAATTATCATACAAAATTCAGGGTTTGTTTTACACGGTGTTAATTTTTAGTCCACAGTAAGTTAATATAAGCTTGTGAGCTGTGTTATGGGATCTAGAAAATAGAAAAGCTTAAAGTAAAGCCAACGAAACGCGATTATTTTTAATTAACAAACGGACCGTTACTGATTCGGACCATACAAGTTGTCCAGTCGTTTGTAGGAAATAGTTCATGTATAATACTTACAAATTTATCATTAACAAAATTCACAAAGCCATTTTTCCGTCAATATGACTGTTCTTCCAGCAGGCCTTTAGAGTTATAGAATATTTTCTTTAAACATTCGATCGGAACTAAGTCTGCTAGAGTTCAGTCCGCTGATCGGCAGGTGCACCAGCTGGATATGAAGTAACCTGGGTATCTAAGATCTTGGTGGGACTCTTATGTACCAATTTTAGAGACAAGTTATTATTATACATAGTACAAGCTCTGCTTAGTTTGAGACCAGGGGCGCGCGGGCGTAGTGATAAATTTTTTGTCCTAACATATTTATTTTTATTATTTTAATACTTTTTGTGTTGACTGTACTTTAATATTTTTATCTATACATGAGGTATATGCCCCTACTAGTATATTCGGCCCAAATATTCTCTTGTTTCCTTCGAAATCAGTCCATTCGTCATTATTAGGTTTACAACACCAAAATGGATTTAAAACTACCATTTTTGTTAGTATATTTCTTGATCACTTTGTCATTTGTTCGAAATAATACCATTGATATGGTAGTGTCTTTTATTTTATTGGATAATAAACCGACGTCACTGCTTATGCCGTTGACTTGTTGGAGCAATTGTAAGTAAATAAAAACAGAACACAGAATAAATAATTATGTATAAAAGTTTAACTTTATACTTGACTGCGTCTACGGCGTATTCTCAGAGGTCTCACGTTCGAACCCCGGGTCTAGTCAAACATTTCTACCATCTGCAAGTTAAGTAAAACCTATGAATTGTATAATAAGTACCTATAACATCATCCACTGAGCCTTTTTCCTTACCTAGTTGGGGACGACTTTCCAGTCTAACTGCGATGAGGCTAGATGATATACCTACCCATAGCACAAGTTGAAGCATTTGAGATAGGTAGATGGTGTTATAAAACTGCCAATATTTAGGTGTACATAACGCCTTTACCTTCTTTGGACTTAGAGATATGACTTTATAATTATCCTGTGTGTTTAACAACTTTCAGCTAAATTAAAGAGACTAGCAAGAGATTTAAACAAAGTCGGTTCAACTGCGGCAACTTCATTACAACAGAACAGAACTGAACACAACTTGCATCATATGCTGGTTTTAGCTGATCTTAGCTGTCCTGGCACCAACAGATATTTGATCCAAGTAGGTAACTCCAAGTTAACTTTAGAAAATACGAGTTAAAGTTGTGTTGCGTTCCCTGTTTTCATCAACAACTTTAAAAAGAGGACGAAGTTTTTCAATTCGACAGATATTTTTTTATGTTTGGTCGTGCTTCATCATTTATGAACTGATTATGAGTAAACTTGTTCTTAGAAATGAGATATTCCAAGGGTGGTCCCCTAATAAGGAAATCAGAATCTGATGAAGGTATCTCAGAGAAATCTAGGGGAACCTTCGAAAATTGTAGGGGCGACTAGTATGTTGTTTAACATGTATTGTAGGTAGACATAGTCATAACACCAGAAATATACACAAAATAGCTGTCCCTTAACTAAGATTAGCCAAGTCCAGTGATATTTTTTTTCTAGGTAATAGTGTCCGATTTGACAATAAAATACCTAAATCTATATTAAATCTTACCGAGGAAAAGTTTAAAACTAGTTACTATTATGTAAAGAGTATCTAATGAATAAAGCGTATTACTCAATTAAAGATTATATTGATGACAGAGATGCCTGGAAATAATATAGGTAATATTCTTCACATGCTGCCTATAAATATATATGTGTGTAATAATTAATTATATAAGTACTATGTAAATTACATTAAAAAAAATTTGACCCCGCTGAGTTTCTTGCCCTTCTTCTCGGTGTGTGGCAAATGAATGGGCGGATTTCTGGACATTCAAAAAGTGTGTATTTTTTATTTTATTTTTTATTCTGCTCATATTTTGAATAAAAATATTTTGATTTGATTTGACATACAATCACGCCTATATCCCCGAGGGGCAAGCCAGAGAGGCACAACACACCCACAATGTGCCGGATTTTTTATTTGTCTCTTGTAAGAGGGTCGGATTTCCAGTCTAACTGCGCAACGGCTCAACTTTTACATTTCCTGTGAAGCAACTGCAATCTGACCTCAACAACCAATTGGCGACACTAAGTGCTAAGTATTTTTATTTATTTATTTATTTAGGTCCGCCAACAACTGTTTACATTCATTCAAGTATACAATAACACTGGAATAGATGAAAGTCTAATGTAACGGTTACTTATAGGTAGACACAACATGCAAAAATGTTACATTTAAGGGGGAGCTTACCCACCATCACAATAAAAATTGTTAACAATAAAAAGAAACATTCAGAAAAGCAAACAATATCATCTTAGATGTACAATAAAATCTTGAAACAATACAAAAAAAAAAACAAAAACAACCAAGCCTGTTAGGGCAAGGAGCCGAAAACCGACCTTTGTCTTCCAAATGAGTGGAAATGTACATCTACACACTGGCTGCAACTATTTATTACCCTGCACAACCTTGCATAGGGAGAATTAGCTCCGAGAACCGTCCTTCTCAGGGGTGGGCACATTGGTGTGATTGGATTGCGAGGGATCCTTGAAGGAACACGAAACCTGAAAAGGCCTAACAGTGGTGAGCAGTCAATTTTGTTATTGAGAACTTTAGAGGCAAACATAGCATCATTGAATTTGAAGCGATCAGATAGACGTTTAATATTAAAATGTTTTAGTCTTCTATCATACGAGCGAATTTTCTTCGCAACGCCATTAGAAAACGCTAAATGACTCAGAAAGCGTCTCTGTACTCGTTCCAGCCTTAACGCGTGAGTAGCATAGTGCGGCCGCCATACCACACTACAGTATTCCAGGATGCTCCTAATAAGCGAGTTGTACAATAAAATTTTAGTGAAAGTATTGCGAAAACTCTTGCACGATCTCAAAACGAAACCAAGCATTCGAGAAGCTTTTTTTATAGTATGATCTATATGCGTCGTAAATGTTAATTTAGAGTCAAATATAACTCCGAGGTCTCTAATGGTATCAAGTTCATCAATTTTGGTGGTTTTTATGTAGTAGGCAAAATGAACAAGGTTATGGTTTCTAGTGAATTTCAACAACTTGCATTTATCTATGTTTAATTGCATTTTGTTAAGGTCGCACCATTCGACGAGTCTATCTATATCCATTTGAAGACATTTAGCATCATCTGTATGCCTGATAGTTCTGGAAAACTTTAAATCGTCTGCATACAAATATACTTGAGAGTATTGGAAACAATTGGGAACATCGTTAACGAAATAATTAAATAAGATTGGCCCCAAATGGGATCCCTGGGGAACCCCAGAAGTTATGTGTTTTTGATAAGATTGATAACCATTCACTACAACGAAGAATTCCCTGTCAGACAAATACGATGACAGCCATCCCAGTAAAGAACCACAAATGCCATAGGCCTGTAATTTTGTGATTAATATTTGATGGGAGACCTTATCGAAGGCTTTGCTGAAGTCAGTGTAGATGACATCCACCTGGTGGCCTGCGTCGACAGAGTTGATCAAGGTTTCCGCGAACGGCACCAAGTTAGTGCTTGACGATCTTTTTTCAACAAAACCATGCTGGTCGACACTTAAATACAATTTCAGATGATTCCGCATGTAAGGGCATATTAGAGTTTCAAATATTTTAGCAAACGATGATAAAATGGATATGGGTCTGTAATTAGATATTAAATCGATAGCACTAGATTTATGCACAGGGACCACTTTTGCCATCTTCCATTCCATGGGAAATACACCACTCTGCAAAGAGGTGTTGTAAATGATCACGAGTGGGCGGACTAACTGACCAGCGCACGACACGATGAAAGAGGGAGGAAGCCCATCAGGACCAGCTCCTTTTGTAATATCTAGACTTTTCAGAACTTTATTAAGGGCATCGGGTGTAATTGAAGGACTACTTAAGGACACACTATGGTTCTGTAATGACTGTATATATTCCGATTGATATTTATTGTCAGTATTACTGTTACAATTATATACAGAAGAAAAGTAATCTGCGAATAAATGGCAGATTTCCGTACCATCTGAAGTAACAATCGCTCCATCCGTCATCGACCTGGGGTACATACTTGATCCTCCTCTTTTAGCCTTTACAAAGGTCCAAAAAACTTTAGAGTTATTTTTTATTTCTTCCTCCATTAGCTCAATATAGTTATTATAACACTGAGTAGACATTCGTTCACAGCTTTTACTGGTATACTTCAGTTCAACAGCGTCAAGCGGGTTCCTATATTTTTTATATCGGATCCTAAGTTTGTTTTTATAGTTAAGTAGTTTAATTAATTCGCGACTAAACCAGGGTGGATACTTGCTATTTTTCGGAACATACTTGGGTATGTATTTATCTATCAAACTATTGAGAATGTCATACAAGGCCTCAAGCATTCCATTCACACCACTGCACCTGTAAAACAAATTATCCCAGTCCACTTGGCTTAAATAACTGTTTATTGCCAAGTAGTCACCCTTATAGAAGTTTGGCCTAGCAACTGCACTGTTATACTTCAGTCTATCCCCGGTCTGCAAGCTTATAACACAGTCCAGAGGAGGATGACGGTGGTCGAGTTTGCTTAGACAGCTTAGACTAGAGGTGACCTCGCATGACGGTATAGACGATATAACCAGGTCAAGTATGCGATCTTCAGAATTTTTAGTAAAATTAAATTGTTTTAATTTATTTACAGTTATAAAATCCAACAGTAATTCACTTATGCCAGATATACCCGTATTATTATTTGTACTACCTTGTGACATTGGTTGCCAATCTATATCACGTCGATTGAAGTCACCCGCAATACATATTTCACTATTCGTGATTTGCTCAAATACAGAAATACAGTTATCTATAAAAGCTTCCAATATGGACAGCCGTACAGGTGGAGGTAAGTACACAGCACAAAAAACAATTTTGCGCACAGCATTGGTGCGCGACCCAGGCACATCAATAACAATCCACATATCCTCGTTGTTACTTTCCCATTTAACAACACGCTTTGAATTAATATTCTTCTTGACAGCAATCAATACCCCACCACCGTCTTTTTTATCAATCTGTGAGCTAGCCGTTTCCCTATCCCTGCGGTATACAGTGTAACGGTTGTCGATCATCTCACTAGTAAGTACTGAAGTATTCAGCCAGGATTCCGTTATGATTATGATATCGTAGTTGTTACAGCACACATTACGGTAAAAAGTATCAACTTTCGTTCTTAAACCTCCACAATTCTGGTAGTAAATATTTAAATGATTGAATTTTAAAATCAGTATACACAAATAACGTACAATAAAACAAAAAACGTTAAGATATTCTATTTACACTCTCACGATTATTAATAACTATAAATTCCGAATCGTCAGTTTTTTTAGCAAATATTCTGCCATTACGTACCCACACGTACTTGTAGCCCCTCTCACGCGCCCTCAGCCTCGCCATTGCGTGAAGTTCTTTATTAGCTGGTGACAGGTGCTCAACCACATATACTGGAGACCGAGTGCCCCCCAGGCCCAAATCCGCAGTGCTAAGCTTCTTATCTGGGTTTTTTCTATTGAAGTTGATGACAGCTCCAAGTACCTGATCGCGTATTCTTGAGGAGGCGAACTGCACAACTATGGACCTCGGGCGCTTACTATCACTATTAAGCTTAGCGACGCGCGTGACTCCGGTGACATCGTTATCTTTTAAACCACACTTGACCACTGAGCATAGTTGCTCGATCACGGTAAACAGGTTCTCATTCTTGTTTTCGGGTAAGCACTGAACTTCCAAGTTACTTGAGCGCGAGTGCTGCTCCAGATGGTTTAATCGCTGAGTGATGGCGGTCACCGTACCCCGCAGACGATCGTTCTCATCAGTAATTTCTTTTAGCGCATAGCTGGTGGCTGCGTGATCCGATTGTAACTTGTCAAATTCCTGAGTGTGGAACGTGAGCGAGTCCTTCAGATCCTGCACATCGTTTATTATAGGTTGTAACTCCCTATTTATGGTGTCAACTATGGTGGTACTCAGTTGCCGGAATATTATGGCAAGTTCCGTCTTGATAACGTCTTGGACTATAATACGTACGTCCTCAGCTGTAACAGCAGAAGTCCCCGGAGGGGATATCGGGGCCTGTTTCTTACTTCCGCGCAAGATTGACACATTACGAATGGGAGTGTCATCCTTTATCGCTGCCCTAGGCATTGCTGTCATACATTTCGGGCATTGCCAACGACCAAAGGCCTCCGAGTCATTCGAAATTGCCTTTATTGATAGACATAGAAAATGGTACGACAAATTACATTTATTACACTCAATGAACTTTTCGGTGGATCGACCATCTGTACAACATCCAAATTCAGGCGACGACATAGACATTATTGCCACTTATTTCGTTCACTACAGCCAATATTATTATTGTTACAGTGTTAAGTTATAAAGTTATAATGCAATCAACACCGTAAATATGATGTCTATTCCGATGATTGCATATAATATGCACACCTCCCGTTCACAACAAAAACGTAAACAAAGTCGGTTGCCGGTTCGGCTAGCGATCACTGTATGAGTTCGCGAGACAAACGTCGTAAGCGCCGTGCCGAATGCGTCACTTACGCGTTACTTCAAGATGTTTAAGTTTTCATTAATGTCGGTGTCCGCCATCACTTTTTAGAATTGATTTTAGTTAAATAATCAATGTTTTTCACTTTTCCACAAGTTATCAACTGCACAGTTCGATAGCACAACACTTTGACCAACAAAATATTACTAAATCGGTCCCTTTGGGCAACCTTTAACACTAAAACTGTATTAAAATTTTAGAGACAGAAAATAACGATCTTTACTGTTATGGACGGTCGTCACTCATAATGTAAGTATAGTTTAACCAGTCGGATTTTTCGCTCCAATTGCCCGTAACTACTGCTGTAGATGTTCACCAGAACCGAGACAGTTTAATGTGCTCTCCGAATTAGATAGGCGTAATGTCTTAACAAAATCAAATTAAGTACCATAGGGAGGGACTTGGGTTTTTGCGGAGCGCGTGGCGGGTAGCCTTTTAGCTTACCTCTGGCGCTGGGCAAAAATCCAGGCCCAAACGCTCAAATAACATACCGAACAACGTGTCTTTGTCCCGCACCGCGAACTAGTACAGAGTAAATAGTTCTTCTGTGCGGGAAAAATCAAACATTACCTTGACATTAGCGAAATCATCGATGAATATCGATGGAGCCACGTTTTTTAAAAGAAGAAGTACCATAGGTAACTCTACCCTCATTCTGAATCTACAGGCAAGTAAAGAAGGGTATTTCAAAGCCCCCTACAGATGGATGATAATCAGTGATAATGGTGATTTATCCGTGCTGGACAGCATCGACGTACTGGTCGATAGCGATGTGGTGGTCGCTCAGAAGCTCACGGACATGGATTACGTTTTCTTAGAAGGTAAGTAGGTACCTAAATTAAATTGAGTTCGTCTTTTGCACTCTATTCTCCTTACCTCTTTAGAGGACTATGAGACTTCATCGTGATATTGTTAAAGGTTCGATACCTTATTGCTAGCGTTCGTAATCCATTCCGACTTTCATCCTAAAACCGCAAACAATCACAAATTTTATTATTCCCGAATTTATTTCTAAGCTCGTTAGAATTGGGCTCGAGAAACCGTATAACAGAATCCCATTCTAAAACCCGACGACTGATACGTAAAAACATTGATTATACATTTTGTTTATTTCCTTTTGACCTCTGATTTAATCACTTAGATAATACGTTTTATATAAAAAGTCTAGACATTAACGAGAATAACTTTTAGAATCATGTTCTCGCGTTCCAATCAATTGCCAATATTGATAGACTAGATGCCCAAATAAAGTATCTACAAAAAAAATATGTAGATCCGACCTTAGAGTAGACTATAGGTAATCTTATTTTTTATCTAAAGAATTTCCAAAAAAAGGTGGATGCGTGAAAGAGAATATAACAAGAAAGGGAGTGACTGAGAAGATGACGTCGAACAGAGATGTGTGGAGGAGGAATACATGTTGCACCGACCCCATATAATTGAGATAAGGGCAGGGTTTTTTACCTTAATTATGAATCATTTGACAATTGTCATCATATCGTTCTTCACAGTGTACAAAATATCAGAAAATTCGGACATAATTTACTCAACCCGAGCATCATGGCGATCGGTAACACAACATGGTGGAAACCATAATAAAATCTCCTCATTGACTGATAATTTTGAAGAAAATGCTGTCAGTAGACAGTTGAGAAAGCATGGAATCATAGAAGACCTAAGAAATTCCAAGGTGCTGTCTTCTAGAAGACGTAACTTGAAAATGCACACGCTAACTATTATGAGTGTCATCGCTGATAGTAATGATACAAGGTTGCATATGAATGATAGACTGTGAGTATCTTTTAAAGTTTTACAAAATACATTCAAACATACCGTCACGCCTCTGTCTCTGCTCACCCCTATGGGATCATTGGGGTGAACAGAGACTATGGATTTCTATTTGCTACGGTACTAGCATACTTCTTTCGCTTTCTTCACTTCCATTACTAGATCTCTTCATGCACGCTCTCCGGTTATGGGTACTCTTGACCTGGTATTTTGTCAAAACATGTCCGATTTGATCGAAGTACGTTCGACCCTTACCTGCCTGTCCATCCATGCCCGCCTTGTATATCCTATTTCGTCATTCTTCTTTCATCCATCTTTTCTACGTGCCCGAACTAAGATCTAAGCAATAATCATAATTTTTACAATATTTAAAACTAACATAGTTAAATAAATAAATACGTTAGGACAATACACAGAACGCCATCTAGTCTCAAACTAAGCAGAGCTTGTGAAATGAGTACTTACTAGATAAACTGATATAAATACTTAGTTTTTTTTTGTAAATACATACATATTAACCATAGGAAACATCCAGACGTCGGCACAAATGTACACGTGTCATCACACAAAGTTTGTCCCAACCGGGAATCGAACCCGAGACCCCGGCGCCGAAAGCGGATGCACTACCGATCACGCCACCGAAGCAGTCTCAGTTAATAGCATTTTTGGTACAAACAAGAGGTCTGAGAGGTTATAAGCTAAAAGGTTTGACTTGGGTTTCGACGACGTGAGTTCCATTCCCGTATCACCACACTACTAACGGCCCCCATCCTAAGATTGTAACCTTACCAACCTTTTTAACTGAATCTCTAGTAGATCGTTTGCGATTCCAATTGTTATTTCATTTAAAAAATAATATTCCAGTCAATAGGTAGATAGGTATGATATAGGTAAAAATTTGAGAGAATAAAAATTTATGAGATGTGTAATAAAATTAATTCATATTGGTGTCCAGTTATTGTGACAGGCGAGACAAGAAAGACCGGTTTTACGTGTTATTTACATCTAAGTACCTATAACTTATAATTAATTTGTTAATACACCCACTGTCACATTTTATGAATCCTCTGAAGACAATAACTTGACTGTTGTCATGGAACTACTCGTATCATGGAAAAAATCTGTATGCAAACATGTCGATTGTTGCAGTCAATATATTTCACACCTCTTTCATTTCATTTATTCATTTATGTACACACAGTATAAACAATATTGTGAATAGAGACATTTTAAACATGTATACAAAGGCTCCACTTATCTCTAAAGAGATCTCTTCCAATGGGCCTAGGACAGGAGAAGTGAGTTCAATCAGTTGGTGGTGTGTGTGCAGGTTGGTACGGTTGTAAACTTAAGGTTAATAAACTTACATACACTATAACTACACAAATACACAAATACATACATATTAACTTATCATAAACATACATACATTAACATACAAATAGTTAAGGAAGGGAAGCGAGATAGTGTTCCTTCACTTTCTTCTTGAAGACAAAAACAGTTTTGCAGTTCCTTATATCGTCCGGAAGAGCGTTCCACAGCCGAACAGCATGAACAGAAAAAGAGTAGGAAAAGAAATCGGTTTTATGGGAAGGACAGTTGAGGCGGTAGGATAGGTGAGGCCGGCACGGTTCATCTGATGCGCGCATCAGAGTGAACCGCTCCCGCAGGTAGGAAGGATATGAGGGATTGTGTAGGACATTGAAGAGGAGACATAATAACCGAGTATTCCTACGAAGGCGGATTGGGAGCCACTTGAGTTCCTTGCGAAATTTTGAGACATGATCATACTTACGTAAGTTAAAAATAAATCGAATACCTAAATTTTGCAACCGCTCAAGTTTGTTTAAGAGCTCCTCAGTAGCATCCAAGCAGCAAGCATCCGCATAGTCTAAGATGGGCAGAATAAGCGTCTGGGCCAGTGTAATTTTGGTGTCCAGAGGCAAGAAACTCTGTAGACATTTTAACGTGTGAAAAGTAAAGTGAATCTTTTTGCTGACCTCATTAATATGACCAAGCCAAGACAAATTGCCGTCAAAGAAAACTCCCAAATTCTTAGCGGCATCGGAGTACTTGATTGGAATGTCGTCCAGCAATATAGCTGGCAGAGATCCCGTATCCAGCCCTGCCAACATCTGCCGGCTGCCAATAACAATAGCCTGAGACTTGGATGGATTAATGTGAAGGCCGTAGGACCTTGCCCATAAGCTGATAGCACTCAGGTCGTTATTCATGGCAGCGATGGCAGTCCGATATTCGTTAAGAGTAAAATGCCTATAAAGCTGTAGATCGTCTGCGTACAGATGGAATTTGGAAGAAATAACCCGAACTGCAGAGTTGATGAAGATGGAGAACAAAAGAGGAGAAAGTACACCGCCCTGAGGTACACCCGCAGCAAGATTACGCCATTCAGACTGTTGGTCATTATAGCGAACACACTGCGAGCGGCCCTGAAGATAGGATTTAAACCAGGCCGAGGAACAATTCAACGACTTAAGGATCCCTAGGAGAACATCAAAATCTACAGAGTTAAAGGCACTACTGAAGTCCAGTAGCACCAATACCGTGAGAGACCTATTCTCCATAGCCCAACGTATGTCATCGGTCACCTTAAGGAGTGCCGTCACAGTACTGTGACCTGGCCTAAACCCAGATTGAAAGGGGCTAAGGAGATTATTGCGTGTCAGGTGACTTGTCAACTGCCGATGAACTAAATGCTCAAGGACTTTGGATAGGAATGGAAGTATGGATATAGGACGAAATTGGGATGGAAGAGACGGGTTCGATGATTTAGGTAGTGGAATAACTTGAGATTGTTTCCAAGCACTAGGGAAACAGCCAGAGGATAGGGAGGAATTAAATATATGAGTTAGGATAGGGATAACGGCTGGAAGTATAGGAGTGAACATTATTGAACATAGCTGATCGTTCCCAACAGCAGAAGAAGTAATGGCTAGGAGAGACTTTTGGACGTCATCCTCACCAACCACAGAGAGATGGAATGGAGGGCACGATGGAATCGGCAAAAGTGACAACTCTAGTAGAGTGTTGGCCCTAACAAGCGGGTCGAGTGTAACAGGTGGGAGAGAGAAGTGCTTGTTGAGGACCCGAACATCAATGTTGTGACAGTCAATAGTTGGTGATTTGCCGATTCCATTAGCCTTAAGGAATTTCCAGACCTCAGAGGAGTTGTGGTTGACGAGAGATTCGTGAAAATGGCGGCGTTTAGCGT
Organism: Nudaria mundana; assembly: GCA_963556515.1. Lineage (NCBI taxonomy): Eukaryota > Metazoa > Arthropoda > Insecta > Lepidoptera > Erebidae > Nudaria > Nudaria mundana. The sequence continues at coordinate 3,729,750 of OY748301.1, read as the reverse complement.
CACGACACAGACGACCACAGCGATTGCGAAGGAACTTGTATTGAGCAAAGTTGTTGTCCGTCGGACTACGCTTGTACCTCCTTTTAGCTTTGTCACGACTAGCCATGAGCTCTTTAACCTCAAGCGTAATCCAGGGTGCTGGGATGTGTTTGAGCTTGACTCTACGCAATGGTGCATGCCGATCAAATAGTGCCGATATAGTATTATTGAAATGGTCAACCTTCCCATCCACAGCCTCACAATCAACAACATGCGTCCAGTCCAGGCCTCCCGCATCACTACGCAATGCTTCCAGGTCCATGCTCCTATAATTTCGAGACAAAGTAAATTGAAATTTACTTTTAGGTGGACGAAGAGACAGAGACAAATAGATAAGGTCGTGATAAGAGAACGGGGCAGTTAGTTGGCCATGCGTGGCTACATGATTAGGAGACGACACAATAATTAAATCAAGTAGAGAGGGAATACAATTAGGGAAATGATGAGTGGCAGAAAGGGGAAGGATCTTAAGATTGATAGCAGATAAAAGAGACTGTAAAGTGTGGGTACGGTCGTCGTTCTTTATAAGGCAGGTGTTAAAATCGCCCATCAGAACGACTTGATTATACTCTGGACATAAGTCGTTAAGCAGCGCATCCAGCGTGTCAAAATAATCTATGTGGAGATTAGGGCTATAGAACACTCCCAGAAGCATTCTACAGTGGTGCACTGTTACCTCTAGAAAAAGATGTTCTGCTGCGTTAGTTGTTGGTGATGAGGAACTAATAATACGAAAGGGAATGTCCTCACGCAGATACACGGCTACACCGCCACAACCCCTACCGATCCTATCATTGCGTATGAGTGCAAACCCCGGCAGGGCAACCAAAGACGTTCGATGGGACGGCTTCAGAAACGATTCGGACACCAAGACTGCGTCCACACGAACATTGCTGAAGGATGCTAGAATATCAGAGTGATGGTGGGAAATACTCTGGGCATTTATGTGGACTATGTTAAGGTTCTTAGGAAAGCTTGAGAAAATTGAGTACAGTTCGTCGTTCAAGGTCGTAGCAGCGGAACCATGGCTCACTGCACTGTCGAAACTTGAGTTTAAGGAAGGACATGAAAAGAAACTTTCGTTATGAAGGCTGTCAAACGAATTGTCCATATATATAAATATACTATAAAATAAATTTTATGTTAATATTATATAATAAGTACAGATATATAAATATAATTAATGTATAAAAAAATAATTAAATATAAGCACTAACCAGACACCACTAGCCCACCAGCACAGAAAGACAAAAATTACACAATGTTACAAAATAAACACAAAAGAAAAACTATAAAATAATAACATTACTACAAAGACAAACAGAGCGTAACGGAACGTTGTTCAAGTTGTCAATTTGACAACACCAACGTCAAACAGACGCCGTGTGTCATGAGTACAATAGTAAACAAAATAAATGTGTACATACCCATGTGGAATTAAAAAGAAACAAATTAAATTAAAATAATTGATGGGTAGCGAAAAATGAAACAAATGGTATGGTAACGTACCTACATACGCATACCAAAAAAGTTATCCGACTAAGTTAGAGTGGTAAATCAAGAATGTAAACAAATATCACCAGTCAATATCGACGACGACTTCTTGTCCTCTTACTGGCAACCACAGAAGACGCAGCTGGTGCATCCGCCGCCGAAGCTCCAGTGGCAACTACAACATCCCCCACAGTGGCGGAGGCCGGGAATCGCGCAATCAGGGCACTTAGTTCGGCAGCGGATTCAATCTTATGGCGCACTTTGTCCGGTGTTATGACGTTGATAGTACCATTGGTAGACCACACATGCTTCACCTGGAAATGCTTTCGTGCATCTGTAAAAACACGGTGTCTAATCCTAGTCAGGAACTCAGAGACAGTTAATCCCGTTCCCTTTAGAGCTATCTTGTTGTCCCAAACCAAGTGTCGGTGGTCCAGATCGCGAAATCGGATGAAAATGGGACGTGGTTTGCCCTGGCTTGTGCCCAGGCGATGGCATCCTTCGATACTGTCAGAATGTACACCGGGCAACTTCATTTTGTCAGTTAGTATAGAAGTGACAGTGTTATGTAAAACTTCGCCCGGTACCTCCGAAACCCCATGTATCAGGAGGGTCTTGCGACGCATGGCAGTTTCATGGCGGTCCATGCCTAGTGAGAGCAGCTGCACTTGAGTTCTAAGATGTCCAAGAGTATCGAGTATAAAAGTCTTGAACTCGGTGAAGTCTTTGGAGAGAGTTGCCAAGTCCGAAGAAGCGGGATCAGGTGTGACCAAAGCCCTCTGTAACCTCATCTCATGTTCAGAAAGGCGAGCAGTGAACATCTTCTCCAGATCTGCCAGACTTTTTTCAAACTTGCCGTCCATGTAGTATGTTTTGTGTAGTAACTTAAGTGTAAAAGAATATGTTGGAAAGATTTTCTTGTGCAATGGGCAGGTGAGTCAGGCTATAGTTTTCTGCATAAATATCACTATAAAACTGGGATTATATAATTTTAAATAAATAATTACTAAGAGCTGAGAATTATTAGTGTTCTTCTGTCAAGCCTACCCACATTTTTCTCACCTCTGGCCTTTTTTAGGGTTCCGTAGTTCAAGTTTCGGAACCCTTTACACTTTCGTTATTTACGTCTGTCCTCGGCTTTCCTCCCAAGCGGTGAGTGCTAGAAACATGAAAGTTTTTCTCAGTCTTCTCACTATGTCCGTGAAATCAAGGAGCTGGATGGCACCGACATTCTCATGGTGAATAAGTCTATTTTGATGAGCATCTGCGTATTTTTGTATAACCTTCACGACGAGGTCCACACCTAGATCACGGTGGATGTCCTCATTTCTCACATACCAAGAAGCGCTATTGATACCCTGGAGTACTTTATTCGAAAACCTTTGTATGATCTGCATATTGGTCTGTTTTGTACAACCCCACAACTTACTGTGTACCGTATGTCTATACTGGTATTAGAACTTGCTCATAAAGAAGTACTTTATTCTGCACTGACAGTTTAGACTTTTTGCCAAGGAGCCAGTACAGTTTTTTGTAGCGAAGTTCTAGTTCTTGACGCTTCTTTTTCACATTATCCTTCCAGCGGAGCTTTGCATCTAGCGTCATGCCGAGATATGTTGCTGTGTTTTCGTGTGGTATTATTTGACCATTTATATATTATACCGGTTCAGTATCCGATCGCTGATTTGTAAAATCTATGTGGGTCGATTTAGACTTATTTGGTTTGATTCGCCACTTTTTTGTCCAATTGACAATGGTGTTAACTGGACTAAACATGTTTTTTCGTTTTAGTTTGTAAGTATTTAAAGTTACAGTGGAATCCGTTTATTATGATACTAGCTGTTGCCCGCAGTTCCGCCTGCGAACTTTAGATCTACATAACTTTTTTATTTATAAAGCGATTGAAAACCAAACCGCAAATTCAAATCAGTTAAGCCGTTTCTGAGGTTAGCGTGTTCAAACATTCAGACAAACAGACAAAAGTTCTAAAAACCATTGTTTTGGGTTTTATTGCATTCATAAAGCCCCCCTACAACTGTTTCTCTATTATATCTTCTATTATATTATCTATTATTTACAACGATATGTAAATTTAGTTATTTAGGTACTACTAAAATAAAAAGAACACGCCAAAAGAATTATCGGAAAAAAAATACTACAATATCATGTAGTACTTAGAATAGTACCTAAATTTTTAGAGAAATTGCAAAACAAAATACACTCGTAATAATGAGAGTTCGCACACAACAGTACCGTAAGGAGCCGACCACGCGTCTGAGCCGCGTGGTATGGCACCTCGTAGACATACAGGCGACGGCCGGCAGTCAACTCACGCATGCGCAGTGCGCACTCCAACGTAGTCGCCCTCCTTTAAAATAGTGTACTTTTTGACTAAATCTATAATACCTCTAAGACATTCGTTGAAATCAAATGATGGAAAGGACTAATTTGTTCTAAATTAAATTCTTTTGACGTATAGCGTATTTGTTTGGATAAGGATTTATATCGTAAGCATAAAAATAGCTTTGCAAACCATGAATTGTTTTGAATCAATTTTGATTGCTATAAATTACGTTATAGTGCGTTAACCCTAAGAGGTAGATATATGCCATCGCGGACTTTTTTATAGAACTTTTAAGGCAAATAAATTCGTAGTACCCAATTTTAACGTTACTTTAACCATTTAAGCAGCGTACGCCACGGAAGCTCCCAAAAGAAATAATTTTGCCCCGTTTTTGAAAAGTATATCATTGCTGCTCCGCTCCTACTCGTCGTAGCGTAATGTTATATAGCCTATAGCCATCCTGGATAAATGTATTACATAACTTAAAAAGATTTTTTCTAATCGGACCAGTACTTTCTGAGATTAGCGCGTTCAAACAAACAAACAAACAAACTCTTCAGCTTTATAATATTAAATACTACGAATAATGTTTCCTATAGAAATGTAACTCCTATAAAGTTACCGCTGAAATCTTGGAATCACTTACGCATACTAAGAAACAGCAATAAAACAAAACACTCACACTGCCTATCGTTGAACACTTGCACGCGATTGGTCGCGCCAAGGTCATGCCGGCTCGGCGCCCCGCTCGTCATAGTGGCGAAGCAGCGAAGTGGATGGTGTTATACAATAATAAGATAGCTTGTTATGTATTTATTTTTTATTGAATAAGTTGAATCAAAGTTCCATCAATAGAAAAATAATAACTGGATTGTTATTATTTTTCTATTGATTGAACTACATAGGCATACAAATTAAAATAAGTTCTTTTTTTTCACAATTATGTACCTCCGAAAATAATTAGTTTATTTAATTTATGGCGGTTGGAATTTAATAAAGACTTCATTTGTTGGGAATATGTGACATTCAAATTATAATTTAATTTCTATGCATAATATCATCCTACTAATATAATATCATAGTAATAATATTACCTTAGAGCTTAACATACTATGAACACTGTATAAAAAATAATTTAATTTTTGAATTGCGTTCATGTTGCATAACGCTTTTCAACTTCACCAAGTACGTGTTTTTAAAATGAATATTTACTGACCGATGGAAGTTGAATCCGGCGTTTTTCATATCCGTATGGCTTCTGCACCACTTCACAACACACGAAGGCATATTTGAAATATAACAAACGCGAAAACACAATTAAAATTAATGGCTGATTGGTTCCAGCGACACAACCGTACGAAACGTGTGACAGCGGCGGACTGAATGTATCGCGCGGTACCCTTTTGAAGCTTCGCCTTCCGCGGTCTCCATTATGTGGTGCCATTTTTTGAGCCGAATTACACTTCTATAGGATACATTATTCGTAGATTAAATATTGGATAGAAACAGGCGTTACTTGGCGAAAATCCATGACAAAACGATGGTAAGTAAAATGTTTTAAGAAAAACTTTTTAAAAATTATATAATAGCATTAATTTTTCGCAGAATTAAAAAGACAACAAAACGTCGACAATTGTTTCGCCTCTAAACGAGGCATTATCAAGACTGTCTCAGGGAGAACAGCAAAATTTGTGGTGGAACGTGTTTGCTTATAAGTAAACGCGTGCAAATTTCATTATATTTCATTTATATTCCAAAAATAGGTATTCACCAATACTTGACCTTATCTGTTTGATTTAATTACTGTCTTTTGATAAGTTGCGTAGAAAACCCAAATGACACACACAAACCAACAACAATTAATGTGTCTGTCTGTTCGTAAACAGATTAAGTAAGGGAGATGTGTGAAAATCTATTTGTTCGTTGAGTAAGGTGTCCGCATCTCTTCTAACTATTTCTAGCCTTTCCCAAACACTTAACTTGAACCCTTTCTCACATAAACGTAAAACTTTAAAAGTGTTACTATTGTTCAAGGAATGACCAGTGTCAAGAAGATGCTTCGCGAAGAGGGATTTCTCAGGACAACCATTGCGGGACGCCGCTCTATGTTCCTTATACCTAATATCGAAGGACCTGCCAGTCTGTCCCACATACTTCAAACCACATTCATCACAACTCAACAAATAAACACCTGATCTGCGTGAGACCGACACCGAATCCTTGCCATTACATAGCTCCCTCAAGGTGTTCTGAGTTCTAAAAGCAACAAATATCCTACTTTCCCTCATGATCTTAGCTATACTCAACGAGACGGGACCCACGAACGGCAAACAGGCCGTGTACTTCCTAGGTGGATCTTGAGTCGGATGTAATAAATGAAAACTAGCCTTTCTGCGTTTTTTATTTAATAATGAGTGGACCATTCCTACGTCATAGCCATTACTTTGTGCTATGTAGCAAATGATGGACAATTCTTCACCAAATGCCTGTGGGCTCAACGGTATACCAGGAAAAGAAGTAAAAGTGAAATACCAGGCCTCCGTCACTCGCTCAAGGCCGCGTGCTATATACCTACCGCTCGGCGTACTTTCGAGAGTACAAACTGGCAGAGGGCTGCCGAACACCCGCCTGAGTGCTCTGTTATATATACACTATGTATACAATAATGCCTATCCTGCTTATTCTCCCTAACCCTTGTGTCGATTCAGCACATCTGACTGCTCATGCAGTCTTTCTTTATTTTAGAGTTTAGTTCTGTTCCATCATCCGTGCGCGTGACACTTGCCCATCAATATTTCCGAGTCCATTTAAATAAAAGTATTCTTCCTAAATCTTATTTCTATTTTTTAAAAAGGCCTTCGGCCAAATCCTTGGTATCCCTGGTACGTCTCCGTCCGGGCTCAATAACGTGAAAAGTTACGCGAGTGTCAAAAAAGTGCAAAAGAACTCAAATCTATCATTTTTCAATATTATCATATTAGACTCTGAAAATCGTGTTCACCCGAAAAGTGCAAACCTGTGCAAACAAATCAATTGACATTATTTTTCCTCATAAACTACTAAGTCCCGAGAATCATCTATACTCTGTGTAAAAGTGCATAGAACTAATTGACGTCCTTCTTCTACATATATCATATTATTTATCTGCAAAATCATCATCGATATCCTGTGCTGTGTTCAACGTCGTGTTCCTGAAAATAAATGTTCCTGTATATTCTATCCAGCGTGTCCTGCGTCCTGTAAGTTCTTCAAAATACTATTTTGTGAAAAGTGCAAAGTGTGTGTTCCAAATCCATCAGTGAAAACTCTTCTAGATAAAATTAAATTTAAGACAATTTAGATACTATTTTTAGCCATAACTTTCTCGTATGTATTAGTTAGTCATAACTTGTAACATATTTCCAGGAATTATCTCTGTAGCTTATCGCCCTTGCGCTTATCAAAACCTCACGGAAGTGAGCCAGACTTATTTGCCGTCTATTACACCGAATAGTTTTTATTGTTCAGTGAATATCACATATAATTGTTATTTTTATTTTATACAATGTCCGTCAAAACCGAAAGTCTTAACCTCGAAATAAACACACTTTTTAAATTTATAAAATCTTTTAATATTCAAATTTCATCTAATAATACAAAAGTGTCAAACGTTTTTCTATAGCAACCGTTGTTTTTCGAACAATCTTTATTAATTACCACATAATCAAAAGGCTCTTTCCATATTAGGGAACACATTTCTCGAAATTTCAACCATGTCATATCGGTGTTAACATGTTCTTCGTAAACATGTTTCAAGTTAACTTCATCTTGCTTAAAAAGCACAATTAAGTTAGCATTATCTCTTACAAGTTGTTTAGGTATTTTGGTATAAGTTTGATTTAAATAAAAACTGTCAATCAATTTATGTCTTCCCATTGCAAAATAATCACGCATATTACTTTGATTTTCACATGCTACATCGTCAAAAATAATCACAGAATTAGGTTTCGCATCTGTAACCTTCAAAACGTCATCATTTGCTTGGTATTTCTGGAGAGTGATACCTGGTACTCGTTGTAAAACTTTTTCTAAAAAGATGTACTTTGGTTGATGGACAGTTTTAGAATATACATAAACATTCTGAAATGTCAATCCATTTTCATGCAATAGAAGACCAATTAATAAGTTAGTTTTTCCACAATTTGATGGTCCGCAAATGATGCAACGTACTGTATTCGGTAATAATTCTCCATGGCGTAACTTGTTTTTTGTCAAATCGTCACACACAGATTGTATTGACCTGTAACGATTGTGTTTGTTTAACGAATTTCATGTTTGCTATGTAATACTGATGGACTCGTAATGAAAAGATGAATTTATAACATAAATATTTATAACTACAAGTAGTAGTAAGGAGCTTCAGCGAACGTACGAACAGTGGGACAGCGTGCTCAAATGATATTAATGTGGAATATTCGTTTAGTTACGTTAGTTCCCAATCCAAAGTGATATTGGGCATTCTGTCCCACCTTTATCTATTTTAAAAATGTGATCTTAACGTGTTCATGTTAACAAACATGCATCGGGTTAGTTTGCTGTACGAAAGCAATCATCTAGCAAGTGAAATTGGTTAACCATTGACGGAACGGTAGTGTATTGAACGGCATTAAAATGTGGAACGTTGGCTTAGGTAAATTATTTTACAAAGAGTTATTGGGCATTCTACCCCACAGAGTTATTGGGCATTCTACCCCACAGAGTTATTGGGCATTCTACCCCACCGTGACTGAGGTTATCGAAGATAACCGATGGAACTAAGGTGAACATGTGTAAGGTAAACATGTGAAAAATTAAATTAATTTTAGCCAAATTGCAACAGTGCAATTAAATTAGCATCTGAAACACAAAAACCAATTGTATTTAGGTATATCCTATCGCAGCTTGAAGGTAAAGCTGAAACAGCCTGTTCTATTAAAGATTTCGAAACCTGGGATCAACTAAGGACTTTCCTAGAAAGTCAGTTTGGAGAAAGGAAGCACTATGCCCATTTACTGACCGACCTCCAAGAGTGTTGTCAGTACAGTAAAGAACAGGTAAGTCAATTTGCGTTGCGTTTTGAAACATGTCTTTCTAAGTTACTTACAGAAGTAATTTTATCAAATAAAAAGAAATCCGAATTAGCTGGTCGCAAAGCGGCCATGGAAGATTTAGCACTGCACACTTTCCTGCTAGGTCTTAAACCAGATGTTTCAAACTTAGTGCGTAGCAAAAATCCGTCTTCTCTTAATGAAGCCATCAATGCAGCCGTATCCGAGGAAAAGATCCTCAATTTACTCTTAAAACGCAACCAACATATATCTCCAGCACAGCGTCAACCCCAAAAACTAAACACGTATAAACCCTCAGAGTCCAACACTTTTTCTAAACCTCAAGTATCGAAACAATTAGATCGAACTAGTCAAAATCTATTTTGCCGTTATTGCAAAATCCCAGGCCATACTATCGAGAACTGCCGAAAACGGGAGTTCAATAATAATAATAGATTCAAAACCCCTCAGTCAACACAATTTCAACAACGCCCAAATCCAGAGCAGTTTAGAAATAAATTTGCTCGTGTTAATTGTACCTCTAATGAGTACCACGATGACCCTGAACCTCAATCATCAGACACAGATGTCTCTCAATACAATGAGGTTAATTTAAACGAATAATGGGTCCCCGCAGGTGTCTCGTGGAACCCAAATTTCAACAACCTTTTGCTATATCCTTAACTGCAAATGACACCCTTTCTAAATCAAAAGACCACACGGGTAACCAGCCCCAAGCAAGCGTCTATACTTCCAAATCTAAGGACCACATGGGTAACCAGCCCCAAGCAAGCGCCTACACTTCTAAAACTAAAGACCACACGGGTAACCAGCCCCAAGCAAGCGTCTATACTTCTAAATCTAAGGACCACATGGGTAACCAGCCCCAAGCAAGCGCCTACACTTCTAAAACTAAAGACCACACGGGTAACCAGCCCCAAGCAAGCGTCTATACTTCTAAATCTAAAGACCACACGGGTAACCAGCCCCAAGCAAGCGTCTACACTTCTAAATCTAAAGACCACACGGGTAACCAGCCCCAAGCAAGCGTCTACTCTTCTAAATCCAAGGATCACATGGGTAATCAGCTCCAAGCAAGAGTCCAAATTCTAATCAATCTCAAATAAACACAAATGATAAAATCTTCGAAGTATCATGTATACCCAATAAAACATCATTACCAACAGTCCTCGTTCAAACGTCAGTATCTGACAAGCCATTAAGGTTTCTAGTCGATACCGGATCTTCCGTATGCCTTATCCAAAATTCTTCTATCCAGTCATACTCCCGCCTTAATCTGAAAGGTAACATAATTCAATTAAAAGGTATAAATAGTAACGAAAATACCATGGCCACTCTCGGTGACTTTGATTTAAATCTTATATTCGGCAGAGAATCGATTCCCTTTCCATTTCATAACAAATAAACTTACCATACGATGGTATAATAGGAAATGATTTACTTACCCGTTACCATTGTTCTATTGATTATAACCGCCGAATACTGGACCTAGATAAAAACAAATTAAAACTTACCTCTAGTGATCCAACTTATTTAATTCCGCCTCGATCCGAAATCACCGTAGAATGCTCAGTTCTTAACCCTGAACTGAAAGAAGGCCTTATTCTAGATCAACATTTAAACGAAACATTATTTATCGCCAACTGTTTAGTTAAAGTAAAGAACAATAACCGAATAAACCTAACAGTTCTTAATACTTCTGAAACACCTCTTACATTTAATTCTAATCTTCAACTTACCTTAAATCCAGTTGACTATGAAGCTTATCCATTACATTCGAGTAATAAGACGTGTTTAACAAGAACCAATGAAGTCAACCTCCTACGCGTTTCACACCTTAATTCCGAAGAACGCGAATCCCTTTATGATACATGCTCCGTATATTCAGATGTATTTCACTTACCTGGTGATTCACTTACTTCAACGGATGCTATCCAACACGAAATCCGTACTAATTCAGATCAGCCAATTAATGTTAAATCTTATCGATTTCCTGAAATACACAAACAAGAAGTAAATTCGCAAATCCAAAAAATGCTTGATCAAAAGATAATTCAGCCCTCTTTATCCCCTTGGTCTTCGCCTATATGGATAGTACCGAAGAAGATTGATGCTTCTGGTGAAAGAAAATGGCGTATCGTAATAGACTATAGAAAGCTTAACGATATAACCATTGGAGAAACCTACCCTATCTCTAATATCGTTGAAATCCTCGACCAATTGGGAAATTCTAAATACTTCTCGACCCTTGATCTTGCTTCAGGGTTTCATCAAATCAAGATGGCACCTCAGGACGCTTGCAAGACTGCATTTAGTGTTCCCCAGGGCCATTTTCAGTTTTCTAGAATGCCCTTTGGATTCAAAAATGCCCCATCGACCTTCCATAGGCTGATGAACAACGTCCTCACTGGTCTCCAAGGAGAAAGGTGTTTTGTGTACTTGGATGACATTGTTACTTACTCCTATGACCTCCAAATCCATATCCAAAATCTTACTGCAATTTTCCAGAGACTCCGGTCATTTAACCTAAAACTACAACCCGATAAATGTGAATTCCTGCGAAAAGAAGTGGGTTATCTGGGTCATATCATTACCGAAAATGGGTTAAAACCCGATCCTAATAAAATCAAATATGTTCAAGAATTTCCAATCCCTGAAAATCCTAAAGACATTAAATCCTTCTTAGGATTAATTTCCTATTATAGACGATTCATACCGGAATTTTCTAAAGTATCTAAACCCCTTACAAATCTTCTTAAGAAAGATGTTCCGTTTGTCTGGACAAATGAACAACAGCTAGCCTTCGAAAAACTCAAAGAAAAGCTCATTACCGCTCCAGTTTTTATATATCCAGATTTCACGAAGCCCTTTAACCTAACTTGCGATGCGTCTAACTATGCAATATCCGCCATTCTCTCTCAAGGCCCTGTAGGAAAGGATCACCCAATAGTCTATGCATCCAGAACCTTAAACAAATGCGATGATGGCGACTGCAACTACAAGAATTCGAATACGAAATTACATACCGCAAAGGTAGGTTAAATTCAGCAGCTGACGCATTATCTCGCTATCCCGTTAACCCAATAACGGAAGACCAGCCCTCTACCAGTGGCAAGAATAATAATCCTAACTCAAGCCCAGAATTAGAGATTCCCCAGGAACTTCTTGAGGAATTGATCGATTTAGGTGCACTAGACGACAGTCCAAATCTAGACCTGGAGTTCAGAACTCCTTCCACATCTATAGACTCTCCAAATCCTTCTATTCCTTCTATACCCGAACCAACAAACGAAACCCTACAAACTCTAGCAAAGACTATTCAGACTTCCTGAAGTCTTTCTCAAATAAAAACAACACTTTTAACACTCAAATTATAGAATATAACGAATCCCTGCTAAAAAGCTCCTCTAAAACAATTATTATCCCTGTATCAATAGATCTTGACGAATGCAATCCCTATCTTACAGAAGTATTTTCTAACCCAGACGATTTAAGTAATTTAATGCAAGAGGAGACCGAACTTTTTTCTATAAAAAATATCGAATTGAAAGGAAAGGTCTGCTATCTATCATTTACTAAAGTACACTATTTTGACAATTGCACGTACCCAGATATATTCAAAACCTTGAAGTCGGCTAGAGATGATATAATTATCTCTGGTGACATTAACGAAATAGCAATCCCAGATTTTAAAAATGCATTCGAGCATCATTCCTTTATCAAAATATATGGCATGCTAATGTATCTATTCGATAACACAAATATTAAAGTTAACATACATCACAACTCGATTATATATCCCGTGCCATCAGAGTTAGCAAAAATCCTTAAAGAAAATCACGATATCCCCATAGCTGAACACCTCGGTTCAAACAGAATGTTTGACCGAATAAAAGAGCGATATTATTGGAAACACATGAGATCCGACATAGAAAATTATGTCAAACATTGCACTCTCTGTCAGACAAATAAAGCACTACGTGGAATCAATAAATCTCCAATGCAAATAACAACTACATCTACTCGTCGCTTCGAAAGAGTTGGTCTAGATATTGTTGGACCCTTACCCGAAGCTGGACTCCTAAAACTAAAATTTATCCTTACTCTTCAAGATGACCTTACCAAATTCTCAATGGCATATCCCATTTCTAATGCAACGGCAGAAGAATCCTGTGAATGTTTAGTCCATTTTATATCTCTCTTTGGAATACCAAAGACAATTCTTACAGATCAAGGAACAAATTTCACTGCCGATTTATTTAAACAAACATGCCAATTTTTAAAAATAAAACAACTCTGGTCATCACCTACCATCCACAAACCCAGGGAGCTCTTGAAAGGAGCCACTCGACCCTGAAAGAATATTTGAAATCCTATGTCAATGAAAACCAAACCAATTGGCATAAATTCGTCTATACTGCTATGTTAACTTACAATAGTAGTATCCACACGACAACCCGCTTTATGCCCTATGAGCTCGTATTTGGACATAAACCATTTATTCCAGACTCGGTCTTTGACCCTTCTCCAAATGTCACTTATTCCGAATATGTAAAGATGCTTCAGCATCGACTTAAAGTTTCTCGCGAAAAAGCACGCGAAAGCATAGAAAGATCAAAAGAGAGATCTAAAGGTTATTACGATGCCCATACACGTCCCGTACAGTACAATGCCGGAGACTTTGTATATCTCAAAAACCATCTACGTCTTCGCAAGGCTCTTTCTCCAGTCTGGAAAGGCCCATACAAAGTTGTTAAAATAAATGGTAGAAATAGTCTAACTTTATTAATTAACAGAAGACATGTGACTCATCACTATGACGAAGTCAAATTAGCCCATCGTCGTGACGATAATTAGTTTTAGATAAATAGTTTTGTTTTTTATATTTTTTTTATATATTCAAACAAAAATAACGTAAATACATATACTTATACAATTATTTTATAAAATTAGTAAATAGTTTGTTTTAATTCATACAAATACTTATATAGAAGTTATAGGTAAATAGTTTTAGTCTTTTATATTTCTTACATATATACAATTCTTTTATAAAATTAGTAATTAGTTTGTTCTAATTCATACAAATACATACTTATATACAAGTTATCTATATATATAAAAGAAAGTCGTGTTTGTTACAACACTTATAACTCGAGAACGGCTGGACCGATTGCCATGGTTTTTGATTTGTTGGATTTGTTTCCGTCACGAATAGCAGAATACATCTTAAAAACAATGAAATAGATGCTGATTTGTTTATTACATGTAAAACATTAGTTGTACAATCCTGTCAAATAGTGTAACAACAATTTTTTTTGGAGCTTATGGCCTGGTTGCTGAGAACTTTAAGCAAAAAAAATATTTTTTTCTGAAGACATCATGTGTGCGTTCAGAAATTTATTTTTTGTAAAATGTCTACAAAGTTCAGGTAGTGTTATATTTGTTTGTTTTAGCCATTAATTTTCGAAAATTATTTATTAATTATTTAATTTTTAATTCCAGAAACTAATACCTAAGATTTATTCTACAGTAAAAACATAAAATCATCGGAAAGGAACAAAATAAAAAAGAATAAAAAATCAGTTGGTAAAGGTTATAAGAATAAGGAAAAAAAATCTACAGGATAACAAAATTGTAAATGTCTTTTTATAGGTTGTATATGATTTTTCCTGATAAGATATTCATACGTAGTGGTTATATACTCTTTGAGCTATTGTCTATGTCTCGAAAGTTGTCACTGTTATTATATTTGGTGGTTTTATGCGAGTGCACATTTTAATAACAATGCCGCGTCCTAGAAGATCTAATCTTTCCCAGCGAAGCAGTAATGCAATGAGGCAACGGAATATCGCGAGTCAATTATCTGATGGAGAACGAGAAATTGCACGAGAACAGCGCCGCGTTAGTATGGAGCAAAGAAGGGCCTTAATTCGTGCTTCTCAAACACAAGAGCAAAGAGAGGCAGCCCGTGAAACGGCTAGGTTAGAAACGAGAAATCGTCGAGCTTATCGTACAGATGAACAGAGGAATAATCTTCGAAGTGCAAGAAGAAATGGTTCAAGTATTGATTTGAATCGAGCAGCGTTTCTGTATGATTGCACCATCGACTACAGCTTGCATCGTTTAGTTTGCATTGGTCCAATGGACGTTGTTTGCCAGCATTGTGGAGCATTGAAGTTTGCTGGTGAAACGCCTGGTTTGTGCTGCCTTAGTGGTAAAGTGAAATTGCCATTATTGGTCCCGCCACCAGAGCCATTGTGCTCCCTTATGGCGAAACACTAGAATCACGACATTTTCTAGCGAACACTCAAAAATACAATGTCTTTTTCCAAATGACTTCATTTGGGGCGGAAATTATCGAAGAACACGGATATAATCCGACATTTAAGGTAATTTACGTTAAAAACTTTATTTTCTATCATTGTAAAAAAAAATCTGGAATGTAGTTTGTTAGATTTCTGTATTTGTCTCTGAAATAAAAATGGCATGTTATTATGTGAAAAAAAAAGTGTTTGTAAAAAAAGTGTTTGTAAATCTAACTATAACTATGGTTTTGACTTTACAGATTCAAGGCCAGATTTGCCATCGCATTGGATCATTGCAACCTATAGAAGATGCACAGCATAAATTCTTGCAAATATACTTCATGGGCAATATGGAAGAACAACTTAACCGGCGTCAAGGGATCAACACAGCTACGAAAAGAGCAATTCTCCAAGATCTGCAGCAAATGCTTCATGAACATCATGCATTGGTCAGGCTGTTCAAGACTGCTTTAGAGCGCATGCCAAGTGATGACTATAAAGTTGTGATCAGAGCAGATAAAAGACCAGCTGGAACACATGAACGCACATTTAATGCTCCAACAATCGATGAAGTGGCAATCCTGATTGTTGGTGAAAACTTGGAAACACGTGATATTGTACTTACACGACGCAATACTTGGCAACTACAAAGAATATATGAAACACACCGTTCATATGACGCGTTACAATACCCGCTGATGTTTTGGCAAGGAGACGATGGATTTCACTTTAATATCAAAATGATTAATCCATTGAATGGTAAGATCAATATTGTTGTTTTCATTTTAACTTGATATACATTTTATTCTGTTTGCTTTTAGTACTCAAAAAAAGTTGTAATTTCTAATTTAGTAGAGAGTAGCTGTAAGAGTCGTTAACCTATTACGGGTTCTAAAATACAATTTTTACTGCATTTGTTTCAGGTGAGGAAACTACCAAGAAGGTTAGTTCGATGAATTACAACGCATATCGTTTGATGATTCGTGAAAATTCTGACCATTATTTGTTGCGATTTCGTCGACTGCTTCAACAATATTGCGTTGACATGTACGTTAAAATCGAAACGGAGCGCCTGACTTTCATTCGGTTGAATCAAGCTAAATTGCGTTCGGAAGAGTATATCCATTTACGCGATGCAATTAGCACAGAAGGAGATTCAGAAAATGTTGGTCGATTGACTATTTTACCGGCGACATACATAGGTAGCCCGCGTCATTTGCATGAATATGCGCAAGATGCAATGACATATGTTCGTAATTATGGTCGGCCAGATCTATTCATTACATTTACATGTAATCCGAAATGGATAGAAATTATTCAATTGCTGCTTCCCGGACAAACATCAAGTGATCGACACGACATCACCGCACGTGTTTTCAGGCAAAAAATTCGGTCACTATTGAATTACATTGTTAAGTCTTTGGGAATACTCGTTGCTGGATGTATTCAATCGAATGGCAAAAACGAGGCCTACCGCATGCTCACATTCTGATTTGGTTAGTCGAAAGAATTCGGCCAGATCAAATAGATGACATCATATGTGCGGAGATTCCTGCTCCTGAAATCGATCCAGACCTACATGATGTTGTAGTCACGAATATGATTCATGGACCGTGTGGCACTATCAACAGACAATCACCGTGCATGGTCGAGTGTTCCAAACGGTATCCACGAAAATTGACGGCAGAGACCATTACAGGCAACGATGGTTATCCATTGTATCGGCATCGATCGCCCGATGATAATGGTAGAACTATCACAACTAAAGTGAAAGGAAACGATTTCGTAGTTGACAACAGTTGGATTGTTTCATATTCGCCACTTCTTTCCAAAACATTCAAAGCACATTGTAATGTTGAGTATTGCAATTCGGTCAAGTCAATTAAATACATTTGCAAATATGTCACGAAAGGGAGCGACATGGCGGTTTTTGGTATCCAAACATCCAATACCAACGATGAAATAACGCGCTATCAAGTTGGTAGATATGTGAACTGCAATGAAGCAATTTGGCGTATATTTTCATTCCCTATTCACGAACGTCATCCCACTGTTTTACATTTGGGGGTGCATCTAGAGAACGGTCAGAGAGTATATTTCACAGCGTCGAATGCTGCTCAACGTGCCGAAACACCTCCAGCGACAACACTGACCAGTTTCTTTGCGATTTGTCAAAGCGATCCGTTCGCACGAACTTTGCTATACTCAGAAATGCCACGTTATTTATTACACTTGGAACGCTACATCGAAGAAATTTCAACGTCGGAAGCAAGGCGATGCAGTTCCTGGTCATCCAGATATGCGTTCTACTGATGCTCTTGGTCGTATTTACACAGTTTGAAAACTTGAACAGTGTAATAGGCAGCTCTATGGCTTTATGTAAACAATGCATACTGTATTCAGATATCGAATGTCTCAACTTGCTCCAGCCTCTATCTATCAGATTCAGTGACATAAAACGTGATCTTGATTCTATATCACATCTAATTGAGTTAAAATCCAAGAGGTCGGCCTGGTTTAGTGGAATCGGGACCGTACTGAAACAAATATTTGGTACTATGGATGAAAACGATGCAATAGAGTACAGTAAAGCTATTGAAATAATTGAAAAGGACCAATCTACATTGACTAAATTACTTAAACAAAATATTCTTGTTACGACATCCACCCTTACATCTTTTAGAGATACCTTGAGTAATATCAGTGTTAATGAAAAGCAGTTGAACAGCGCAATCGAGACTAACTATTTATCAACAAAATTTTACTAAAGTTTCCGACAGTTTAATATTAAGGACAAAGTTCAACCAAATTATTAATATATTAGAAAGTAGTCTTTTAACATTGTCCTTTAAGTTAGAAGATTTGATTAATGGCATCATGTTCAGTAAAACAAATATTTTATATCCACCTATAATAACTCCAAAACAATTATTTTCAGAGTTGGTTGAAAGTTACAGGTTTTTAGCTGACTACCATCAGTTCCCTATTAGCTTAACTCTAGACAATATTTACTCCATAATGAATGTCTTCGAACTGGCTACTTATTATAATGATAAGAAAATAGTGTTTGTTTTAAAAGTGCCATTAGTAAGAACCAGAAAATATTATATATACCACAACATTCCGTACCCCGTTATTGTATCTGATAACACCTATTCTACTATTGTCCCATCAACTAAATATATTGGCATAACTAGAGATAGATCATTTTACTGTAAATTAGAAAACTTAAACAATTGTAAAACAATTCATAATTTCGAATATATTTGTAATAACCTAGATATAATTTCAAGTTCCGTGACTCCGATCTGCGAATCGGAAATAATTTCAAAGGCACTTACCACCGTGCCGAATATTTGTACAACTAAATTTGTAAAGGGTAATCTTGATATCTGGCAACCACTATCCAATAACAATTGGATATATGTAATTACTAATCCCTCCAAACTATCTATAGATTGTAATAATTCTAGTAATTCAGAAATAATATTGTCAAATACTGGTATACTATATTTACCCATTAATTGTATTGCTTTTTATAAAGATTCAAGGTTAATACCGAAGTACTCAAAAACAATTCAATTACAATCAATTTCAAAACCTAATTTTAGCATAATCAATGACTCCTGTTGTAGTCCTGAAACACTGTTAAAAAGTAAAACACATCATATCCCTATTTCCAATTTAACTCATATTAACCTTGATTCTATCATGTCACAACAGTATATAGATACAAATCAAATTGTAGAAAGCTTAAATTAAATTATAGAAAAACCCCATATTGTTATATATAGTAACTATTACTCCTATACTATAATTGTAATAACTGTCATAGTTTTAATTTGTTTCATAATTGTTCTGTATAAATTATGTAAAAAGGGTACATGTCATCGTTTTCTATTGAAAAATAATGTCAAAATAGATCTTGAAGCACCCATGGAGTTTTCAGACGTTGCTGTCGACTCCCCTACCACACCAGCTCCTAAAATCCGTACAACCCTTACATAAACTTAACCTCTCTAGGGTAAGTTTACTCTTATCCCCGGGGCTGTTATATATACACTATGTATACAATAATGCCTATCCTGCTTATTCTCCCTAACCCTTGTGTCGATTCAGCACATCTGACTGCTCATGCAGTCTTTCTTTATTTTAGAGTTTAGTTCTGTACCATCATCCGTGTTCGTGACACTTGCCCATCAATATTTCCGAGTCCATTTAAATAAAAGTATTCTTCCTAAATCAAATTTCTATTTTTTAAAAAGGCCTTTGGCCAAATCCTTATAACAGCTCGCATCGCACCGCACTGCATGTTTCCCGCGCTTACGCTTCCAAATGCAGAAACCACATAATTATTGTGCGGATTATAGTCTGTAGGTATGCAAATGGTATGCACTATTTTAATAATAACAAAATGCATTTTTAACTTGGGTTTCATTTACTTACATTTCCTTTTGTTTTTCGTACATCGGGATTACGTTATGTTTGGCTAACAAAAAAAGCGCCCAAGTGCGAGTCGGACTCGCACATGGAGGGCGAGCAAGTTCCGTAGCACCAAGTAACATAATATTTTAATTTTTACGATTTATGGCGTTTTAAAAAAAAAACTACTTACTAGATCTCGTTCAAACCAATTTTCGGTAGAAGTTTGCATGGTTTGCATTTTTGTTTTATCATTCTCTTATTTTAGAAGTTAGAGTTAGGGGGAACCCATTTTACCACTTTGGAAGGGTCTCTCGCGCAAACTATTCAGTTTAGAAAAAAAATGATATTAGAAACCTCAATATCATTTTTGATGACCTATCCATAGATATTATTTATTTTATTTTTAGGGCTCCGTACCCAAAGCGGAAATACAGCACCCTATTACTAAGACTTCACTGTCCGTCTGTCTGTCTGTCTGTCCGACCGTCCGTCTGTCACCAGGCTGTATTTCATGAAACGTGATAATTAGTATACCTTGAACCGTGACATAGTAAATAATGTATTTATGTTGCCGCTATAACAACAAATTCTAAAAACCAGAATAAAATTAATATTTTAGGGTACAACAAATGTGATTTTTTTGCCGTTTTTATTTATTGATCAATAAAAAAATATAAATCACAAGCTGTCCCGGCGAACTTCGTACCGCCTGAAATTTTGCTTATGAACCTTCCCTGAACCTCCACGAATATTTTAAGACCCAAATTAGCCAAATCGGTCCAGCCGTTCACGCGTGATGTCATGACCAAGGGAAATAGGGATTAATTTTTATATATAGAGAAGATTATATAAAACTAAAACATATTGGATTGACTAATAAAAAAAATGGTTGATTCGTAACATTCGTTTTATTACAATAATCATCATAGGTACAACCCTAGCGCATTCTTACGATGGCGTCACTCGCACGGTGGGCAACACAGTCTCGACTCTATGAAGGAGTGTTTAAGGTACAATTCTCCTCGTTCTGTGCAGCAGGTATTATTATTAAAATTTTGTTAGTAAATATAGAGTAGGTATTTTCACTTTTGTATGGGAGTGATGTATCTGTTACGTGGTTACTATTTATTAATCTGTGGTCATACTACACGGAGGTCATGCAAAACGTTTGTAACACAGTCTTAAACGCGAGGCAGAAACATTTCCTGTAACATAGGTCCACTGACAGGTATTTCTTTGTTTCTCGGGATTTTAAACGACTGTATTAACGCTTGTTCAACATTTTCATGTTGCGATTTTCCAAGCCTTTTTGGTTTCAAAACATTTGAATTGAGCGATTCCTTAATATTGTTCTTGTTTTTTTTTTTTTTTTTTTTTTTTTTTTATATTTAGGTCGACAAATTGACGCCACCCGCCTGATGGTAAGCTGAGGCGACGTCTGGCAATTGAGGGCGACTCTCACAGTACACAGGAATACTATAGAGAGTGGCCCTCAACTTGACGACCCAGTAATGTGCCTCTTCACGCTTCGCTTAAAGAGCCCAGGGTTATATGTTGGAGGAAACACGTGCGCAGGCAGGGCGTTCCAAGCCACCATCGTTCGGCAGAGAGAGAGAGAGAGAGAGTTTGAAAATCATTGAGACTATCGAATGACCCACCCCAAATTCCCTTGCGAGAGATGAGTTTGATTCTCCTTTTTCTAATCTGCATATAATGGATCCTTTCTCCTAAAAAGAAAATACTTTATAGATTAGTTTGGGCTAGACGACGAAAATATTTATTTATTGATGACAATAGCGGGGATTTGAGTTTGTCGAGTTGTGTAAAGTAACTTGCTTGTCTTGCTATAGAGTTCATGAAAGACAATAAGAATGACTTAATCAAAATATTAGAGAAGATGGAGAATTTATACAAAAAGAACAGGTATTTATGTTTGTTTTATCATAAACTTTCCAGAAACCTCCATCAAGACACTATAGCAAAAATGTCATACGCTGTAGTGAGTGTGTGCTTTGAGATGCTGAACGCGACAGAGAGACTCTTGTTCACACACACATGGGGTTACCCAGACAAGAATGGACAGTGGGAAGGCCTCATTTACCACCTCATTAATAAAGAAGCTGACCTTGGTAAGCAACTCCTCACCTTTTTTTTAAATCATCGACCTAACGTGCTCGGAAGGATAGTTTTTGGAAACCGGCGCGGGCGCAACTTTTCACCAGAGAACTTTTTTGGCGATCTGTAGCAATATCGTTGGTTCGATGTGATCTTCTATTCTTCTGCTAGGTAAATGCAAATCACAGCGTTAACCCAGATCGTGAATAAATTCAATAATTAACGATCCATTGCATACCAAAATAAAAAGCAAACCAAAAGATTGGGACGTCCCTACTTCTCACCTTAAGGAAATACAGAAGTTTTAGACTTCACAAAGGTACAAAGAAAAATTCAGCATTTAATTATGTATCTCGAAGTTAGAGCTTCTCTACATGTTAATTTATTACAGATTCCTAACGAAATTAACTGCCTATCTCAATTAGTTCATTAACCTGATTTAAATTATTGCGCTTTTCTCCAATGACAGATTAATCAGTCATCATTATCGCAATAATATCAGATGTAACACTTAGAACCAGTTAGGTTGGATCATTAACATGCTACAAGTTACTTAATCTTTTACAAGTAATCTGATCGGACAAATATATTTGAATAAGTTTTATAAAAATCTCACCATTTATTTTCAAGTCTAAAATGGTGTGATTTAGTAACTACTGTCCCTGAGTGCCTAACAAAATTTAAAAATTGGCCAAATGCGTGTCAGTGTCAATAAAGTTGCGTAGTCAGTTAGTCACGCATATTAACCTCTAGATCCGTCATTGACCGAGCGAGCGAAGCGTCTCAGTTTCAACTCGAGGACTGGCCGATTTGGCGTTGTTTGTCTGTATGTATGTATGTGTGTTAGTTCCGGTCTACAGGCCGCATTTTTCAGCCGATGTTCATGAAATTAGGCACAAGTGTTCTTTGTTGCAAGGCGCAACTTTTGTCGAAGGGATTTTTCGATTGGAGGGAAAATGGGGAGAAATTTTTGCATGTTCAAATAAGGGGATGTTTTCGTGTTCGCTAGGGTGAGTGGGATATGTTTCAACTGGCGAATTGGATGTGTTGTCAGTTTTCCCCATTTTAAAATGGGGAAGAAATGCGGGGAAAATGATCATTTCTCATTTTTTTTTTGCTGGTACCTCTGTTGGTGCGCATGGAAAGTCAGCCACCAGACCACGTCCCAAAAGGATGTTAGGGACCCGAAAATAACGCGAGGTCTACTGTTCGCAGAACTACTAGTAATATTTCTTCAAAGTTCATTGTTTGGACCACCATCACGATTTTTTATAATTTTGCTTGACAGCCGTTTAGCTTTTAGAGGGGGGACTGAATGATCGAGGCCTGAGGTCGACGGGATGCCAGAAGAACATAAGTAGGCCAGAAGGGTTGCGTGCTGCGGGGTTTCTACCCACAGACGTCCTCACTCCTCAACGAAGCGGTATAAAACTGAACCCCCAAAGATGCTTGATAACACCCGACCCCAAGCCGTATAGGTGGCCAAAGTCCACCAGCGGCCTAGGGCTATACTTCCAGAGCAATGTACGTTGAGTCCTCCTCAAATAACCATAACTACTCTTCACTTAACCAGGTACCTTAACAATCTTCACCTTAGAGCGATTGAAAGTGATAGATTACATCGCAATGGTGGGCAGTACTGCTGTTCGCTTCATATTCAGGGCACCACCGCTGGCACTGGTCGCCAATATCTTCACGCTACCTTTCTCTGGCGCTGTGTGGCTGGCTATCTTCGTATGTGGACTAGCATGCGCTTTATTTATGTACATTACATCGAAATGGGAGGCTCGAATGGGAACAGTAAGTTTATGTGACTTCAAATTGATTGACTTGAGTTCAAATTAAGAAAAGTAATTAGAAAAAATCAAAACTATTGTTTCTTTCTAGGGTCCTACGATGTTGGATGGTTCATGGGCAGATGTGCTAATTTTGATTATGGGAGCTCTCCTACAGCAAGGTTGCACGTTGGAACCAAGACTTGCTTCAGGTTTGTAATTAAACCTATCTTCTCGTCTCTCTTCCAATTTTCATAAGAACAAATTAGCGGGGTATTAATATTTTGTGATCAGTTTTTTCAGTTAGTTTTTTATCAGTTTAGTTTTGATGTGCATACAAATTGTTGCTATTTATAATATGTCCAGGCCGCTGCGTAACCTTAATTCTCTTCATGTCACTAACAATCCTGTACTCTGCATACGCGGCCAACATCGTGGTCCTGCTGCGAGCACCAAGCACCTCAGTTAAAACCCTGCAGGATTTGCTCAACTCGCCCCTAAAGGTGGGCGCAGCAGATTATGTGTATAACAGATATTTCTTCAAGGTTAGTATGACTTTGTTACCCACATATAATTTCCTCTAATTATTATTGTGAAATTGTAAACGATCCTCCTCTCTCTCTGATTTAAGAGTCTTGCTTGTCTGTGGAGTAACCGCCACTGATCTCTTTTCTCTGCCAAACCTTTCGCCTCCTGACATCCTCCTGACTCCTGACTGCCTCGTTTGCCTTCAACTTTCCGTTCTATGGTCTTCCTATAAACGAGTCATGTCGTACGTATCCTGCGTCTCCGTTCTTTATAACCCATTATTACTCGCATAAAGAATCCTAGGTTGGTTACGCTTGAACATTGAATATCTAACGCATAACGCGTGGTGTATTAGTTGCAGCATCTTTCTGGATACGTTGTGTGTATTATACTATGAATGTAGTTACTGATGATTGAAAAAGAGTGGCCTAGAGTTTTATTGCCAGGTTCTTTTCTCTTTGGCTCCACCCGTTGCTTTGTTATTGTGTATATGTTATTTTATAACCTATATTAATAAATATTTTTGAGTTTGAATTTGTTAAGTAAATACTTAGGTAGTAATAGGAATGCTTTCATTGGTTGAATGTTTTTAGCATCTCAACGAGCCAGTACGGAAGGCGATTTACGATAAGAAAATAGCACCCAAAGGGCAGAAACCAAACTTTTATAGTAACGTTGAAGGTGTGGAGAAAATAAGACAAGTAAATAAATAAATACTTCTATAATTATGCTAAGGCTCCCGACATTTCCAGGGCTTAAGTCATCCTCATCTGCACGTGGTGCACCTGCTGATAAACGGATGAAGCTCTAGCAAGAGTAGGTACCTACCATCATACTATAGAACGAAAATAGAGTAGCCCTTGTGAAGTTGAGACGGAAAACTCTGATCCTCATCATCCACCGAGCCTTTTCCCAAATCAGTTGGGGTCGTCTTTCCAGTCTGACTGCAATTCGGCTGAACTTAGATATTTTGCGTGAAACGATTGCCATCTGACCTCCACATCCCGTGGGCGATATCGAAATTCTGTAGTTAGACCGGTCGGATTTTTGATTTAGTGCTCCAACTAACCCTAACGACTGCCATAGATATTCGTATGACAACCGGGACCGACGGCTTAACGTGCTCTCCGAGGCACGGAGGTGTCTCAGTGTCTTAAGAAATGGTCACCCATCCTAAGACCGGCCTGACTAGATGTTGCTTAACCTTTGCAATGTGTTAACATTGTCAGTTACCACTAGACCACGAGCCCCACTAAAACTCTGATATTATAATAAAACCCCTATTTCGCATTACTGTATAACAAGACGAGGTGGCCGAGAGGTTAAGGCGTTGGACTGCTAATCCAATGTGCTCTGCACGCGTGGGTTCGAATCCCATCCTCGTCGGTAACTTTCTTTTTTAAGTCGATTACTTCAAAAAAAGGAGGTTGTTCTCAATTTGACAGTATGTATTTTTGTTTGTTACCTCATTCATAACTTAA
The DNA here is from genome assembly GCA_963556515.1 of Nudaria mundana. NCBI lineage: Eukaryota > Metazoa > Arthropoda > Insecta > Lepidoptera > Erebidae > Nudaria > Nudaria mundana. Next base: position 3,704,157 of record OY748301.1, on the reverse strand, counting down.
ACTGGGTGAACCAATTGGATTTTTTTTGTGTAGCCTTATTTCAATTTGGTTTAATTCTGACAATTATTTGGTGCCATTCCGACAATTTTAAGTAAGTTTTTTTGCTAGTACAAAACGCCCAGGACTATAATTGGCCGTACCATAGCAGCTGGCACGTAAGATTTTGTTGCCTTTCATCAACATTTCATCTCAAGGCAACGGGTTTCAATTTTTTGTCATAAATTACAATATAGCTGCTACTTTTTATTAAATTTATTCGGCCATTTTGGACATAACCCATTCTATGTGTACCCGGTGACGGCAATAGGCTTGCCCCCTATTACGTGGGACTAAAAATACTGGCAAATTGTGGGTGTGTAATGCACCAGAGGTGGTGCCTACTCCTTCGGGGATAAAGGCGTGATATGTGTGTGTGTTTTTTGCTAAAATAATTGTTATAAAGATAACCGTTTCAATTTAATTTTGCTTAATTTATCTTGTCTGTTAATTATTATGTGCGAAAATCTAAATATGAATTGTTTTCATAGTGGTGGGTGCATAATAGTTAGTTGTCCTACCCCCTGGTGAGGTTGTGGCAGACATAAAAGTGCTTGGGACCATCAATTTATTATTATTTATCGATTATTTATCGTTTATTTCAGGCTACATGAAAACAGTTACAAGATGTTATGTTAACTTACGGCCCATAGATATATACCTTAAACTTAAAAATACATATAAATATTACAAAAAAAAATACCTTATTATAAGAATATATATAAACATATCTTAACCTAATGAGCACGTAATGACATTGACGTGTCGCGGGTCGGGGGTGCGCGTATCAATCAAAGAATCAAAGAATCAATCAAAGAATCAATTTCATTTATTCAGTTTAGGCACATAAAGAGCACATATGAATGTCAAAATTTTACAATTTTGTCAAGTAATATTATAAAAATACTAAATTAAGTAAGTACATAAATAACCATTAGAAAATGATTCTTTCGCTGGTTCGGTAATTTGGTTCTCCTGAGAAGAGACCAGCAAGAAACTCAGGTAGATTATCCATTTTCTTTTTTAATATTGTTTTGTTTACATTGTTACAATTAGTTTCTATTGTATTATACGAGTGGCCAACAACAGAAGATTAGGGTGACCATGCATTTTTATCATTAAGATATTCGTCTACATTATAGTAGCCTTTCATCATCAAACATTTTTTAACTACTATTTTAAACTTATTAAGAGGCATGTCAACCAAATCCTGAGGAATTTTATTATAAATTTTTATACATTTGCCAACAAACGAATTACCAACTTTATGAAGTCTAATTTTTGTCATTGCCAATTTATTTTTATTTCTTGTATTAAAATTATGGTTATCGGATTTTTTTTTGAATAGATCTATGTTCTTCCGTACATATAAGATGTTGTCGTAAACATATTGAGAAGCAACTGTTAAAATATTAATTTCTTTAAATAATTCTTTCAGCGAGTCACGGGGTCCGAGTCTATAGATTGCTCGTATAGCTCGTTTCTGTAATATGAATATTGTCTCAATATCGGCAGCTGAGCCCCACAGCAGCAGACCATATGACATAACGCTATGAAAGTAGCTAAAATAAACTAATCGTGCCGTTTTTTCGTCAGTCAGAGACCTTATCTTTCTAACCGCATAGGCAGCTGAGCTAAGTCTTCCTGCCAAGGCTGTGATATGAAGACCCCATTGTAGTTTACTATCTAGAGTTATCCCAAGAAAAACTGTGGTATTGACTATTTGACTAATTCATTATTCATAGTAATATGAGTATCCACCTGTCTAACATTGGGCATAGTAAATTTTACACATTTTGTTTTCTTCGCATTGAGCAGCAAGTTGTTACTTGTGAACCAATGCAATATTTCCGAAAGGGTATTATTTACATCGTCAAGTGCTACTTTTTGTCTATCACTTTTAAAAATTAATGATGTGTCATCAGCAAATAATACTATCTCACAAAGATTTTTAGTGAAATAAGGAAGATCGTTTACGTATATTAAGAATAAAAGGGGTCCTAATATAGAGCCCTGGGGTACTCCCATGACTAATGAGGCGCCAGAAGAGTCGGTGCCATTAATGTTTACTTTTTGTACTCTACCAGTGAGGTAAGACTCGAGTAAGCCAAGTGAGCTGTTCGAAACACCATAATAACCTAATTTTAGTAGCAAAGTCCCATGATCAACACAATCAAAAGCTTTTGATAGATCACAAAATATACCAATAGCATCCTGCTTTTCCTCCCAAGCATCAAATATATGTTTCACAAGTGCAACTCCTGCATCCGTTGTGTTCCTGCCTTTAGTGAAACCAAACTGTTTGTTATGAAGTAACTTATTGTCTGTAAAATGTGAAAGCAATTGATTAAATATTATTTTTTCAAAAATTTTACTGAGGGATGGGAGTATGGAAATAGGTCGAAAATTTGAAGGATCACTTTTGTCTCCTGCTTTAAATAAAGGATTGATTTTACTGTACTTCATAAGATGAGGAAACTGATTTTCATCTATACATTTATTGAATATGAATGCAAGGTGAGGTGCTATAGCGGGCACTATTGATTTTATTATATTAGTTGAAATGCCCCAAAGATCCTCGGTATTTTTTATATTTAGTTGTTTAAAAGTTTTAAGTATAGTGACAGAGTCAATATACTGAAAATCAAAGTTAATTCTACATTTATCAACACTAGATTTAAGAAGAGAATTGGCTACGTTTTTTGACGAATTTAACTTATTTGTAGTGGTGATTGGAACATTTGTGAAGAAAGATTCAAATGCATTGGCCACTTCAGAATCAGTTTTAATATGTTTATCATCTATTTTTAACTCGAAGGATCGATCACGTGACTTTGCTTTACAAGTTTCTTTGTTAATAACATTCCATATTGCCTTCGTTTTATTATCAGATTTTTCAATTTTAGCCCGTATATAATTAGATTTAGCTGTTGAACATACTTTTTTGAATAGTTTGGAGTACTTTTTAATCTGTTCAATTACTTGTGGCTCATTAGTAGATGCCTTTGTCTCGTATAATTCATATAATTTCCTTCTACTTTTATAGATTCCAGGCGTAGCCCAATCACTAAATTTTATTTTAAATTGATTTACATTTATTGTTTTTTTAGTGAAAATGTTATCACATTCGTATTTGATTACTCCGAACAAATCTCCGTAATGATCATTCGGGTGTTTATCATTATTCAACTCCAAAAGAGGTACTTTATTCTTAATGTTTTCTTTAAATTTTTCTAATCTATAAGTTGTGATTGGTCTACAAACAATATTTTTTGATAATGGAACATGTTGGAACTTAAATCTAGCTAACTGACCTGCATGATCTGAATTTACAAAATGTATTATAGATTTCTCATCTACATCGCTGTTAGAAAAAATATTATCTAAGCAGGTAGCTGATGTGGCTGTGGTGCGTGTTGGTTCACAAAAAAGATTTTGTAAGTTAAAAGATTTAAAAAGGTTGAGGAACCTTAGCGCGTTCTGAGAGTTTTCTAAAATATTAATATTAAAATCGCCACATACAACTATAGTCTTCTTACATTTACATACCTTTTTTAAGGCTTCCTCCATAATGGACTCAAACAGGTAGTAATCTCCAGAAGGAGGTCTATAGACGCTAATAATAATATATTGTTCTAGCTCTGCACATGATAGTTCAATATTTCGCTCACTTGTGAGTGCTACTACGTCTTTTCGGTCTTTTGATTTTAATTTGTCATTAATTAAAATGAGAGACCCACCTCTTATAGCGGAATCTCTAGTAAACGCACTAATGATTTTATAATTATCAATATTAACTAAGAGTTCATGTTTTTTTAACCAGTGTTCAGTTAAACAAAGTACATGGATACGTTTTTCATTTAAAAATAATTCTAGTTCTAACTCTTTGCCAGAAAAGCCTTCAATATTTTGATGAATTATATTCATGAACATAGACTTTTCCTTTGTCCTTAAATTTAATTTGCTAGGGATTTCCTCTATTGTCCTACAACTAAGTTTAAATTATTGTCACCCTTTTCAGGAACAGATTCCAAGGTCACAAGACAAACATTGTCACTTTTCTGCTCAATAAAAGCAGATTGTTTAGCCAAGTTTTTGGCTGAATAACTAATAAAATATGATAGCGAAGATACTATCTGTCTCCTAAAATATCTATTCAAATAGAATTTATCTTCCGTCAATAACAATTTATTTTCTAAATACATGTTAATGTCAATCAGATGGAATTTATTTGGATTATGAAATGTCAATGTATGTATTGTTTGATTTAGCTTATATCTAAGATTGTTTTCGGCCTGTGACAAGCCACGGCTATAAGGAAGTGTGAATAAAATAATGTTTTTAACATCTAATAAGCTCAGTAATTCTAAACAGTTTACAATTGCATTTCTGTCTGCATTTCCCCTATCTCCCACCAAAATTAAAAGTGTACAGTTGCTGTTTAAATTACAATTTTTAATTTTTTTTATAATGTTACAGTAAGTTAATCCCGGCATACAATAGTTAGTAACATTTTGTTCTAAATATGAACTAAGTAACTGGCCCATTGATTTCCCTAATTCATCACAAAACATCACTATTTCAGATTTAATCATATTTCGTTTGGTGAAGGAACTACTGGGTTTCTTGTTTGACTCAAGTGAAGGGCTTATGTTTGAAGTCAGCGAGGACTTACAGACCGGCTCAGGACTAATTAAATGGTTGTTTGATGTCAATGTGGAATTTGGACTCATAAGCTTCTTCATGGCCAGAATGTATTCCTGATACTCACTTTTAACATTACAATACCTGTCAGTCATTATGTCTAGTGAATTTTTTAAATTATTAATTTCTGATTCTAACTTTAAAATATTGTTATTATGATCAGAGATATTATTTTCAATTAATAATGAATACATGTCAAGTTCATCGCCTAGTTGCCTTCTCTCATTAATATACTTGACTTTTTTGTACATACTTTTTTGTCTTTTAATAAGTTTTTGTGTTTTTCTTATGTATTTATTAATTTTCACATATTTCTTAATTTTGTTTCTACTGCACTCAACTATGCCCATCTTGTGATTGGAACAATGAGCTGTTAAGGTATCATCCTTTGTTAAATCTATAGTAATAGTGGGTTCTAAGCTGGGTTCAGTAGCAACAAGGCTGGGCACACTACCAACTAACTCCTCAAACAAGTTATGGGTATGGGATACTATGGTGTCACGTTTCTCAGCCTCAAGGTGGGAAATGAGGTGGTGGGCTTCGTGCAGTTCCTGTTCCAAGACTGACATGCGCTTGAGACCCTGTTCATACTCGTCACTACACTCTCTGAACCCAGTCACAATATTTTGTAATCTGTCCCGCTCATCTAACACTAACCTATTCTCTGTGTGCATCTCAGCCATCTGCTTTTTTATGAAGTCGTATTTATTTAGGCTATCTAATAGTTCCTTTTCATTTTCATCTCTTTCCCTATGCAACTGTTTAATCAACGTTTTGGATACCTCTAATTCCTTCAATGTCAGGTCAAGTTTTCTCAAGATATCTTCTTGTTTAGCCTCATCACGGCGAGCAGAATACATGCTACGTGTGACTGGCATTACGATATTATAAATTTATACTGACTTAGATAGTAAAAAGCTACCTGATAATACACTAAATACACAAATAAATACGTAAGTAATGTCAAAAAGAATCTGATTGAATATACTACAACTTCAAAAACTAACAGGTACGATAATAAGTAGTTATTTATTAGTACGATTACCTGTATAAAAATCACTCAAATCACATTAAATCCGAGTTGATAAAGTTTCACTTTTAAAATTTTCAAACAGTCATTGACTTTTAGCCGGTAAAACAAAATACGCAAATATCACTAATTTCTTATTTATTTTACACTGGGTTTTACCTAGATACACTTTGATAATGGGTAAGATTGTGTTTTGTGATGAATTTTAGCCCTAATTATCGAAAATATTAATAAAAAATTAAAATAAATACAAGACGAAATGCGAACAGATGTTAGCCGTAGTGTTGCCACAACCCAAAAAAAGGCAGGTGTCCCTTGAAGCGCCGGAACTTCACCCCATTCGGCCAGAACTCGGGAGTTATGACAGTGTCGATGCGGTCTGTTGGAACCCTCACCACAAAAGAGTTGAAGCTCACGTTGTGACGAGAGTCCAGCTTCTCCACCCTCAAACCCAACCCGGTTTTCTTCTGGAGGTAGTTCACGACGTCTGCGACCTTCGTGGTATGGTGAACACGAGATACGTAGACCATCGTGGTTGGGGCCTCTGCGCGGAAGTGCTGCTCGATGGTTCTTGAAGCAGTACCACACTGGTTCTTGCAGGAGGGCTTCCTCTTCTTCTTCACCACTACAGTGAACCCCTCTGCGTCACAAGGCTCCTTCCGTGGAGCCTTAACGGGTGCAGTGCTCCGTTGAGGGACACTGCTCTGCTTACTCCTCTTTGTATTAGCGGCTGTAGGGGTGCTCACCGTTGCAGCTGCGTAGTCTCGTGACCGAGTAGCGGGCAACGTAACCGTAGTCAGCGTCTTCGTGGGGGAACATGCAGCGGCGGGGGTGACGAGGCGCGTACTCATGTTCGAGACACACGCCACCGCCGCTGGACATTCGGGCGAGTCAAATTCCGCTGACTCAAAACTGCACACTGACGCATTTGCATGCGCACCTCTACGTGAATTGACATTATTAGAGGCCACGTTCGGCGACCTACTAACCGAATTACTGCTACGAAGTATCAATAATTCCGCTTGTAAGCCACCGAGTTTTATCCGAGGCATCTAATTTGGTCAACACATCTGCAAGGCTGGACTTCAGGTACGCGATGTCCTTCAGCAGTCTTGTGACGTCGACGTAGTCGACTCCCACCAGAGGGAGCTTATAGAGCTCCTTGGCGACGAAATCTGGCACGTCGTCCGGGTCAGTTTGCTTCAGCAGGGTAATCATATCCTGCACACTTCTTTCCCCTCCATCCCTCCTGCGGGACGGTATCTGGGCAGTTTTTCCAGTTGACTGGAACAGCAATGCCTTCCCACTGCAGATATCCTCCTCCTTGAAATTGGATTTACATATCTGCATGATGCTGATCTCATCCATGGTGTCTATTGCATTCTGGATGAACGCTAGTAGCTCGTTCACGATGATCACCTTGTTAGTAGCCATCTCAGCGGGCGTATGACTGCGCCGCAAGCGCCGCGTGTCGCGTATTAATTAATAATTAATTAATTACGAAAGTGCATTAGCGAGGCGCGACCGTTTCCGACCGCGCATCTACTGACTGTCAATGCTATTATGCTACTGGCGTAGGCGAATATTGTACTCCTCTGGGAAAACAAGCGTAATTAATTACTTTACTATTTTCAGGGTCTGTTCGCATTCCACATGGAGGTAAACCCAGCTTATCGTATAGTACAGGAAATGTTCCAAGAAGCTGAGAAGTGTGATCTGGTGGAAATTGACTACATCAACGAGATAGACCCGTGGGTACCCGGACAGAGGAGAGCCGCTTTGAGAGACCTGTACAAAATTAAGTGAGTATCCTGTCAGCGGCCTGCGTTGGCTTCCCACGCGTGGTATTTTATCTGGTAATAAATATTGCCTATGTTACGCAAGGATAATGTAGTATTAAGGGTGAAAGAATTCACTTACTTACTTAATTTTTGAGTTTATTTGTAAGGATATGCTAGCATTCCCGTTAACTTCAGATAAGCAGCCGTGAGGAGATCGGAGGTTGACCCCTTTGTGTTTCGGGGTCGTCGCTTCTGTTTCGAATTTCGGCCGATTTGTCGGTTAGTTCCACACGAAACCATCCTGCTGTCCCCCGCTGTCGGGACGGTTAAGTGTGTCAATGAATTCCACCACGCACACAAAAACCAGCTAAGCAGTGGCCTGTGGGTTTATGTCATTACTTTGGTGATAATCGAAGTTCTGTCGTTAAATTAATTGTTACTTGGCGTGAGACTGTGACATTTGGCAAGCAGACCCTATAAATATTAACTTATCTTCTTCTTTCCATCAGTTTCCTCAAGATTCGTGAATCAGGCATCCAGGCAGTGATCCACAGCCGTTTGACAGTGAGCCGTCCAAAATGTTCCGGTACGGTATCTACTTTTAGTACTGTCGGCATAACAGATGTGTACTCAGCGATACTGATCACCATGTACCTGATGCTGTTGTCTGTAGTTATACTTTTTATGGAGATCATGCATAAGAGATTGTGAGTACATTATAGTCTATTTCGTAATACGTATTCTAAGGAGCCTTATCAAAGTTATCCGTAGACATTCTCATCTGCAGTATGTGTATCTGCTGAAAGATGTACTCTGTCAAATAAAATATTCCCAAATTGCCCGGAAACTGCAAAAATGGCTGCCTTAACATCTATTGCCGGGCGTCCTAGGTACGCCCTCCGTGGAACTCCAGCCACGCTCGCTTCACTCGCTCGGCTCGCGCGTTGTTGTGGTCACAGTTCTAACCTAACCTAACCTACTTGTCTGGTAGTATCTCGTTTCTGGTAGCAATTTGATTTTCACTGGAATATAGACATTATAATATGGACGAAAAAACTTATGATTAAGAAATTTATAAAAACAAATATTAGAATAAAACACATCTATCTATACTTATAATAAATCTGTAGAAGTGAAAATTCTGTACATTAAAAATATCAAAAAAATAAATGGCAGGGGGTGTTACTAGACCAACATAGAACCCAAAAATGTGATTAAAAATTGTTTTGTCTGTCTGTCTGTCTGTCTGTCTGTCTGTTCAGGCATCACGCAAAAACTACCGGTCCGAATACGATGAAACTTGGTACAATTATACTTTAATATCCTGGGTACTTTTTATCCCGGAAAAGTATATACAATAAAAAACAAACTTAATTTTGCGGTTCGATCCCTAGACCCTATTACTGTACCAACCGCAAAAAATAAGTTTGTCGTAGATTTTTTTTTTTAATATTGGGTTCGCCAAATTGACGCCGCCTGCCTGGTGGTAAGTCGTGACGACGTCTAGCGATTGTGGGCCACTCTCACAGCACACAATACTATAGAGAATGACCCTCAACTTGACGACCTACTGATGTGCCTCTTCACGCTCTGCTTAAAGAACCCTGGGTTATATGTGGGAGGAAACACGTGCACAGGCAGGGCGTTCCAGGCCACTATCGTTCGGCAGAGAAACGAACGTTTAAAACGTTCGGTTCTCGCGAACATGCTATCTACTGTGTGGGAGTGGCATTGCTGCCCGGCACGCGTTGTTCGGGATCGGAAGGAAGAGGGTAAGATCAGATTGAAGAGCTCTCCGAACGGGTAATAGAATATATAACAGAGAAACTGTTGTAGGGGGGCTTTATGAACGCAATAAAACCCAAAACAATGGTTTTTAGAACTTTTGTCTGTTTGTCTGAATGTTTGAACACGCTAATCTCAGAAACGGCTTAACCGATTTAAATTTTTGATTTGAATTTGCGGTTTGGTTTTCAATCGGTTCATAAATAAAAAAGTTATGTAGATCTAAAGTAACACGCAGGCGGAGCTGCGGGCAACAACTAGTTTATGAATATTATAGTGATTTATTCGAATGATTATGAGTTTCGACCATTAGTATAAACAAATATATTAAAACAAATATTAGTAAAAACTAAGTGTATAATTTGTGATATTTGAATTTAAATGATTATGTTTTTTAATATTTAGTTCAATATAATTCAATATAATTTTCATATAATTTTTCAATTCAATATAATTTTAAATGGTATGAGAAACATTTTCGGACCTCCGATGATAGGAGTTGAAAAGTTATGTAAGACAATGCGTACCCGCGCCCGACACAGAACCCATCTACGCGTATAGTGGTTATAATTTATTCTAGGTTTCATAGGAACTTACCAGACGATTTGGTTTTTTACAGAATGCAAGTTCGAGAACGGAGGAAACTTTTGATGGATCACCTTACATTTTAATAATTTCACTAATTATAATGTTATATGTTATAAAGCTCGCATAGATAACACACAACATTATGCACGTTTAGGCCTTCGAAAGAAGTTTTACTTACTTTTCACTTGAGTCACAATAAACATGTAGCTTGAACTGTTGTTTCATTTTTGGTACTAAGCAATCCAAGATCCTCATCAGGGCGCAGTGCATCTGCAGACATACAGACGAGGCTTGAACAAATACCGAAAGCCTCCGAATACAGCAACAGACTTACTTCCCAAGAACCAAGAAAATGGTTTATAGAGTAAGAGCTCCGGCTCTAGACCGTGTTGTTCTATGCTACTATTCTACGCTCGCTTCGCTCGCTCGGTTCGCGCGTTGTTGTGGTCACAGTTCTAACCTAACCTAACCTACTTGTCTGGTAGCATCTCGTTTCTGGTAGCAATGTATCTGGCGCTTCGCCGACCGTTGCCGCGGCACGCTCGCTTCACTCGCTCGGCTCGCGCGTTGTTGTGGTCACAGTTCTAACTTAACCTAACCTACTTGTGTGGTAGCATCTCGTTTCTGGTAGCAATTTGATTTTCATTGGAATATAGACATTATAATATGGATGAAAAAACTTATGATTAAGAAATTTATAAAAACCAATATTAGAATAAAACACATTTATGAATATTATAGTGATTTATTCGAATGATTATGAGTTTCGACCATTAGTATAAACAAATATATTAAAACAAATATTAGTAAAAACTAAGTGTATAATTTGTGATATTATGAATTTAAATTATGTTTTTTAATATTTAGTTCTAATTTTTTTATGAATAACGATCAATATAATTTTAAATGGTATGAGAAACATTTTCGGACCTCCGATGATAGGAGTTGAAAAGTTATGTAAGACAATGCACACCCGCGCCCGACACAGAACCCATCTACGCGTATAGTGGTTATAATTTATTCTAGGTTTCATAGGAACTTACCAGACGATTTGGTTTTTTACAGAATGCAAGTTCGAGAACGGAGGAAACTTTTGATGGATCACCTTACATTTTAATAATTTCACTAATTATAATCTTATATGTTATAAAGCTCGAATAGATAACACACAACATTATGCACGTTTAGGCCTTCAAAAGAAGTTTTACTTACTTTTCACTTGAGTTGTGTCAAAGCCTTAACATAAAGTCACAATAAACATGTAGCTTGAACTGTTGTTACATTTTTGGTACTAAACAATCCAAGATCCTCATCAGGGCGCACGCGCAGTGCATCTGCAGACATACAGACGAGGCTTGAACAAATACCGAAAGCCTCCGAATACAGCCACAGACTTACTTCCCCAGAACCAAGAAAATGGTTTATAAAGTAAGAGCTCCGGCTCTAGACCGTGTTGTTCTATGGATGAGCATTTAAAGCATAATGACAAACCTTGTTATTCAATCATTTAATAATTATGCAAAATCTTGTATCAGTTAATTTACCTGAAATAAATTATTAGGTGTATTATTTCATTTTTAAAGCGCGCTTGTTTAACCCGCCCCTAAGAAAACAGTAATTTAGTTTTTGCGTTAGTCAAACAACTACTTAGTGTAATGGGAACCCTAAACACTAGAACATAACTTGTCAAAGCCTTTCTTTATTCATAAGTTCTATTCAAACCAATATAATGAGACAACTTGATGTCACCTTTGACTCGCTCCACTTGTGTATATTAAATATTGAATGAAGTTGTTTAGTAAATGACATTCTAATTTATATTAATATGGCAGGGTAAGGGTACACATGCATTGCTTGCTCATTTTGCTTATAGAACAAAATTTACTCAAGGCAGTGTTTTACTAATTTTGAAAATAATTAAGTGCAAAGTTATACCTATTACCTTTATAACTAATAACCGATCAGTCCTTAGTCTTTTCAACATTAAACCACAAATATAAACACATAAATTGGTCACAGATTATTCACGAAACGGTGCCCAAATTACTTTTCATTCATCCGTCCGTCTTGTAAGTAGACTACTGGTACACCTAGCGGGGAGAGCTAGGAATCTAGAGATATCGTCGGGAGTGTCTCTACTTTAAAAATTGTCCCTGCTTGGCTAGACACAGACACATCACAATTAAGGGTCATCCCCACTTTTACACCCTAAATTGCCCCTGCGGTAGGTATGTAAGTAACCCACTTTAGAAAAGGAGGTAAGATAAAAACAGCATTTACAAACACATTTGGGCAGTCCCTTCTTAAACCCACAGACAGACAAACAATACGCACGATAGGTAAACACGCTTGACAAATAGAGACTACTAAACAACCTTATTATAGTAATTGCCTTTTATTTTACGGTAGGTACACTTAGTTTACGGGTTAGCTTACAAAAGTTAGTAGGTAGTTAATATTTCTCCCATAAAAGTCCTCAATAGCAATATAATGTTTGTATTTATAATCTTCTTACTGATGTTAACACAAAATCCAGTGTTAGCAAAAGATGAAACCACAATTAATTTTATAAAAATGTTTATTGTAAACGACCAGAAGCCGACGCACCTGGTATACGCTGGATTGTCTTGTTGGAAGAAAAGTAAGTAATTAACTCTTCAACAAAGGAAAATGTCAGGTCTTTCTCTGTTAGAGGAAAGCATAGGCGATTTATGAGAGGGTGATAAAATATGCCTGATCTTCGTCTGGTATACTTGTTGGTTGACGAGCGAAGAGTCAAACAGGCATTAGGGAACTATATCTCGTTGTCTCTGAATGTCACTCAAAAGGTTCGAGTCGTCTTTGGGTGTAGGTTTGTGCATTAATGAGCTGATTCTTCCCTAAAGTTTTTTTTCTTTCTTTCTTTTCTTATTTAAAATTATTCAGTCTTATTTTTTTTAGACGTAATTATAAAATTGGTGGTGGAAATGTCCAAAATGAACGTGAGAACTTCATCGTCGTTTGTTCCAAGACCAAAGTATCAAGATCACCAGATCTTGTTCCTCACTGATCTTAGCTGTGCTGATTCGGAAAATGTACTCTTCTATGTAAGCATATTTCTTCTATAGACTCCATCATGAACATTAAAAATGGAACAGCAAGGTGCGTCAAACACACCTTAGTAGGTATGTATGTAGGTAGCAATATGTAAATCTGTAGTACACAGACGCTGTGTCGAAAGACAATTAATCTACAATCATCCATTAGGAATTTTACGTACCTATTTAACAGTTGCTAGGGAAATAAGAGTCCTCTCTGTCAATGCTGACTGGGAAGGTTCCCAGAATGCTGGTTGTGGTGATAACTTTGAATGGCGATACTAATTCTCTGAGCCAGGAAATAACCAGCCTTCTGATCCTGAGAAGCATCGATGAGACGTTTAACGATAGCTCTAAAGGTAAAATTATATATAATTTTTTTCTCATTTTGTCTAGGCTTCGGCTAAGCAACTTTTTCAATTCTCCTACCGCTGGTTAGTACTCGCGTATACGAAGGAACAAGCAGAACTGTCTCAGTTACGAGAAGGTCCAGTACTGGCAGACAGTGACTTGGTGGTTGCTGAGAGAGTTGGAAACAACTTTAATATGGTTGAAAGTAAATATGACACACTCAGTATATTATGTACGAGTATCTACTGTTCTAACTAAAATTTTCTTTTTAATAAGTCAATCAATAAAAAAACATTTTCATTTCAAAAACTAATACCTTATTTGAATGTGAATTTTTCCAAAATCTTTAAGAAAAACTCCTTGAATTTTCTGACTAAGTATTGAGTTGTATCTTTATTAGGTCACTTTTGACAAAATTGACAAAAATTGGCATTTGGGAGCGTCCAATAAATCGGGCAACTACTAGGTACCTACTTAAAATAATTGATGGTATTGGTAGGCGAACCGGTCCGTGAATAAGACTAAAACTGGTGGAAAAGTGTGGTACTGTGTTTTTGTTAAATTCGAATTATTTTCTAATCTTACTACGCTTCTACAAGTGCACAGAACTGGAGTGAACGGCTCCATGATAACGACACCCCGAGGATTCTTTAATGGAAGTCTGGTGGATGTCAGGCCCTTTCGTGAGTTATACCGGAGACGGCGGGATCTTATGGGACACACAATAATCACGTCGAATATCATTCAAGACAGCAATTCGACCAGGCATCATTTGCCGCAGGGGGACCGATTGTAAGAAACACTAAGTTCTGTAGTGACTGCGTGGCTTTATCTCAAAAAGTCAAGAGTAGTTTTTAGAAAAACTTTGGTTTTTCTGAGAGCTCGCAGTAGTTTGTCTTTAAATTAGGTTTTATGCTAGAGACAACTGGTCAAAAGGAAACTGTTAAGCTGATTTGGTATCTAGGGATATAAATTGGCAATTACAGCAGCTATAAACCCTCACTCCAGGACCTATTACTGGAATGCCCACTAGAAGAGGACATTATAGGTATACCAATTGTTTCAGAAAACTTCATTTTGATGCAGTCTCTAAAGGTTGTTGGGTGGCCTCAAAACTAGGATTAGACATGCTGAACGCAACCGCTCGAGCTATTTTCACTTACCGCTACGGGTACAAACTACGCAACGGCACCTGGTCAGGCATGATCGCCGATCTTAATGACAATAAAGCTGATATCGGTAAAGGTTCACGATTTTAAGCCAAACATATTTCTTTCTGTTCATGAATCACTCACTAACCTGTAAAGTATTTCAGGTACCAACGTTTTAATATTCCGTGATCGTTTCGACGTGGTCACATTCACGGACGTTTTAGTTCCTTGGAAGTTTCTGTTCATCTTTCGTCAGCCGCCACTGTCGTTCGTCTCCAACGTGTTCGCCCTCCCATTCTCCAAGAGAGTGTGGGTAACCATAGCTGTTTGTACTGTCATTGCTACTATAACTCTAGTCTTGGCCAGCAAATGGGAAATGGCGGTTACAACGGTAAGACATGGATAGGTACTACTTCTTATATTAATCCTGGCTTGGTACTCAAACTTATTATAACACGCGCTGGCTGAAATTGATTCTGAGCTGTTCTTAATAGCGTTTTGTAGGTATATCCTCATTGGTCGAAAATTATCATTGCATCCAGCAATGATAATTTTGGACCACCCACTGACAGATGCTTTAGATCAGCTCCAGGACTAGTTATTCCACTCGGTCGTTTGTAAGCATTAGAACATGAGGAGGTAACATAACATTGAGGTATTTCTAGACGGACCATCTTGCCAGGATTACTTTTAATGTGCTAGATTGCGGGTCGCCGTCGAAGCCACTGTAGAGTAGTGCAAGAGTTTTTTTTTCTATTTTATTATATAACTATTTGCTACTAAGTTTGCTACTTACAGAAGGTTTCACAACACCAGTTAGATGGGAGTATAGGAGACGCTATACTATTGACAATGAGTGCAGTTACTCAACAAGGTTGCTACATAGAACCTGCAAGAACGCCAGGTAATATCTTGTGTTTATTGATTGACATAAGTTCAGGAGGTTCTGTACTGTCTGTACAGAACTGTACTGTCGTCTTGTGTTGAAAGTATCAACGTGATCTAGATGCTTGTAACACCAGAAAGTATATTTTTTCACCAGAAAGTATGCCTGCCTGAAGAAGAAATAATCATTTTGTTAATAAAAATATTGTTTTTTTTTTAGGACGCATGATGTTATTTGTATTGTTCACGGCACTGATGGCACTGTATGCGGCATATTCAGCCAACATAGTAGTGCTATTGCAGGCCCCATCGGACTCACTCCGTACACTGCAACAACTTTCAACTGCCAAAATTACTCTGGGCGCAAATGATGTTGACTACAACTATTTTGTTATGGTAAGTTATTGATAGGCTTTCCATCCATCGATTTCTCGCAGCTTGCTCTCTTTTGGAGCTTGGTAGAGAACTCACGCTAAAGTAACTATCAAAAAGAAATTGGAAAATTTTCTGTTTTATTAACATTATCGCCACTCCACCAAAGTTGATCTTAGCGTAATTATATTACTTTATAGGTAATATTACTTTATATTACCTATTATGGGAGACATCTCAGGGAGTCTAATAAAAGTTTAATGTGTACTTCTTGTTCATCTTTAATATGATGCACAGTTCAGGGTATGTGCCTGGTTAGGCTTCGCGTAGCAGTGGATCGAGTCTTAACACTATCTTACTTAACACTATCACACTTAACACTATCACAATATGAATCACTACGACAATATTATAACCGTCTATCGGCTAGTCGAAAGAGGCGTTTGCGATGTATCCTTTAGGTAATAAACAAGAAAGCGCGAAATATCCTAATAAAAGAAAAATCGTTGAGGGTCGTTTACTATGTATCCTAATAAATAACACAATAAGCGCCTGCATCCCCTAATAAAAGAGAGGTCGGCGCCTAGTCCAGATGCGATGCGAGCCTTTGTGCTCGCTCGGGACGGAACTGGTTTACTACATACTCCCCCTCCAGTTCAGGAGAACGCCCTCGTTCCTGGACTGGTGACCTATCTGCCCAAACTGGACGTTTTGGCGATCTATCTATTTCGGGTTTACCGGTATAGGGCAACTCGTTAAAGGGGTTGCTCTTACTACATTAAAAATGATTAAATTAGGTTAGGTTTAAAGTCTTAACTCACGTCACGTGAGCAACAAGCTCCTACACGGGGATACAAAAGGTTAGATTTAAACTCTTAACACACGTCACGTGGGCATTAAGCTACTACACGCGGATACAAAAGGTTAGGTTTAAACTCTTAACACACATCACGTGGGCATTAAGCTACTACACGCGGAGGTTTAAACTCTTAATACAATGTCACGTGAGTACATATACTGACTTGTACTCTTCTGTTACATCATCTTGAAGCAAAGTCTTCATTTGCAGGATTCAACCTATTGGGAGCACAGATATGGGTGGGTGGTTACCTGTCCCAATGCCATGCTCGGCGTAAGGAGTGGGGTCTCCCCCTGCGCGTTGTTCAAACAACGCGCAACAATCCGATAAACTAATAAAAGTAACTTTTATAATAATATTCTAAAACCGTACCCGAGTAACCTAAGTTCTCAATTTTAAAAATTGGGCGTACATCATAGTATTTTGTCGGGTATTAACTGCTATTTCTGAACAATACATCGGCCATTGCCATTTATATTTATAGAGTACTTACAAATAAGATCAGTTATAAAATTTAAATCTTTATGCTAAAATTCTTATGACAGAATGACAGACCTTAAAAATTATTACTTAGAGTTCTTATGTTATACAAGATCATTGCATTCATTATCACATGATTCACAAATTTCGCGAGAAACACTCTATACACAATAACAAACTTGGTTTTTATGTTCTCGGATCATTGTCATCTTTGTCAGTATCGCGCACTTTCTATTTATTATGGGATCTAGACTCAGTGCTTCGGTTTTGGTATGCTGAAAAGCAGCTATCATATAATCGGCGCCACGCGGCCTCTGAACAACTTAGAATCGTCTTCGGTGCACAGCCGGAGTTGGAGCATCACCGCCATTTTGTTGGGCGGGTGTTGCTGACGACGTGTCCGGTCGCGGCGCGGGCGGGGTGGATGATTCCTCTTCGTCTCGGGGAGTTACTCCCCACGGTCACACTGTATGACCGTGTAGTTTTTGGATTTAGGAGTGTAGACGCTTGCTTGGGGCTGGTTACCCGTGTGGTCCTTGGATTTAGAAGTGTAGACGCTTTCTTGGGGCTGGTTACCCGTGTGGTCTTTGAATATGGAAATGTAGACGCTTGCTTGGGGCTGGTTACCCGTGTGGTCCTTGGATTTAGAAGTGTAGACGCTTGCTTGGGGCTGGTTACCCGTGTGGTCTTTAGATTTAGAAATGTAGACGCTTGCTTGGGGCTGGTTACCCGTGTGGTCTTTGGATTTAGAAGTGTAGACGCTTGCTTGGGGCTTGTCACTGGCATTTTCACTGATTCACTGTCACTTGAAAAACACGTTGGACGCCAAATATGAGCGTGGCGCGGGCTGGGTGGATGATATCTCTTCATCTCTATGACCTTGACTTGCTGCTGCGTTCCTTGTCACTGACATTTTCACTGATTCACTGTCACTTGAAAAACACGTTGGGAGCCAAATATGGGAGACATCTCAGGGAGTCTAATAAAAGTTTAATGTGTACTTCTTGTTCATCTTTAATATGATGCACAGTTCAGGGTATGTGCCTGGTTAGGCTTCGCGTAGCAGTGGATCGAGTCTTAACACTATCTTACTTAACACTATCACACTTAACACTATCACAATACGTGGTTACTAGATATTATAACCCGCGGATAAATAAAGGTCAGGGTCTAGTCTAAACCATAGAGGTATTGAGACCAGACCCTAAACACAACGTGACGGGGTGTAACTCTACATCACATCCGCATGATACCACGGTCAGACGTGGACTGTCTACTCAAGTCTACCGGCTAGTCGAAAGAGGCGTTTACGATGTATCCTTAAGGTAATAAACAAGAAAGCGCCGGCATATCCTTATAAAAGAGAAATCTTTGAGGGTCGTTTACTATGTATCCTAATAAATAACACAATAAGCGCCTGTATCCCCTAATAAAAGAGAGGTCGGCGCCTAGTCCAGATGCGATGCGAGCCTTTGTGCTCGCTCGGGACGGAACTGGTTTACTACACTTTATATTATTATAGTCTACCCTCTATAGATAGGTTACCTTATTAAAGAAAGAAGCCTTCATAATGTTTGTTACATTTTCTCAGAGGTTAAGTTAAATATTAAATATAATTTTATCGAATTAGGTTAAATGATATTAAATACTTAACTTAACCTTTCGGAGTTTCGGGTTCGATTCCCGAGTCGAATCAAATATTTGTGTGAACCACAAATGTTTGTTTTGGAGTTTGGGTATTTTCTATGTATTATATGTATCTATGTATTTAGAAATATATAAGTATGTTTATCAGTTGTGTAGATCCCATAGTACAAGCTTAGATGCTGTTGAAAATTATAAAAAAAAATATAAAATTATTATAAAAAAAAATGTTTTCCAGTATCAAAATAACGGTACTCTCGGCAAAGAGATTCGTGATAGAATCTTCCCTGAACATGGCAAACCGAAAGTGCATAGTTTGGTGGATGGCGTTGAGAAAATAAGACAAGTAGGTCAAAGTTAACACTTTTTATTAGTCTGTGCTGTCCCACTTCTGAGCAAAGGTTCTTATTGGCGTCAGCGGGTGCTACATACGAGTACAATAGAATATCAGTACGTACATAACCGTTTTGTAACTTAATCCCTTATTCCAACAGCCGGGACCCACTTAAACTTTAACCTCTGCAGTCCAACCGTATTATTACTACCCAATGATATAGTAAAACATTTCATTTCATTTATTATTCAGATTGTGGATACTGGTACATAGGGTGTTAACATTATAAGAACGGTCGGCAGTGTCCCACCATTAAAGCATACAATATTAAGTCTTATAACTACCTATTCAAGTACGACAATATTCTAATTCTTAATAAAATCAAATCAAAACATGTTTCTGTTTAGTAACCCGATAGAGGGATACCCGATAGATAGAGGCATAAGAGGGGCATCCTACAATGAACATTCACACGGCCAATTTTAAACACCTGTTAAATAAATAAAGAAAAAAATGTGCCAAATATGAGAAGATAAATAAAATAAATAAGATAAGATCAGATAACATTATTTATTAATTTCCAAAAGTCTTTGTGACGAAAAATGTTACTATTTAGAAGTCCCCACTGACGATAAGTCTTTCAATCCAAACAGAGTCTTCTTAAAACATGACCAACGCGGTCGTCGTATATACGCTGTCTAGGACTCTTAAAATGACGGACAGTTCTGTTATTTGGGTGGAAGACTTCCAACTGTGACTTTCATCTATTGAGATCCATGCGCCAAAATGGATAATCGTCAGTGAGCGTCTTTATGGAGAATTCACACTTTGTTTATTGTTTTTCAGGGTCTCTTCGCTTTCCACTCGGTAGCAGAACCAGTATATCGTAAGATAGAAGCCACATTCATGGAGGGGGAGAAATGTGATATAACCACGATTGACTTTCTAGTCACCTTCGAGTCTTACATACCGGTTAGAATAGGATCTCCATACTTGGAGCTGGTTAGAGTAACGTTAGTTCCTTTCCATCTGTAGACCAAAATATTAGCAATACAATTAAGCCTCTAGACAGTTTTAGTTCACAAAATCCTTATCCGTTATTCGGCAGGCTTGGTAGGACTCGGTAAATAACCCGTCGGTAGCCTCTGGTGGCTAAGAGGTTGGACTTGTTGCCACGACGTGTATGCAATTCCTGGGTACCACACTACTGACGCCATATCAGTTATAATACAGTCTTTACTTCCTTATTTTTTTTTACATTCACAGGAACAAACAGGTTCGTGAATCTGGTCTCATGATGGCCATTCGCCTCCGCTACCTGGTCTCCAAGCCGCGCTGCATCACCAAGATGTCTTCTTTCAGTAGCGTGGGCCTCATGGACATGAGACCTGTACTTATACTGATGCTGTATGGTGTCGCTGTGTCCGTAGCCATCGGGATTGGAGAGATTGCTGTTTATCACTTGTTAGTATTCCTATTAAAGGTGTAAACGGATTCCACCAAAATCTAAGGGCTCCTAACCAACATCACCAGTAACTAGAGCACCAGCAGTGCGAGCACGGCGGCGGCGTGACGATTTATTGTCGAAAATGTCGCTACTTAACATACTTTTTGTCATTTTCTGCGATAGCATTGGTGCACACAGTTGGATCGAGACACCGTGCTCGCACTACAGATAATCAACGGACGACACTGGCAAATTTGAGAACCCATTTAACAGAAATACGAGCTCTAGAGTTATCTGTAGATACCGATTGTTCTGACAAGGACGAATAAACAACGTCATCGTGTTTATAAGAATAAGTACCTACTTGGTACCTAAGTATTACACATCTAACTACCGCCATTTAATTGTAAGTTATTAAGTTATAACTTTTTGTTTCAGGCTGAAAAGGCACAAAAGAACGTCAAAAGTGCAGTTCCTAAGCACTGCTAGGTTTTGATGAGAAGTCAGCACCTAATGTAGCACCACTACATTGCATTATGTAGTCTATGAAAAGAGCACTTTTCGTTGGAAAATAAAATCACTTTTCAAATCAAATTCAAATCACAACATCGAGATTAGTTTCGGCTTTTCTTTCAAGGTCACGAGTCGACAGCATCCACCCATGTTTCCAGTTTACTAACACAACTTCGTGTCCGATTTTTTTTACCTGATCCTATATTAATATAGTCAACAACACTATGGACTAGGTTATCTATGACTATGGCAAACGCTCTACTACTAAGCAGTCAAAGCATGATGATTAGTTTCAAACAAGGTTAACGTAGGTAGGTCTTCAGGTTCTGCGAGGAGGTCGTCTCGCATAAGGAGATTGCGGAGCGGGTCAGGGAGAGCAATGCTCTTGCCCGCAATGACCCGCTTCGCACCCGACGCCCAGGGCGGAATAGACGCGCGTACGCACGCCTCATGCCACCCTAATCGTGGCAGCGGGTATGAGAGTCGGGGTCTGCTCTCCACCCGCATCACGCCACCCGCGAGGGGGTGACCTCCGTGTGTGCCTGGACGTCGCCTGTAGAGAATCTTTAAGTGATGTATAGGTATATAGAGATGGCGCCCCGTCACACCTGGGGGATCGCTGAAGAAGTAGCTAGCAAATTGTTCCCGCCCCCCTATACAAGCGCAGATTACGGCCTACCGCAGGGGTTTTAGTGTGTGCAAACCATACATCACCACGCGGTGTCCCCGAACCGTGCGGTATTCGTTAGGAATCATACCTGCGAAACAAAAAAAAAGTAGGTCTTCAGGTATGTAAGTACTATTCCCTATTCTGTGCTACAAGAATGTAAAAAGGAGTTTAATATATTGTAACGCCATCTCGTAGCGAGTAATAAGACTACCAAACTCAGCGCCATCTAGTAGCAAATCGCAGTACTACTACGTAACGTCTTTCGGGAATGTTCTGTCAAGGTACTTCTATGTAACGTGTTATCTAGAAGCATCTCGAAGGTGTGGAATGTTCGCGATATTTCTTCCGTGAAAATTTCAGAGTAATCTAGAGTAATGACCGCACTATAAAGGCGGAGCACTTCGGTGGCGGATCATCAGTATTTCCGGAGCGATAATACGAGTTATACCTGCGAGTTCAAGTGCGATTAAAAGTGTTCAGTGAAGCTTATAGTAAAGTGTAAATTAGTGGTGTAATAAATAAAGTGTTTTGTGGTAGTTTGACCGGCATTTCAATTCGGTAGAACCCCGGCTCGTAACAATTGGTGTCAGAAGTGGGATTTGAACAATGCCGGTGTTACCAAAAGAAGACACAGAGGGCGTCCGTACCAGGGGTCAGCGCCAGCAGGAGTTGGACAGCAGGCACTTCGGAGGTAATACGCCGGAGAGGTTGGGTGGTCAGCAGCAGCCAACGGGGGAAGCTGGCCCGTCCACGGTATCTCCAGCGCCAGCACCTCCAGACTTTGCTGCGCTGATGGCGATGCTACAGGAGCAAGCCCGCCGCCAGGAGGAGCAGGCATGCCGCCAGGAGGAGCAGGCCCGCCGATTGGAAGAACAGCTGCTGCGTGACAAGGAGGAGCAGGCACGCCGCCAGGAGGAACAGACACGCCGCCAGGAGGAACAGATGCTCCTCATGAAAGATCTTCGAGCGACTTTTGGCAAGGAGATGAATGTGATGAAGGATCAAGTTCATCATGTTGAGAACCGCATCACGGAAGCCGAAACACGGATAGAAGATGTAAAAAACCAGATTACAGAATATGTGAGGAAAGAGCTGGGAAATCTGAAAGCTGGAGATGGGAATGCGACTTCCTTACCTGCTGTGCCTTCAGCACGTGGATTTAAAGTACCTCCATTCGATGGGACATCATCATGGTCGGCCTATAAAAAGCAGTTTGAGGCCGTTAAGAAGGCAAACGGGTGGAGCAAAGCCCAGGCCATGACTGCGCTTACATTGGGTCTGCGAGACAAGGCGTTAACCATCCTAGAAGCTCTCGGAGACGATGTATCCTACGAGCAGCTACTAGAAGCCTTGGAAGCCAGATACGGTGACGCTCACCTGGAACACGTGTATCGTGCGCAGCTGAAGGATCGTGTCCAGCGCACTGGCGAAAACTTGCAACAGTGGGCCCTGGAAGTAGAGAAGCTGGTACGGAAAGCGTACCAGTCGGTACCTGCGCTCATCAATGGGAATCTGGTGCAAGCATTCATCGACGGCATCCACGACCTGGAAGTCAGGGCTGCTGTGAGGCTCGGGCACCATGAGACTCTCAAAGACGCCTTGGCTCACGCTTTGGAGGTCGAAGCCGTACGGAAAGATCATCGATCTCACCGCGTCAGGGAAGTTGTAGCATCACCGGCTCGCGACCGTTTCACGAGGTATAGCCCTAGGTGCTACACATGTGGTGAGAGGGGCCACCTTCGATCCAGTTGCCCAAAGCGGACTGCTGAAAGAGAAGAAAGTCGTTCCCAAGAAGATAGGGTGGCTAACGTCACCGCCCAGCAACAGCAGGGAAAACGAATAATAGCCAGGTCTGCGTGGCGGGTGCCGGCTGATGTTAGAAGAGCCCCAAGGGTTTCGATCTCACAAACCCAGGATGGCAGATTCCATGGCAACGCAGACGCATTGTCAAGAAGACCTTGCCCTGAAGACCGTAAGCACTGTGCCAAACAGGAGATAAAGGTAGCCATACCTGTGAAGATGCTTAAAACGGATCTGAGCGACGAATGGAAAGAAATCCTACAACATGCTCAACAGGACGACGCGGACATCAAGCCAATATTTGAGTGGATTGAAGCAAGTGCTCCTAAACCCATGTGAAGTGACGTCGCTTCAACGAGTTCAATCACAAAAAGTTATTGGGCGCAATGGGACAGTTTAGTTATTCAGGATGGAGTCTTGTGCCGCAAATGGGAAAATGCTCGAGGAGACAGCTGTCATTTGCAAATGGTCGTCTCTAAAGTTAAGATCCCAGATGTGCTACAGCTCTACCATAATGGATGTTCAGGGGGCCATATGGGAGTAAAAAGGACTCTGTTGAAGATACGTGAGCGGTTTTACTGGATCCACTGTCGCGACGACGTTGAGGACTGGTGTCGCAAATGTACGAGTTGTGCTGCTGTGAAAGGACCTCATACACGGAGCAGAGGTGCACTGAAACTGTATAACGTTGGGGCACCATGGGAAAGGATAGCCCTAGATGTTGCGGGACCGTTTCCTGAAAGTGAAAGCGGAAACAAGTACTTCATGGTTGTGATGGATTATTTCACGAAGTGGCCAGAAGTCTTCGCTATACCTAATCAAGAAGCTACTACGGTCGCAGATAAATTAGTTCACGAAGTCTTCTGTCGTTTCGGGGTGCCTCTAGAAATCCATAGCGATCAAGGAAGAAATTTTGAATCTCAGGTGTTCCAGGAAATGTGTCGGGTCATGGGTACTCACAAAACCAGAACGACCTCTTACCACCCGCAGTCAGATGGAATGGTGGAGCGATTTAATCAGACATTGGAGAGATATCTGGCAAAAGTTGTGGAAAGCAGGCAAAAAGATTGGGACAAGCACATCCAACCGTTTCTTTTGTCTTACCGAAGTGCGGTTCACGAAAGCACGTCAGTGACACCAGCTTATGCGAACTTTGGAAGAGAATTACGGTTGCCTGCCGACTTACTAACCGGTATACCACCTGACGCTCCACGCAATATCACCGATTATGCGAATGACTTGCGCAGCAGGATGAATGACATTTATGAGCATGTCAGACAATCAGGTCAACAAATGTCTGAAAAGATGAAGACCCGTTACGACCGAAAGACAAACAATAAGAGCTTCGATGAAGGTTCGTTAGTGTGGTTACATAACCCAGTCCGCAGTAAAGGGAAGTTCCTAAGCTGCAAGCTAAATGGGATGGACCATACCGAGTTGTGACCAAGATTAACGATGTCACTTACCGAATACGGAAGAGTCCAAGAAGTGCGCCAAAGATAGTTCATGTGGATCGATTGGCGCGATATTATGGGCCTGACAATGCTCGGGACGAGCATGTCTTAGGAGGGGGCAGTGTAACGCCATCTCGTAGCGAGTAATAAGACTACCAAACTCAGCGCCATCTAGTAGCAAATCGCAGTACTACTACGTAACGTCTTTCGGGAATGTTCTGTCAAGGTACTTCTATGTAACGTGTTATCTAGAAGCATCTCGAAGGTGTGGAATGTTCGCGATATTTCTTCCGTGAAAATTCCAGAGTAATCTAGAGTAATGACCGCACTATAAAGGCGGAGCACTTCGGTGGCGGATCATCAGTATTTCCGGAGCGATAATACGAGTTATACCTGCGAGTTCAAGTGCGATTAAAAGTGTTCAGTGAAGCTTATAGTTAAGTGTAAATTAGTGGTGTAATAAATAAAGTGTTTTGTGGTAGTTTGACCGGCATTTCAATTCGGTAGAACCCCGGCTCGTAACAATATTGTTTCTGGCTTGGCAGGTCGTTACAAAATTCAGTTTGAAATGGATATTTATTTAACACAATAACAATTTCATAGCCAATTATTTAAATATCTTTGCAGATTTTTTCTTATGCAGTCCATCAAGGTCCATATTTTTTCGAAAATTCTCAGCTTTTCTGTGCCTCAGCATATGATTCTGGCCCTTTTCTATTTTACGTATTTCAGTTTGAATTGGTGATTCTAAAGACGACACCCGTTTTCGTTGACTAGGTTTCGATATAATATTTGAGATAGAATTCAGTCTACTATTCCTACTTACTCGGTCAATGATGACCGAGTGGTGAGATTCTTCCAGGACAGTATTGTGAAGTAGTTTACTTTTGTCATCGTCCACTGTTCCCGTGTCGCTGTAACGTGGACGCTTCCCGCGTTCAGATTTCTTCGTTTGCGTAATTTTTCGATCAGTGACCGAGTGATGAGATTCTACAGCCGCAGTATCGCAAAGTGGTTTAACTTCGTTTGACGTGCCCGTGTCGCTGGTGTCGCTATAATTTAAACGTTGCAGCTTCCCGTTTGCAGATTTTATGGTAGGAGAAAGTATATGGCCAGTAGATAAATTCATAACCATGACGCGAAGGTCTAATAATGTCTGACCTTGATAGTTTACGTCGTCTTGCAGTCTATCTAATTTCTTTTCGAAATTTTTAAAAGCGTTCATCATACGTGTGATAGCGTCTAACGACATTTTTAACTGGTTTTAGCTTCTCATGAAAATAATTAGATTTTAAGTGTATTTACAGTAGGTGTAATACATTTGCTTTATCAGGTGCACTATTAATTTGGATAATGTTTAGATTTTTATTGATTATGTTATTGTAAAATGATATTGAAAAGTATTTATCTGTATAATTTGGCATATCGATAATAAATAGTGGTCAGTGTGTACACAAAGAAGGTTTTATTTATTACAATTCTTTGATCTATGTCTCTTTGACTATGTCATAGTTACGGCATAAAAGAAAATTACTTAATACGTCCCATCCACCATCCCACAATCACTTCGACTCACAAAATGTGAGGACAATAAACATCTCTATCTACTTTTTCAGGAGATTATTGTAATGATTATAGTAATGTTAAAGTATTAGATAGGCTGTATGGTAAGTCACCATGCAAAAAAATATAGAAATAATTATAAAAAATAACAATGCTTGAAATATTGCAATGGTATAAAAAAAGGTTGCTAAAATTTGTTAGTGTAATGAAATTTTGTCAAAATCTTTTCGGCAAAACGGCAGGCACCCGATATTCTGAAACACGAGCAAATAAAAAAAAACATCTATGGCAAACAAGCTGTCACATTTGTCATTCATTATATTGTCTGTCACTGTCATGATGGCCATATATCATGTTAATGTCAAATCGTTGTTGAAGCTTGGAAACACGTTCCGCAATGGGTGATACCGCTGCTGAAGATATTCAAAAACTAAATATTGACGCAAAGGCAGGGTTTTAAAATACTATATTTAATTGGAGACAGTTTATTTGTATGTTATGTAAATAATGTTAAAGTTGATTGGGATCCGTGGAGGCTGTGTGGTCCGGTGCAAGGACTACGCGTATGCCACATGGGTCTGTTGGTCTTTCGTCAGCCTTACATATTTCAATAGATTCCTTCCCGTAACTCGCCGAATACTGTATATACACCTACCCAAGTGACAATGGTCAATTGACGGTCGTTTAAATCTTATTTCCTGTCGTATATATAAAGTAATTTATTATGTACTTATCAGCTAGCTCGAATGCATGCCACTTATCTTATGATGATTTCATCAGCAAATACTTATTTCCTGTATTATTCTATCAAGATTATTAATCGAAATATCTGTGTTTACTATTTTAATTTATAGTTGACCAAAAGAATGTTTTATTTTTTAATAGAATTCTAATATGAAAACATATTAAAATATTACCGTGACCTAATTATTGTATATCTTTCAATGAAAACATATGTTTAAAGCTCTGTATGATTAGTTCATTAGAATAAAAATAAACAACAGAATGGGTACATTTTTGTTTTTGGTCTACTTAAATAATATAATGCCTTAATTTTCACTCCTTTAAACATATAATATAAACCTTTTATTTTTATCCTACAGTCACAAAAAAAAGCAATGAAAGAAAAGAAAAAGAAACCAGAAGATTCTGGTGGAGTTTCAGAGCTAAATCCCTGGCCGGAGTATATTCAGAAGCGTATAACCCTTTGGGATAAATATAAAGCACAATATGCTGAGGAGTTAGGAAAGAAACCAGAATTTAGTGTTGTTGTCACTTTACCGGATGGAAAGTCTGTTGAGGCTAAAGCATGGAGAACTACTCCTTATGACGTGGCTAAAGGAATTAGGTGAGCTTTCTTGCATTTAATAAGTAAAGAAAAATTATTTATGTGAGTAATTTTATGGCTCGGGCTAATTAATTGTAACTAGCCCTTTTATTTTGCCCCGCTATGCTTTAAAGAAAAAGAAATAATTCAGAAACTGTACCAGTTCTTGGCATGCCATTCACTAAATCACCTAAACAAATTTAGTAACGCTCCTTAACTTACTTCTGTCTCGTTTAGTCATCTTTTATGACCAGGGAACTCGTTTATGGGAATACGGACATTCTCACATAAAATCATCTAGCCCAAACTAAGCTATAAACTTGTGCTATGGGATCTAGACAACCGATAAACATACTTATATATATTTCTAAATACATACATAATATATATAGAAATTATCTACACTGAAACAAACATTTGATGATCTCACAAATATTTGATCCGACCCAGAATTCTCTCTTCCGTAGTTGAAAGCCATGCACTACTGACCACACTATCAAATACTATGAAACAGTATGCAGCAGTAGGTACGAGTCTGACATGATTCGACCAGATTGAACTGTCTAATTAAATGTTTTATTTAACAAGTATGTATAAAGCATATTTTCTTAAATAGTAACATAATCAATTATTTACCTGCACCCAAGCGAGTTCTGGACTCAATAGTAAGTATAGCAAGATAGCAAGGGTGGACTTGTTCGAAGTGGCTTTACTTGGTTGTGTTGTCTTCCATAGCTTATGTTTGAGTCTGCTACCATAATATTATAGCTTTCCGTGTCATAATAAAATAGCTTTTTGTTTCCATTCCCTTATTCTAATATTTACAAATGGTATTTACATCTATTTAAGAAATGGAGCCCTTTTGGGTGTAAGGTTCCTCCAAATCTTTCCATTTTTGTCTGTTTTTTCCAAAGGGCGCACCAGTTTTGTCCAGTGGTGTGCACTATGTCGTCGGCCCATCTTTTTTTTTTGGTCTTTCTGTGTCATATCATCTTCATAATTTTATGTAGGGACATTTACATTGCATACAGCAGTAGACAAATTAAGCCTCTGCTTAAGCCTCTGCTTAATTTGTGCATAAGTAATACAAATATTTGTACAACATGTGAAAAACTTAGTAGAATCCCATGGTTCCTCCTAGTTCTTAAGGGAGTTCTTTTGTTGTAACCAAGAATCTTAACATTTCTTCAAAAAATCAAAACTGCTTATAAGTGGTACTTTGTATTCTTATCAAAGCCAAGAATCCTTATAAGTACCTTTTAAAACTACAGTGTAAACAGGTAAAAATGTTAATCTTGCAAC
The DNA here is from genome assembly GCA_963556515.1 of Nudaria mundana. Taxonomy (NCBI): domain Eukaryota; kingdom Metazoa; phylum Arthropoda; class Insecta; order Lepidoptera; family Erebidae; genus Nudaria; species Nudaria mundana. The sequence continues at coordinate 3,675,004 of OY748301.1, read as the reverse complement.
AATTTCAAGCCAATGATGCATTGGGCGAGCAAAACTGTTACTTTAATGAACTAGCGAGCCAGCTCAGTCTAAACTGCCAAGGGAGCACTTATAAGCGGACTTGCTTGCTTGTCCTTTGTGCATGCTTTAAATTTGAAATATGTGGTGCAAAAGACTTCTAGTTGAGCAATCCAGACTGTTTGGTACACTGATGGATACCAGTAAAGCCACTTTGAACCAATTACACCCAGCATTGCCACCTACAATTTAAATTGCACATTTTCCCTCACAGCCAGGGCCTGGCAGACTCCACCATCATAGCCCGTGTGAACAACGAGCTATGGGACCTTGACAGACCTCTCGAGAGTGATTGCAAGCTGGAGTTATTACGCTGGGACAATACAGATGCACAAGCAGTTTTCTGGCATTCTTCTGCGCATATGCTTGGAGAAGCTATGGAGCGGGTATTAATTTATTTTTGTATGTGGGTAGTAGATAAACTGGTAAATATGGTTACTAATGCTAGTCCATAGTGTAACGTTGAAGAGATAGTGACTACCCGTTAGGGGGTTGTATGATAGATAGATAGAAATAATAACACTTACAACCACCGCAAACTAGGCGACATGTCGCCGCGTCTTGTTGCGGCGACTAGACGCAGAGCGGTCGCTAGCGTCGGCGACTAGTCGTTACGACAAACGTCGTGCAGGAAGCGATCATTAGTAGTGAAGTATTCGAGAGAGTGGGTGTTGTTCATCTTGTGAGTGAATATGGAGCCTCTAGTTGCACTTGCCTTGGTGCTTATAATGCAAAGGAAAATAAACACCTTCCTCAGCGCTCACAGCGTGACTGACGACTGCGGACTGACGCAGAGCTGTCGCTCGACTGTCGTCGTGAGTGCGCGTGCACGGCGCGTCTAGAAGCTTTGAACAAAATATATGAAATTGACGGCCGCAGCCTGTCGCCGCGTCTAGACGCCGAGCTGTCGCCTAGTGTGCGCCTAGACTTAGTCACAGATTAAGTTTATGACTAGTATATTGTAATTAAGACATGAGACACAAGATATATATAGAAGGGTTACAAAGATGGGTCAGGGAGTGGTCCGGGGTCCTCATCACGTGAATCTGAGACAGGTGTAGCTTGAGAGGATCACACCTGAGTTATACGAGTACTGGTGGTCAAGAGAGACTGTTAGATGGTCGCACGCTGCACGTCAACGTCACAATAGGGCGCTCAGGCGCCAGGGGAATACTTATCAAACTGTCTATTTCTCATTTTGACTACTTTTCGTGGAGACAACTTCGCAAATTTCCTACTTAGCAATCAACCTATTTCGCATTCCGTCTACTTTTTAATTGAACTACTTCGCAAACTGACTATTTTTTTATGTTATGTCATCTTCACATTCACAGTTAATAACATAATAGCAATATAATGCGCATTCCTTTAATGACAAATAACATGAAATAAACTGCGCAAAGAGGGAAAACATTTCAATTTTGCAATTCAAAGAAGTTCGTTCCACCCCCTGAAAAAAAAACCGTAAGAACTGCGATATACAATTTGACCAAAAATTGGAAAAACTCGTGTGCCAACTAGAAGCTGCCGAAATAACAATTAAAGAATATTTACAAAAAAACAGTTTACATGCGATTGAAGTTTCATTAGTTTTTTTAAGTTTTTTTTTTGTTATTATATTACAGTTTAAGTTAAATTTCAGTCTAAGTATGTTTGGTTAATAAATATTATAATACACATATATTTAACTTAATTTACTTGTACAGTTTAGAAATGCCCTTGCTAGAGGCAGCGCATTATGAAATGTTGGTTACAAACGTCGTGGACGAAGGGAATCTGTCGCGTGTAGGTTGAAATTTGCTGAAATTATGGTAACGACAACAATTTTCTATTTGTCTGTACTTAGGTCGTTCTTTGACAAGTAGGCAGTATGTGAAGTGGTTTCTTTGAGAGTAGGCTGAATGCGAAATAGACTGTTTGATAAGTAGGCGATTTGCGAAGTAGGAAAACAGAGAAAGAAAATATATATATAAATATATATATATATTTATTTGCGGCGAGGTCGCCGCAGACTCATCTACGCCCAAGACCATCGACCTCCATGATCGGGGCCTGAGGATGGTGGGATCGCCACGCGCCGTCCTTACAGAAGCAGGCTGACGCGGGATAAAACCCTACCCCAACGACGCGGGATTCTCATCCCGACCAAAACCCCGCAGTGACCAGTTTTCGCAGAGTTTTCTTATTTTAATCTTAAACATTCTACTTTCTTATTTTATAATTTCACAATATTCTGTATTTTATCTTGTTCTAACAATGGGTTTCGAACATTTATAAATGACAAACAGTTTTTAATTTATTTTCTTTACCCAATAGGTTTTCATTTCATAGATCCACCCTTCAGTTATGTTTCTTGTCTACTTATAAAGCATAAACTTCTCACACTTATTCTATCCATATATTTACACCCTATAAGGTATCCCAATGTATCCTTTGCAGAGACAAGCTAATCTACAAAGCGGCTAGATGTGTTATATGGTGGTGGGGCTATGATGTCCATATTTCATCAATCACTTTGTTGGTTACACAGAATAGGGAAGACGTGCCTATTGTCTTTTCTGGGTGCTTTTGCCATAGCATCGACTCTCTGTAGGTAAACTACTTGCAAGTAAGGATGGTGGCACCCCTTAGAACCCTTTGTATTTAGGTACTATGATATAGTAATATATGTTGTTGGTTGTTTAGGTCTATGGGGGATGTTTGTGCTACGGACCCCCCATTGATGAAGGGTTTTACTACGACATGCATTATCCAGAGAAAGGGGTAAGTTATTCATAATCATCTTCATTATGAAAAAAATGTATTTTTAAACCAAATAAAAGTTTGCTTACTTTTTCAAGACAGACATACATCACGCCTATATCCCCAAGAGGTAGGCAGAGGTGCATTATACATACCCACTTTTTGCTAGTATTTTTTTGGTACCACTTAACAGGGGGCTAGCCTATTGCCATTACTATAGAAATTTCATAACCACTCTGTAATTCGAACCAAATTTCCAACAGCAGGGACAGGTGTTACATATCACTAAAAAGAAACTCAGCAGATCTAGCACTAGTATTTTTCAAATAATTTTAAATGAACCAATCGCCTAAGACTATGGTTTTTGCGATTTTTTTTTTTTTTTTTTTTTTTTTATATTTGTTTCGCCAAATTGACGCCGCCCGCCTGGTGGTAAGTCGTGACGACGTCTAGCGATTGTGGGCCACTCTCACAGCACACATTACTATTGAGAGTGGCCCTCAACTTGACGACCTACTGATGTGCCTCTTCACGCTCCGCTTAAAGAACCCAGGATTATATGTGGGAGGAAACACGTGCACAGGCAGGGCGTTCCAGGCCACTATCGTTCGGCAGAGAAACGAACGTTTAAAACGTTCGGTTCTCGCGAACATGCTATCCACTGTGTGGGGGTGGCATCTCTGCCCGGCACGAGTCGTTCGGGATCGGAAGGAAGAGGGTGGGATCAGATTGAAGAGCTCTTCAGAACACTCGCCGTGGTAAATACGGTAGAATGCGGCCAAGGAAGCTATTGTTCGGCGCTGAGCTAGCGGCTCAAGGCTTCCCGTTACCTCCGGACAACCAATAATACGGATAGCCCGTCGCTGCATAGCGTCGAGAGCGTCCAGCAGATACTTCGCGGAGCCGTCCCAGAGGTGAGAGCAGTATTCGACGCAGGGTCTAATCTGCGTCTTGTACAGCAGACACCTCTGGTCCGGTGTAAAGAATCTCTTTACCTTATTCAGTATTCCTAGTTTCCGCGTAGCTAGCCCTATACATCTTTCGATGTAGTTTTTATTATTGAGCTCTCGACGAACGTCTATGCCAAGGATATCAAGGTTGTCCTTCATTGGTAATAATGCATTCTGAAGAGAGGGTAGGGGAAGGAAAGGGGATTTCTTCGCAGTAAATGCACACGCCTGTGTTTTGCGGGCATTGAACTCGACCAGGTTCTCGGTACCCCATTGAGAGATACTGTCGAGGTTACGGTCGAGATCAGCCACGAGTCGTCGTCTCTCCTCCTCAATCTCAGATCGCCCCGCCGTCGGACGAACCGAGTAACTCCCGTGCAGTGTGCTGTCATCTGCATAGCAATGAATGTTCCCGAGGGATAGCATATCATTGATATGCAGAAGAAAGAGAGTTGGTGATAGTACGGACCCCTGCGGTACCCCGGCATTCACTTGCAAGAAGCGAGAAGCCTGGCCATCGCAGAGGACCCGCACTCGGCGCTCGTTTAAAAAGCTGGCAATCCAGCTGCACAGTTGAGGAGGTAGACCATATGCCGGAAGCTTGGAAAGGAGCGAAGCATGCCAGACCCTATCGAAGGCTTTGGCGATGTCCAGGCTAATAGCCAAGGACTCGCCGTGCCTTTCCATAGCCCCACCCCAGACATGCGTTACGAATGCCAGAAGATCACCCGTTGATCGCTTTGGCCTGAAGCCGTATTGTCGATCATTGATTAGCGAGTGATCCTCTAGGAATTGCATGAGCTGCTTATTTATAAGGAGCTCAAGCACCTTGCAAATGACTGAGGTGACAGCTATGGGTCGATAGTTGCCTGGATCGGACCGATCCCCTTTCTTGGGGATCGGTTGTACGTTCGCCTCCTTCCAGACCTCCGGCACGAGCCCTGAAGAGTATGACAGGCGGTACAGACGCGTTAATACTGGAGACAACTCAGCTGCACATTTTCGTAGCACCACCGCCGGAATGCCGTCAGGGCCACTGGCTTTCCGCGTGTCGAGTGACCGCAGCACTGCCCGTACATCACATTGCCTGATAACAATATCAGGCATTGTGTGGCCACAGTTGGCGATGGCGGGGGGCTGCAGGCCACGGTCGTCGACCCGGGAATTAGCCGCAAAGAGGTCTGCGAGCATATCCGCTTTCTCTTGGGCTTTGTGAGCCAGTGTTCCATCTGGGTAACGCAGCGGTGGCAGCGAGGGCTGACAAAAGTTAGATTGCACGGCTTTGGCCAGTTGCCAGAATCCACGGCTGCCCGTGGGATGGGAAGTGAGCTCCTGACCAAGCCGCGCGACGCGCTGGGCATCCGCTCTCTTAAAGGCCCTCTTACTCGACTTTGTGGCCCGGTTGTACGCTGCTTTGAGGTGGCCCACGTTTGGGTCGCGCACAGCCCGGGCCCTGATCCAGGCGCGATATGCCGACTGTTTTTGTCGAACAGCTTTGGCACAATCTCGCCCGAACCAGGGACGGGCTCTGCGGATACTGGCGACATCAGTGAAAGGGATGTAATAATCCATCCCTAAACTGATCTCGCCAGCAATAGCAGAAGCACTATCCGAAGGAGCCTTTCCTACAAAGCAGCGCTGGCTCCAGGGGACGGACGCAAAATAATCGCGTAGACCGTCCCAATCCGCTGACGAGTAGTGCCATAGTCGTCGTGACGTTTGCACAGGACGTGCAGGAGGTGACACCTTCATGCCAGCGTGAACAACACAGTGGTCGGAACTACCCAGTGGGGCTCCTACCGAAACACTGTACTGGGCTGGGCGACTCGTCAGCAGTAGATCCAGCAGAGCGGGCGCGTGATCTGACCTGTCTGGTATCCGGGTGATCCCGCATACCATCTGGGTCAGACCGTGGGAGAGAGCGAACGCATGGGCGGCTCTACCCGCATGATCAGTCTTGAGGGACCCCAGCCATTCAATGTGATGGCCATTGAAGTCCCCCAGAAACACTAGGTCAGCGTTCGGGAACCGCACCTGCGCTTCATCAGCCGTCTCGCTGAGGTACTGGAAGAGCTTTGTTGTCTCAGAATCCCCTGTGTGGGATCGGTAGACGCACACGTAGATCTGGCTCATAGAGCCATGGTCTACGTGCAGCCAAAGGACGGAATTGGAGGGGTTCTCTAGGCAGCGCAACCGGCGGCAGCAAACATCCGCCCTAACGAACACGCACACCCCGGCTTTGTCTCGAAATTGTTCCTCGATGACATAGCCGGGGTAACACAGGTAAGACGTGTCGTCAGGGCGGCGTATTTGTGTCTCCGTGAGGAACATCACAGCGGGCCGTGCCGTCTCAAGGTGGTGGTGGACGGTATCGAGGTTCGCATGGAGTCCACGGACGTTAGTGAACTCCACCTCGAAATGTGAAGTTGTGGGGTTTCCTAGGGCCGCTGTGTAACGTTTATTTCTTTTTTGTTGCACTGCCATTGTAGGTTTTGAAGAAGAAGCGTGAAGACAGGGCGACATTTGGTGCAGCAGTAAGTGACAAAGCGCAGGGGCTAGCTTTGTCTAGAACCGTGTGGTTAGGTCGGAGCCGACCCGCCGGACGGAAGGGCTCCCAAACCCCCCTGATGCAAGGCCGCCGCTACCCCACACCGGTTACCACCCGGAGCGGCGATCCCACATCAGGATTATGCGCAACATGTGGGGCAGCCTCCTGGGGTGGTTGGCCCCAGGCGGGCCCCATGACTGTGTTGCGGGCGGCCGCGGCAACGCCGTTGCTAAGGGTCTCCCTGGCCGGCGAATCGACCCACACCACCCACACTAGACTCCGTTTCGCCCCCACTGGTCCCATGCCTGCTGCACCATACATCGCCCCGGGCCCGGCGGTGCAGCTGCTGAACCCCTAACGCAACCCAGCCTGGGCTGGGTTACTTGGGGGGCTTTAGCACAGCTGCACGGTGGTACCCCCCCGGACCAACACTGTTGTACCACCTGGTACCCACGTAGGGGCCGAAGCCACTCCATAGGTACCGTAAATTAACGAGCCTCGTCCGTTTATCAGCAGGTGCGCCACTAGCAGGTGAGGTCGCTGGGGCCCTATAGATGTTGGTAGAGCCCCTTTGCACCCTAAAAATTATACAATATTAGCGATTAATTATACAATATTATTTGATAAAGTGATTTCCCTAAAGAAATTTTGAATAAGAGAAAATTGCTAAATAAACAGGAACAAGAAGAAATTAAGAAAGGGCTCCCAATTGACATTTGTTTTTTTTTTTTTTTTTTCTTTGAAATTTTTAGAAAATTATTTAGATTCGTCAAAAGTTGGTGTGACTCTACCGAGGGTTCCAAAATGCAACGAGACTGAGAAGAGCCCTAAAGAAACTCAGTTCGGCTTTTTTCCAAAATATTTCATCTTAAATCTAATACAGAGTTATTTAGAAAGGAGCAATTCGTGTTACAACCAGGCCGCCTTGTCATCTAAGAAATCATTAATACTATAATAAGCTTTATGGCACAATTTACGTTTTATTAGTTTTTTAAATTTATTAAAAGATAAATTTGCTATTTTGGTTGTCAATGTATTATACATTCGAATAAAGTTCCCCGCAAAAGAATTACTCAATTTATGAAGCCTAAATTTAGGAACAGCCAGTTTATCCTTATTTCTTAAGTTTAGATTATGATTATCACTATTTTTCACAAATTTGCTTTTGTTCTTGTGGGTATACAATAAAATTTCATAAATATACTGTGAATACACTGTAAGGATGTTAATAGGCTTAAACTTATCTCTTAATGACTCCCGAGACCCCATTCCATAGATAGTCCGGACAGCCCTCTTCTGCAACACAAAGATGCATTCAATATTGGCAGCGTTACCCCACAGTAGTATGCCATATGTCATTTGTTTAGTTTGAGTTTACCTAGGAATTTATTATGTCTTAAGTCTACTTAAGTCACAATTGTATGCAAAAGCTTCAAATTATTATTATGTAATACCCCACCTCCTTTGATCAGCAAATAAATGATTTGATTTGATTTGAAGACTGACCAATCAGAATTTACCCAGCAGCATAATAAGCGAAATGAAGCCAACAGATATAACTCCTTCTCAGGAAAACTCAAACATAGTAACTGAAATACAGACTTGATAAGAAAACAAATGAAACAACTACCGTCACCGTGGATGAGTATGACTAAAATCCTCCAATAAATGGCAGGGGGTGTTACTAGACCAACACCGAACCCAAAAATGTAATTAAAAATTTTTTGTCTGTCTTGTCTGTTTGTTCAGGCATCACGCAATAACTACCGGTTCGATTACGATGAAACTTGGTAAAATTATTCTTTAATATCCTGGGCACCTACTGGCTTACTTTTTATCTCGAAAAAGTATATACAATAAAAAACAAACTTAATTTTGCGGTTCGATCCCTAGACCCGATTACTGTACCAACCGCAAATAATAAGTTTGTCGTAGGTTACACACCCGCAGTGGACTTCACTAAGGGGCGCTGCACACGGCTAAGATACTATAATATTTTATCTTAAGATACAATATCGCTCGCCATACAATTCAATGGACTATCACACACGACGAAGATAATAAATAATATTTCATATTTTCGTATCTCAAGATGAATTTGTATGGAAACTGTTGTAGGGGGCTTTATGAACGCAATAAAACCCAAAACCATGGTTTTAGAACATTTGTCTGTTTGTCTGAATGTTTGAACACGCTAATCTCAGAAACGGGTTAACCGATTTGAATTTTTGATTTGAATTTGCGGTTTTCAGTAATGCATTGTGGTTTATTCAACTTAACATTTAAGATTTGGTATTCAATCGGTTCATAAATAAAAAAGTTATGTAGATCTAAAATAACACGCAGACGGAGCTGCGGGCAACAGCTAGTAAGTAAATAAAATTAAAATTTTGATAAAAACTTAATTAAATAAAATAAATAAATTGATAAAATGCAGCAAGCACTCGAACCCCAAAACCCTATTCCAAACCGTAAAATAATTTATAACTTTTCTTTGCAGATATCATCAACAGATTTCAACGTATTAGAAGGTTTAATAAAAAAAATAACAAAAGAGAAACAACCGTTTGAACGACTGGAGCTTACTAAGGAGCAATTGCTTGAAATGTTTGATTACAATCCTTTCAAAGTGCGGATATTGAATGAGAAAGTCAACACTCCGACTACTACGGTGTACAGATGTGGACCGCTGATAGATCTCTGCCGAGGCCCTCATGTTAGACACACTGGGAAGGTTAAGGCGTTAAAAGTTACTAAGGTATGTTGAAAATTGATTTTTTTTCAAAGATAGCTTTATCCAACCAGAGGAACTGAATTTTAAGAGGACTTTAGTTGCTTTATTCTAAGATTTGCCAATCAACTGACAATCAAATTACAACAACTTGGAGAACATAAAAGTGCTCAGTCAGATCGTCGTCCATTGGATGATGTAACACAGTAGATGACTCTCACGTCACTCTATTAGGTACCTATAAATGGATCGCAATTACCATGAAGTTGGTCAAGCATTTCCTCTGTAAGGAAACCAAACGATTAGATGTCATGTGGATTATTTTTTTTGTGGGTTGGATTTTTCACATTTGTCTAAGTAATTAAGTTTGCTAACTTTTGACTATACTGTCGATTGATGGCAATTGGTGGATCTGCTACACATATTGGACAAAAACACTTGGACATTTTCAATTGTTTTAATTAATTGAGTTGAGTGTGAGGATATAAATTGCAAACAAGTTAAAAATATGACAAAAATTTGCCGTATATTTTAGAGTTTTCGAAAGTTTTTTCATAAAATTTAAAAAAATGTCACATGACATGAAGTTCAACATCATTTTAGAGGTCTTTGACCATGCTGAGTTGATTGCAGCTGGTCTTGAGTCTCTAACTATTATCGTTCTCGATTTGACCTCGTTTTGACCTTGACCTTGAGATCAGAGGTCAAAGGTCAAGTTCATTTTGGGGGGGTTTTCGACTATGCTAAGTCGATTGGCGTTTACACTGAGTCTCTAGCTCTTACCGTTCTCGAGTTGAAAGTTGTTCACGGACATTACTGTTGTTTAAGAGATTTTCGTTTTGAAAACTCTAAAACGGTAGTCTTCCTTAGTTTAATCAAGGAAGTAAATTCCTTAACTGCTCGTATATGGCTCTGTATCGACATCGTATGTTGTACATTGATAATAAGGTCGCTTGGTCAGTTGAAAGAATGTACCGCCTGGAAAACTGGACTATCAAAAGTGAACCGATTTTTGTGTTTTTTTAATTGAAATCTACAGCTTCCCGACTGGTACCATTTCAATTTGGACCCATTCCGGTACTTTGAAGACATGTTTTATGTATATTTACAGAATTCGTCTACATATTGGGAGGGTAAAGCTGAGGCGGAAACCCTTCAGCGTATATACGGCGTGTCCTTCCCAGAGCCCAAACAACTCAAGGAATGGGAAGTGTTACAAGAAGAAGCCGCTAAAAGGGACCATCGTAAGATCGGAAGGGTTGGTATTCTTTGTAATTCTTCTAAAAAATGTTGATCTCGTTGAGATTTTTGCACTTTTTTTCGGATGGATGGAAATTGAAGAGTGGATTTCTTTTTTTACAAACAGTGTGAACCCAATACAATGGTTTTAGAATTTTTGTCTGTTTGTCTGAATGTTAGAACACGCTAATCTCAATTGACCGATTTGAACGCGGTTTTCAGTAATGCATTGTGGTTTATTCAACTTAACATTTAAGTTTTGTTTTATTTCAATCGGTTCATAAATTAAAAAAGTTATGTCGATCTAAGGTAACACGCAGGCGGAGCTGCGGGCAACAGCTAGTTTTTTTAATAAAAAGGTTTTGAAAGATTGATGCTTGCGTCTTACAAATATTACAAAATTGCGGACGCTCGCGACTGCGTCTGCTTGGTAATATTGCACAATAAACCCTTAGCGCAAACTGCGCAAGTAATATTTTTTTTTTTTTTTACTTTTTGTCAAATTTCTAATCTTATCGCACCACTTGAGACCACGACCTTTCCAACGGTGCGCCACACTTGACTGTGCGACTCTTAGTTTAGGAGGAGAAGCGGCTTCACTGGCGTATTATATATATAGATTCAGGTACGTAGGGTGACGTTTGGTATTTGTCGTAACAAGCCGTCCATAAATTATATGATTGATGATAGCGAGTGTAAATTCAACAACAAAATACGTTACTTTAAAGATAACCCTTACATTTAAGTGAATAGTTTTGTCTAGCGGGCAAAGTCGGGGGCTTCCACTAGTATTATATTTTAGTGGTTGTTGGGAGGTATATATATTGAAACGCTTACAGTAACAGTATGTGAATGAATGAATATTTATAATTGAAATGCATTCGCTTATATAATATTGGATACCAGTACCTAGAACATTCCTGACGATACAAACAGGTTTAGGTAGGCGTCGCTTTAGACAATAGAACTAGTATAAATACTTATACTTATGTTCTACCTACGATTTATTTGCTTATCTGTAATTGGCTAGTTTAATTATAGGGAGGTGCGTATGCGCACTAGATATTGGTCGAGTATTATGGAAGGTCCTCGAAAGTTCTCGGCACGCCTTCTTGTATTATCTAGATGTCTCCTACGTATGACGTCAGAGATCATTGAGTACGCGCCACAATTTAAAGACAGTAACGAGTGACGTAATTTATGGATGGCCCCTAAACGTAAATAACGTCAAATACCAAATAAACAAGTAATGCAACTTGGCTTCTATGTTGACAGGAGCAAGAGCTATTTTTCTTTCACGAGCTGTCGCCCGGCTCGTGTTTCTTCCAGCCCCGTGGGGCTCACATTTACAACACTTTAGTCAACTTTATCAGAGAACAATATAGGTATGTATTGTAATTACAGAAACATGTCCAACAATGACAAAAATACAAGTTCAAATTACCGGGGTGGGACCAAATAATAGTCGGAATGGGACCAAATTGAAATGGACACTATTTTTAACCGACTTCCAAAAAGGTGGAGGTTCTCAATTCGACAGGGGAACCGATAGCTTCCCGTGTGTTCCTATTCCGATAATTATTTGGTCCCATGGCGGTAATTTTTAAATATCATAATTTAAGTAATCTCATATTCTTGATATTATTTCATCAACAGAATCCGTGGTTTCCAAGAGGTAGTGACCCCGAACATGTTCAACGCTAAACTGTGGCAGACGTCCGGCCACTGGGCTCATTACTCTGACAACATGTTCTCGTTTGACGTTGAGAAGGAAACCTTCGCGTTGAAGCCTATGAACTGCCCTGGACATTGGTAACACATACATACATAATAATCACGTCTATATCCCCTAGGGAGTAGGCAGAGGGGCATTACACACCCACTTTTAACCAGAATCCAACGTAATCGAAGAGTACTTTGTTACTTTAGCTCTATACTCTGTTGGCACCCAGCTTAGCAAAAAAGTGAGGTCACCGTGCCACCTCTGCAGCCACTCCTCCATGCCCGGTTTCACCGCCGCGATTGTGGTAGTTCTCTTCTTAGGTTGCTCAAGTCGCACCCTAAATATCTCCATGAGATCCTGACGGAGTTGGGACCGCTGGTCCTCGATTTCTCGAGACGTAGGCCTGTGGTCCCGCTCCAGCGCCTCCTTGAGACATTGACACAATGACGCAAGGACTCTCGCTTCCAGGTCCCATGGAGGGTTTCAATATCTCAACCTAGTATATACCACTAAATAAAATCTCTGTAGTCGATGTTGATGCTTACAACATTGTCGTTCAGTAACATTGTAATAATGGTAATGCAGTTTCGAACGCTACAGTATATGCACTTTCAAACGCTACAGTATATGCACTTTCGAACGCTACAGTATATGCACTTACAAACGCTACAGTATATGCACTTTCGAACGCTACAGTATTTGCACTTACAAACGCTACAGTATATGCACTTTCGAACGCTACAGTATATGCACTTTCGAAGGCTACAGTATATGCACTTACAAACGCTACAGTATATGCACTTTCGAACGCTACAGTATATGCACTTACAAACGCTACAGTATATGCACTTTCGAACGCTACAGTACATGCACTTACAAACGCTACAGTATATGCACTTTCAAACGCTACAGTATATGCACTTTCGAACGCTATAGTACATGCACTTACAAACGCTACAGTATATGCACTTTCGAACGCTACAGTATATGCACTTTCGAAGGCTACAGTATATGCACTTACAAACGCTACAGTATATGCACTTTCGAACGCTACAGTATATGCACTTACAAACGCTACAGTATATGCACTTTCGGACGCTACAGTACATGCACTTACAAACGCTACAGTATATGCACTTTCAAACGCTACAGTATATGCACTTTCGAACGCTATAGTACATGCACTTACAAACGCTACAGTATATGCACTTTCGAAGGCTACAGTATATGCACTATCAAACGCTACAGTATATGCACTTTCGAACGCTACAGTACATGCACTTACAAACGCTACAGTATATGCACTTTCAAACGCTACAGTATATGCACTTTCAAACGCTACATATATGCATGACCTCCCCAGCCTACTGTTCGACAACCGCACCCGCTCGTGGCGCGAGCTGCCCCTGCGCCTGGCGGACTTCGGCGTGCTGCACCGCAACGAGCTGAGCGGCGCGCTCACCGGCCTCACGCGGGTGCGGCGCTTCCAGCAGGACGACGCGCACATCTTCTGCACCGCGCAGCAGATCGAACAGGAAGTTGTATGTTCATTTTTTCAATTATTTGAGTGTTTATCGACATAAGAATAGATACGTAGACAAGCCGTAAAATGTGTAATTTCAACAGAGTTAAAAATGTTTCAATATCATTGCTGGCAAGCCACACCTGGTGGTTTAGAACGCTGACTAGGTTTTTTTTCAGTCCGTCACGTCACATCCATTACCCGGCGCCTCAGGTGCCTAGGGACCTATGTGGCCCCTGTCTGGGGTTGGGTCACCCGAGTATGCCGTGCCCCTGACTTTTGGAATTACGCTCGACAGCTTTGTGCAAAGCAATCATTGATTTTAGTTAATCCAAGGCCTTTAATTTTGCCAACACGTCGGCAAGGGCTGGACTTCAGGAACGCGATGTCTTTGAGCAGTCTTGTGACGTCGACGTGGTCAAACCCTACCGGAGGGAGCTTTTAGAGCTCGTTGGCGACGAAATCTGACATGTCGTCAGGGTCGGTTTGCTTCAGCGGGGTGATGATATCCTGCACACACCACTCCCGCGGGTCGGCTTCTGGGCAGTTTTGCCTTCCAACTGCAGATTTCCTTGGCATTGAATTTGGTTTTGCATAAATTTGCATGATGCTGAACTCATCTATGGCTGATGTCTATTGCATCCGGGTTAAACGCTAGTAGCTCGTTTCTGATGATCGCCTTGTTAGTAGCCATCGCGGCGGACGTAGGATTGTGGCGTGAACGTGACGATTGTCTCAAATGAATGCATCATTAATTAATTACGAAAGTGCGGTCGCGTCATGCTAACGCGAGAACTTCGACCGCGCATCTACTATTGTCTACGATGTGACACTACAATGGTCGCGTCCAAGCATAAACACAAATTCGGCAAACACAAAAGCATAAACATATTGACTGCTTCGGTAGCGTGGTCGGTAGTGCATCCGCTTTCGACGCCGGAGTCTCGGGTTCAATTCCCGTTCGGGACAAACTTTGTCACATACATTTGTGCTAAAGTCTGACTGTTTCTTATGTATAATATGTATTTACAAAAAAAATGTATATAAGTATTGATATCAGTTTATCTAGTACTCATATCACAAGCTCTGCTTAGTTTGAGACTAGATGGCGTTGTGTGAATTGTCCTGCCACACTAAATTGTAACATTACGTACCAATATATTGAACCGCTCAATGACTTCAATATATATTGTCCCTAGATCGGTTGTCTCGAGTTCCTGCACCACATATATTCGACCTTCGGCTTCTCGTACCAACTGCAACTGTCCACTCGACCGGAGAAGTACCTCGGCGACCTCGCCTCATGGGACCAAGCGGAGCAGGTAATATGGGACTTATGAAATACAATAGATACGCGTTTATGAAAACACATTATACACTCACTCACTCACTCAAATCACGTCTATATCCCCGAAGGGGTAGGCAAAGATGCATTACACACGCACAATTTGACAGTATTTTTATTCGCACGCAATAGGGAGCTAGCCTATTGCCGTCACCGGGCACATTTATAATGGGTTATGTCCAAAATGGCCGAATCATATCAAAAGTAGCAGCTATATTGTAATTTTGAAAACAAATTGAAACCCGTCGCATTGCGATGGAATGTTGATGAAAGGCAACAAAATCTTACGTGCCAGCCGCTATGGCACAGACAATTAAAGTCCTTGGCGTCTCAGACTACAATATACACATTATATGGATTATAAACCCGAAGAGCTTAATCAAATACTTAATACATGTTACAGTATTTCAATTCGAACACGTATTTACTTTAGTCAGGCCGGTCTTAGGATGGGTGACCATTTCTTAAGTCACTGAGACCCCTCCGTGCCTTGGAGAGCACGTTGTCGCGTCGGTCCCGGTTGTCATACGAACATCTATGGCAGTCGTTAGGGGTAGTTGGAGCCCTAAACTAAAAATCCGACCGGTCTAACTACAGAACTTCGAAATAGCCCATGGGTTGTGAAGGTCAGATGGCAGTCGCTTCAAGAAAAAATTTCTATGTTCAGCCGAATCGCAGTTAGACTGGAAAGCCGACTGAGTTGGGAAAAGGCTCGGTGAATGATGATTTACGTTAAGTCGGTAGTCATTTTATCAAGGGAGGATATCGGCTATATAACACCATGCTACGGCCAGTAGGAGCGGAGCAGCAATCGGAAATGTTACATAAACGGGAGATTTACGACTATAATATATTATTGTTAAGTTTCAGTTAATTTTCGCTTGAAAGAGTAACAAACATTCATATTTGCGTTTATAATATTTAATGGATGTAGAACATTTATCCATTCAATTCATTCTTCTTCAATTTTATAATTGTAGCGTCGATGATTTTGCCAATGTCAAGGTAATGCTTGATAATTGCACAAAGAACTAGTTATTCCGAACTAGCTCGAGGTGCAGGACAATATGTATAAGAAACGTTGTTCGGTATATGTGAGGGTCTGGAACCCGATTTTTGCGGACCGTCAGAGGTAACCTAAAAAGCAACCAGCCACGCGCTCAACAAACATAAAACTCCCATTCAACTCATTATTTTTGTATGTCATCGGCGAAGTTCGCCCTATGTTCGAGAAGCGCGGTTTCGCCGGCCAGTCTAGGCTTGAAGTATGACATAAGCGTTTAAAGTCTTTGACAATACGTCAAACGCTTTCAAAAAATGCTCCCCGATCACGGCGACCTCACCGTGAACACTTGTAATTTTTTTTTTTAATTTTTTATTTATGTATGTACAAACAACGGTATAAGAGCGAGAAGACTACAATAGAGAAATATCATTAGTACAAGGGCACCACTTATTTCAAACGAAATCTCTTCCAGTGGACCAGGGGATTGGGACTTATTTCAAATGGAAATGCTAGGTAGAATAAAGTTTAATGTGTGCGTAGATCGATTGAAATACATAGATACATACGATACACATATCCATACATATTATCCTACTAATATTATAAATGCAAAAGTTTGTAAGTCTGGATGTTTGTTACTCTTTCACGTAAAAACTACTGAACGGATTTTGATGAAACTTTACAATAATATAGCTTATACATCAGAATAACACATAGGCTACAATTTATAAAGATACGGCGACGGGAACAATAATCACGCGGACGAAGTCGCGGGCGACCACTAGTATCTACATAATTATAAAATTAATAATTTTTTTATCAAATTTCAGGCTTTAACGGACTCCATGACGAAGTTCGGACGTCCTTGGCAGTTGAACCCAGGAGACGGAGCTTTCTACGGCCCGAAGATAGACATCACCATACAGGACGCACTGCGGAGATCCCACCAGTGTGCCACTGTACAACTGGACTTCCAACTGCCTGAGAGATTCAACCTTAACTATGTTAGGTATGTAAACATGTACATAGTCACCTATATCCCCGAGGGGGTAGGCAGAGGTGCATCACACACCCACATTTTGTCAGTAATTTTGTTGGTCCCACGTTATAGAGGATAAGTCTATTACCAGGAACTATAGAAAATACATAACCACTGTGTCCAACAGCCAGGACAGATGTTACATACCATAAAGTAGAATCTTTGCATTCCTAAAGTAGAATCTTTGCATTCCTAAAGTAGAATCTTTGCATTCCTAAAGTAGAATCTTTGCATTCCTAAAGTAGAATCTTTGCATTCCTAAAGTAGAATCTTTGCATTCCTAAAGTAGAATCTTTGCATTCCTAAAGTAGAATCTTTGCAGTCCTAAAGTAGAATCTTTGCATTCCTAAAGTAGAATCTTTGCATTCCTAAAGTAGAATCTTTGCATTCCTAAAGTAGAATCTTTGCATTCCTAAAGTAGAATCTTTGTATTCCTAAAGTAGAATCTTTGCATTCCTAAAGTAGAATCTTTGCATTCCTAAAGTAGAATCTTTGCATTTCTAAAGTAGAATCTTTGCATTCCTAAAGTAGAATCTTTGCATTCCTAAAGTAGAATCTTTGCATTCCTAAAGTAGAATCTTTGCATTCCTAAAGTAGAATCTTTGCATTCCTAAAGTAGAATCTTTGCATTCCTAAAGTAGAATCTTTGCATTCCTAAAGTAGAATCTTTGCATTCCTAAAGTAGAATCTTTGCATTCCTAAAGTAGAATCTTTGCATTCCTAAAGTAGAATCTTTGCATTCCTAAAGTAGAATCTTTGCATTCCTAAAGTAAAATCATTGCATTCCTAAAGTAGAATCTTTGCATTCCTAAAGTAAAATCATTGCATTCCTAAAGTAGAATCTTTGCATTCCTAAAGTAGATTCTTTGCATTTCTAAAGTAGAATCTTTGCATTCCTAAAGTAGAATCTTTGCATTCCTAAAGTAGAATCTTTGCATTCCTAAAGTAGAATCTTTGCATTCCTAAAGTAGAATCTTTGCATTCCTAAAGTAGAATCTTTGCATTCCTAAAGTAAAATCATTGCATTCCTAAAGTAGAATCGTTGCATTCCTAAAGTAGAATCTTTGCATTCCTAAAGTAGAATCTTTGCATTCCTAAAGTAGAATCTTTGCATTCCTAAAGTAGAATCTTTGCATTCCTAAAGTAGAATCTTTGCATTCCTAAAGTAGAATCTTTGCATTCCTAAAGTAGAATCTTTGCATTCCTAAAGTAGAATCTTTGCATTCCTAAAGTAGAATCTTTGCATTCCTAAAGTAAAATCATTGCATTCCTAAAGTAGAATCGTTGCATTCCTAAAGTAAAATCTTTGCATTCCTAAAGTTGAATCGTTGCATTCCTAAAGTAAAATCTTTGCATTCCTAAAGTTGAATCGTTGCATTCCTAAAGTAAAATCTTTGCATTCCTAAAGTAGAATCGTTGCATTCCTAAAGTAGAATCTTTGCATTCCTAAAGTAAAATCTTTGCATTCCTAAAGTAGAATCGTTGCATTCCTAAAGTAAAATCTTTGCATTCCTAAAGTAGAATCGTTGCATTCCTAAAGTAAAATCTTTGCATTCCTAAAGTAGAATCGTTGCATTCCTAAAGTAAAATCTTTGCATTCCTAAAGTAGAATCTTTGCATTCCTAAAGTAAAATCTTTGCATTCCTAAAGTAGAATCGTTGCATTCCTAAAGTAAAATCTTTGCATTCCTAAAGTAGAATCTTTGCATTCCTAAAGTAAAATCTTTGCATTCCTAAAGTAGAATCTTTGCATTCCTAAAGTAAAATCTTTGCATTCCTAAAGTAGAATCTTTGCATTCCTAAAGTAAAATCTTTGCATTCCTAAAGTAGAATCGTTGCATTCCTAAAGTAAAATCTTTGCATTCCTAAAGTAGAATCTTTGCATTCCTAAAGTAAAATCATTGCATTCCTAAAGTAGAATTGTTGCATTCCTAAAGTAAAATCTTTGCATTCCTAAAGTAGAATCGTTGCATTCCTAAAGTAAAATCTTTGCATTCCTAAAGTAGAATCGTTGCATTCCTAAAGTAGAATCTTTGCATTCCTAAAGTAAAATCTTTGCATTCCTAAAGTAGAATCGTTGCATTCCTAAAGTAAAATCTTTGCATTCCTAAAGTAGAATCGTTGCATTCCTAAAGTAAAATCTTTGCATTCCTAAAGTAGAATCGTTGCATTCCTAAAGTAAAATCTTTGCATTCCTAAAGTAGAATCTTTGCATTCCTAAAGTAAAATCTTTGCATTCCTAAAGTAGAATCGTTGCATTCCTAAAGTAAAATCTTTGCATTCCTAAAGTAGAATCTTTGCATTCCTAAAGTAAAATCTTTGCATTCCTAAAGTAGAATCGTTGCATTCCTAAAGTAAAATCTTTGCATTCCTAAAGTAGAATCGTTGCATTCCTAAAGTAGAATCTTTGCATTCCTAAAGTAAAATCTTTGCATTCCTAAAGTAGAATCGTTGCATTCCTAAAGTAAAATCTTTGCATTCCTAAAGTAGAATCGTTGCATTCCTAAAGTAAAATCTTTGCATTCCTAAAGTAGAATCGTTGCATTCCTAAAGTAAAATCTTTGCATTCCTAAAGTAGAATCGTTGCATTCCTAAAGTAGAATCGTTGCATTCCTAAAGTAGAATCTTTGCATTCCTAAAGTAAAATCTTTGCATTCCTAAAGTAGAATCGTTGCATTCCTAAAGTAAAATCTTTGCATTCCTAAAGTAGAATCTTTGCATTCCTAAAGTAAAATCTTTGCATTCCTAAAGTAGAATCGTTGCATTCCTAAAGTAAAATCTTTGCATTCCTAAAGTAGAATCTTTGCATTCCTAAAGTAAAATCTTTGCATTCCTAAAGTAGAATCGTTGCATTCCTAAAGTAAAATCTTTGCATTCCTAAAGTAGAATCTTTGCATTCCTAAAGTAAAATCTTTGCATTCCTAAAGTAGAATCGTTGCATTCCGAGCAACCTTGTTGACCGAGTGAATCTGGGTCACAATTTTTCGCGAGTTCCATAATTAAACATATATTTTTCTTGAACTTTACTTTTATAGGGGAAAAATGGAGGGAAAACGCGCAAATATTTTTATGCAATTTTCGCGAGATCTTTTTTTTTTTAGTAAATAATATATTTATCTATCTCCCAGTGATGGCGGCGACAAGAAGCGTCCAGTGATCATCCACCGCGCGGTCCTGGGTTCCGTGGAGCGCATGATCGCGATACTGAGCGAGTCGTACGCGGGCAAGTGGCCCTTCTGGCTCAGTCCCCGGCAGGTCTGCGTCGTGCCCGTGGGAGCACCCTTCGATGACTATGCCAAGCAGGTAATATACACTTGGATATCTATTGTTTTGTGACCGACTTCAAATTACCGTAATGGGACCAAATAATTGTCGGAATGGGACCAAGATCATGCCAAAAAAATATTCCTAATCCTTCCCATGGAACATTTTGATCGTTGTTTTTTTTCTTTAGCATTTAGTCGATTATATTACCTGTTCACACAGGTTTCATAGATTTTTCAAAAATCTATGAATGCAAAAATTCTTTTTAAAAACAAAATTAACTCTTCATTCAGTAAAATTTGTGTAACTACAATATTTTAGGCACTTCCTCCACATGGCATAATATTTGGGACACACTGTATATTCATTAATGGAACAGAGCCACCTAGTAAGTCATGTATAAACACACACACACACACATACACACACACACACACATACACACACGGACACACATACACACACACATAAACACACATACATACATACACACACATACACACACACACACACATACACACATACACACACACATACACAGATACACACACACACACACATATCAGACCTATATCCCCGAAGGGGTAGGCAGAGGTGC
Source organism: Nudaria mundana (assembly GCA_963556515.1). Classification (NCBI taxonomy): domain Eukaryota; kingdom Metazoa; phylum Arthropoda; class Insecta; order Lepidoptera; family Erebidae; genus Nudaria; species Nudaria mundana. The sequence goes on along the minus strand of OY748301.1, from coordinate 3,654,241 downwards.
ATTACACACTCACACTTTCACAAGCCTATTGCCGTCACCGGGCACATTTATAATGGGTTATGTCCAAAATGGCCGAATGAATTTAATAAAAAGGAGCAGCTATATTGTAATTTTGAAAAAAAAATTGATCCTTGCTATGAAATGTTGATGAAAGGCAACAAAATCTTACGTGCCAGCTGCCATGGCACAGCCAATTAAAGTCCTGGGTGTCTCGGACATACTTAATTACAACATTACACACAACATACTATACTGGTTAGATCCTTATCTGCTGATAGATGGCGCTATATCGACGACGTAACTCGCACATTGATAATCGTCTCAAGTTTCCAGGTTTTGGCCTAATGGTGTCTTGGGTCGCTGGCAAGACTATCGTTTTTAAAAAAGGTTAACTGACTTCAAAAAATGTTATCTGCGGTTCTCTTTGGGACAGTTTTTTTTTGTATTCATAACTTTGGGTGAACCGATTTTAATTTTTTTTTTAATTCTAATCTAGTACGTACCGTGTAGTCCCATTTCAATTTGGTTCTATTCCGGTGATTTGAAGATTGTTTTTTCCTTTGCAGGAATTATGTCTAAAAAGAAAAATGTACACGGCCAATGTCCAGTAATAAAAATGTCCTACAATACAAATATCCAATAATAAAAATGTCCATTAATACAAATGTCCAATAATACAAATTTCCAATAATAAAAATGTCCAATTAAATAAAAGTCAAATAATAATTATGTCCAATTAAAAATATCAAATACCTAAACGGAGAAACCGTGTAGTTTCCTTTGAAAGCCATGCGTTTGCTTTTTCGAATCTTAAATATTATATTTAGATAGAAATTTTAACGACAGAAACATATTTAAAGATAATGTAATCACAACGTTTATACATAAATAGGCATCTGAACACAAGTGGCCAGTATCTGAAAATATAAATACACACCTATGATACTTGCTATATTGGACATTAACTTCGTTTGTCATTATTCTGGTTGGACATTTTTATATTTGGCCGAATTTCTAGTTAGACTTTTCTATATTTGGTAGTGTTTACAGTTTGACGTATTTATATTTGGACACATTTCAGATTAGGCGTTTCTCTAGTTGGGTATTATTATGTGAATGTACATTTTTCTTTTTGGACATTATTCGTGCAAAGGTTATTTTTTTGCTAAAATTTTATTTCGTTATATATTGTAAAATATTTGTGTGACAGGTTAATGACAAGTTATTCTCAGCGGGTTTCATGTCGGAAGTAGACACGGACGCCGGCGACACTCTCAACAAGAAAGTGAGGAACGCACAACTCGCGCAGTTCAACTATATCTTAGGTGAGTACGAAACACTACAGCACGCACACAACTTCTAAACGACTTTATTTTATTTTATTTTTGTATGACACAAAATTTAAATTTAAGTTTTATTTTACTAATTATGATTTCGGAAGTTAAACGCGTAATTTACCTTATGTTTGGCCTGACGTTTCGACCGAGTTACATCGGGCCGTCGTCACAGGCTGACTGAAACGTTGTAACTACGCGTTTCATTCACCGAGCCTTTTCCCAACTAAAGTTGGGGTCGGCTTTCCAGGCTAACTGCGATTCGGCTGAACATCGATATTTTCCTTGAAGCGACTGCCATTTGACCTCCACAATCCATGGCCGATATCGAAGTTCTAGTTAGACCGCGAGGATTTTTGATTTAGGGCTCCAACTACCCCTAACGACTGCCATAGATAGTTATGACAACCGGGACCGACGCGACAACGTGCTTTCCGAGGCACGGAGGGGTCTCAGTGTCTTAAGAAATGGTCACCCATGCTAAGACCGGCCTGACTAGATGTTGCTTAACCTTTGCAATGTGTTAACATTGTCGGTTACCACTAGACCACGAGCCCCTCAATTACGCGTTTAAGCACCGAAATCATTAAATAGTATAATGATTAGAACGCGAAAGTCTAAAAAATCAATTAAGTTTTGTTTGTCTCTAGCCAATTCATGTTTTTTGCTGAGCACACATGTTAAACGTTAAGCAAGCCAAGCCAATGTGTAAAGTAAGCTTAATATAAAATACTGGGGCGGTGATTAGCTAGTTAATAATATAATACCTTTGAATCTTGTTTTTTTATATCGAACATTAGAACAATATGGACATTCCATTCACCTTTTTTATGTATTATTCATAAGGCCTTTATATTCCAGTTGTCGGCGAAAAGGAACAGACCTCGGGCACCGTGAACGTCCGTACACGAGACAATAAGGTCCACGGCGAGATGTCTATACAAGATCTTATCGACCGCTTGAATTTGCTTGTCAAAAATAAGACCGTCTCCGAGGACAGTGAATTACCTAAAGTCTAGTTTTCGTTAACTATTGAGATCATTAAATAATCACGACTGTTTCTCCGGTAGATACATACATTATTATACGTCATAAGACATTCATTTCTCCACAACTAAGGACTATTTGCCCACTGCGCTGGACCGGTATGAACCTATAGTAAATACATGATGAACAAACACACTTATCGGCGTATCGGTTTTAACCTGACCGGGTTCGGTTAACAGCATTATCAAGAGTGTACTACACCGTGTGTAGTAGAACACAATAAAGTTTACAAGTGTGTTTAATAAATATGGTACATAAGAAAAGAAAAAAAAAAAAAAAAAAGGTGTTCGCATTTTTATGTCGTCTATTAACTATGGCATGCAAATATTAGTGTCCACTAACTTATAAATAACAAAAAACCGGATCGGTATTGTGAAATTGTGAACAAATTGGATTGCTTTTATAGAAATTCTTCACCCATTAGTTCCTCCGGCCCGTCTGGCGTAGTGGAAACTGGGCCTAATCATCTATGCAAAAAGCATCAGTGGACTCGCTAGATGTCGCTGATAAAAACATTCTAACATTTCATATAACATTTTGGCTAAGATCTTTCTGGTTAAAGATTATTTATTTTATAATTATAAGATTTATTAGGTTTTATGTTTCATCATAAGTTATATGGGCATATCCATATTATTCTTTCGTATTGCTTTTTAATTTTACGGCTCAATTTTAAATAGCCTATATCTCGGTACATTTCGGCAGTCACTTTGGTCCCACGTAATAGGGAACGAAGCGTGTCGCCTTTTTTCAATTAGCAAATTGATCAGAGTCTATTCCGTCTGTCCGCAGGCACCGCGTGCAGTAAGCACAATGTATTGGGCCCTTAAGATATTAAAAAATATTTGAGAGATATTACTAGATATATGCATAACCTAGTACTCAAAATGTACTGAGATATGAAGCTTCGACTATTTCGGAATATGTGAGACTTAATTGTCAAAGAAACGTTCTTAGGTGAACTCGCTCTATTATTAAACAGATATAAATATTATGTACTTAAATTGTCATTAATTGGTGAAAGATATTTTAAATATTTAAATTAATTTCAAAAATCACAACAGTCAAGTTTTGTTCATAAACTCACTGTACAATATAGTCAAATATTGTAATATCATTTTTCAAGCATTTTATTACAAGTGGCATTTAAAAATATTCTGATTTATTTCTCAATAATTTAAACTTTTTTTTTCCATTAAACTGAAATAAATTATTTGGCTCGAAGCAAGTGTTTTATTTTTAAGAACTCAACTCGAAGGACCAAATAGCAGCTTCAAATTAAATACTTTCATCTGTACAAGAAAACGATGGTTTTCTTTGTATACAGGCTATGGTCTCCTACAAACGCCGCCGTCAGCGTCCGTTGAGTACACCGTCACGTCACGCAGTACGCTGTGTCACAATGCTTACTATAAAAATACTACACGTCAAAAATTGACAACAACCGACTTCAGATTTCCGAAATGGCACCAAATAATTGTCGGAATGGGACCAAATTGTAATGGTACCAAATATTAGTCGGAATGGGACTAAATTGAAATGGGACCACTTAGGAAGTAGCTTACAATAAAAAAAACTAGTTATCATGGCGAACTTTGTATCGCCTCAAACATAAAAAAAAATATATATATATTTCATGCAAATGTATATAAATTGAAAAACGTGACGGACGGACAGACAGACAGACAGACAAATTGTCGTATTAAATATATAGATTAAAATCGATTCTCCCAGTCCAAAGATGACAGGTGACAAATTTAAAAAATAAAAGATAAAACCGTCGAATTGAGAACCTCCTCCTCATTTGGAAGCGCTGAAGACTGCTACCACAGAGGATTTATAATTTTTTTTTATAACGGACCACAAGAGCTCGGGTCAGAAAAGAATTTCAGCTTCCGAACAACGTGCATCGCACTAAGCCTAAGATTGACTACGGTTTTTTGGCTGTTTTGATGACGCGTCAATTGTGACGCACACAATTTTAGCGTTTATTCTTAGCTTCTCTCTGAACCTCTACATTAGTTCTGCTCTGTGCTATTACTAAAATATTCGGTATGGATTTAGAAAAAATCTATATATAGAAATGGGGAATGTAATTTTTGTCCCCCCTCAGCTCTCGAGAACTGCTTATGCTCCAATGATGGTTGACCCCTCTATGGATAGCCCTCGATCTGGAGGCAACCCTAAAAATCGAAAATTTGACCTAGCCCTAAGGGGTCAAAAGTTATAGGCCAAAACCTATGGCGTGGTGTGGCGCGAAACACCGCGCAAGACACCGTACTAGTATACTAAGATATAAGAAGCGTATAGGTAGGTTAGCCTTTGTAACTGTCCCCGTAGCAGGAAAGGAAAAGGAAAATGAAATTCTTGTTTTATTTATAAATATATTATCAACACTTTTTGGTTAATCGCATTGGTTACATAAATCACAGTTATGCTTAAACTATGAATAATAAATAAATATTTGTTAAAACTGATATCATCTTTACAACACAAGGCCTTTAAAATTAAATAGGTACTTAACTTACATCAAAAATACTATAGATATTGTATTCAGTACAAATACAACGCGGAATCTTGGCACTCGAATACTCTAAAGGTAATTATTATAAATACCATCTATAAAATAAACAAGATTGTACATTGATGGTTGACATAGAAATAATTCGTAATAATTAATACAAAAGCATCAATGTACAGCGCCGTTGTCGCATCCCTCGAGAGTCAGCAAGCGGAATAGGAACTTAGTACGGCACGCCGTTGAAGCGCGCAGGTGTGCAATGACCGAGGTGAAGTGGTGCCGTTTTTAAAGCACTGATCGGTAATCTAGATATTTTTGTGATCTAAGGTACCTAAAGTAAGGCCACAAAAACAAATTAAACAAAAATTCGCGGGCTTTGAACATTTTTATATGTTTCATTCCTTATTCTAATCGACGACCGAATCAGACGTATTTATGTTAAAACTATCTATACCATCAATGTTGACAACTACGGTACTAAATGTTACCTGTACCATGAATCACGCAACGATAGCTCTCGTCGAGCTACTTACGTCATTTCTGGGTACGAGTTATAAGGAATAGTCGCTCGCAATCGCACAATGTAACTCAGTAACGTTCCATTTCTTGACAAAAATTCTCTCGTTTCGTTGGCCTTACTTTACATTTACAATAAATTTTTACCTTTTTCCGTTTGTAATATCAAACAAAAATATATTACAAACCGGAATTATTATCATAAAAAGTGCACTTCATGCGTGATGTTACACTGGTGTGGTGTAGACATATTGTAATACTGCCATCTATCGGTGAACGTTAAATACTTTTTTCACTTCAAATATTACAATTATTCAAAGCTTGCTATAATATATTTAGCCGTCCATATAATAACCACATTATTTCACACAATCATATATTTACGTAGCAACAATTGTCCATATAAAGTTACAGTTCGCGAAGGATAAGCGGAGCTGCATTTCTGTGAGTGACCACGGAAAGTAGAGTAAAAATTTTTGTAGCTGTGTGTACAACACATGTGAAAGAGGTCACATATACGTTCACGTACACTGCACTCACACAAACGTAAAGCTCCGCTTATCCCTCGCGAACTATATCTAAGCATTGTAGACTGCGTTTACAAAAACATGTCTTACAATTACAATTTAATAGCCAGTATTAAAAATACTTACCTAACAATGGTATGCTACGAGGGTGGATTGAAAAGTAGTCGGCCTAACACTGATCCATTTAGTTCTAAAAATCAAATCTACCCACATTATTTTGTTCAGTTCAGACCTGTTAATTGCGTGAAGTTTGAAACGTGTGCGATAATTAGTTTTAATTTTATAAATTTATTAACAAAGCAATGACATCATTTCCGCAAATGGTGCAAATCGAGCAGCGTGCCGTCATTAAGTACCTCCATAAGAAGGGGCTGTCATCAAAAGCCATCCATGATGAAATGGTCAGTACATTAGGGGATTGCGCTCTTTCATATTCATCCGTCAAAAAATGGATAGCAGAATTCAAGCGTGGTAGAGAGAGTGTGAAAGACGAACCCCGCTCTGGAAGGCCTTCGACGTCCACTACTGACAGAAATGTTAAAAAAATACTCGACTTTATTATGGGAGACCGCAGATTGAAAATTAGATAGATAGCCGAGATTATAGGCATCGCTTATGAACGTACTCAAAACATAATAGTCAACGTGTTGGGTTTCCACAAGGTGTCTGCGAGGTGGGTTCCGCGACTGCTTTCAGTTGAGCAAAAAAGGATGCGATTGACTATTGCACGCGACTGTTTGGAGTTATTTGAAGCTGATGAATGTGATTTTTTGTATCGTTTTGTTACTATGGACGAAACATGGGTTCATTACTGTACACCGGAAACAAAACAACAATAAAGTAAGGTGATGGCTTTAGTATTCTGGGACTCGAAGGGTGTGATTATGGTTGATTATCTTGAAAGGGGTCAGACTATAAACTCTGATTATTACTGCACCTTACTACGTCGTTTACGAGAGGAAATAAAAGAAAAACGTCCAGGAATGATCAGAAGAAAAGTCCTGTTTCATCAAGATAACGCTCGTGTTCACACGTCTGTCCAATCAATGGCAGAAATTCACAACTGTGGCTTTGAACTGTTACCGCATCCACCTTATTCACCTGATCTGGCACCGTCAGACTTTTTCTGTTCCCTAATCTAAAAAAGCACTTGAGAGTCAAAGATTTTTGACAAATGACGAGGTCAAAGCAGCAGTAGACGCATATTTTGACTCTAAGGAAGAATCTTTTTTTTTCAACGGGCTAAATGCTTGGAAGGTAAGGTGGCAAAAGTGCATTGAACTTGATGGTGATTACGTTGAAAAATAAAAATAAAATTCATTTATTATGTATTTATTTTCTTGGTTAGGCCGATTTCTCTTCAATCCACCCTCGTATCATGAGGTAACAAACATACAGTCGAATTGAGAACCTCCTTTTTTGGCAGTCGGTCAAGACTAACACTAAAAACATGTCTTACGTTACAATAGCCAGTATTAAAAATACTTTACAGCAGCATAAAATTACAAGTGCAGTCCTTTATATTACATTGTATAGGTAGGTACAGTCATGAGCATAAATATGTTACTATGGATACATTGGCAATTCCATCTGACCCAGGAACATTGAAAGGACGGTGAAACTAATCCTTCATATGCGACATACACCATGCATTATGAAATCTGAACAGGATCTGGCCTATACAAGTTCTATGGTCACGAACACACTGGTCACGAACACGCTGTCTCACGCGTCACCGCGCCAGACGCGTGTTCCCATGCTATCCCACGCGTACGACGCTGTCACACACGTTTAAAGTGTAATAGCGCGTAGATAACGTAAACATCAGACGTCGTAAGACGACCAGTGTGTCGCTGTCTCCCTCGTCGCGTGGCATACGTCGTATGTGAAGGACGAGTGTGTTTCAAGCTTCATGCTCGTGTACGCACTACTCTAATGTATCCTATAGAAGTGTAATACGGCTCAAAAAATGGCACCACGGCGAAGCTTCAAAAGGGTACCGCGCGACACATTCAGTCCGCCGCTGTCACACGTTTCGTACGGTTGTGTCGCTGGAACCAATCAGTCATTGATTTTAATTGTGTTTTCGCGTTTGTTATATTTCAAATATGCCTTCGTGTGTTGTAAAGTGGTGCAGAAGCCATACGAATATGAAAAACGCCGGACTCAACTTCCATCGGTCAGTAAATATTCATTTTAAAAACACGTACTTGGTGAAGTTGAAAAGCGTTATGCAACACGAACGCAATTCAAAAATTAAATTATTTTTTATACAGTGTTCATAGTATGTTAAGCTCTAAGGTAATATTATTACTATGATATTATATTAGTAGGATGATATTATGCATAGAAATTAAATTATAATTTGAATGTCACAGATTCCCAACAAATGAAGTCCAGCGTGAAAAATGGGTGAATGCGGTTCGTTTGGAAAGAAATGAACGTGATTGGATGCCTAGTCAGTATAGTAAAATATGCAGCATACACTTTCGAACTGATGATATGTACACACCAAATAATGGAAAGGTTAAGCGATTAAGAAAAACTACGGTGCCTATTTGCACTGTAAGATATTTTATATATTTGCAATTTCTAAATTTAATGAAAAAGTTAAACTGTTCTTATTTAGTTCATCATTTAAATTATTTTTTTTTTTTAATTATTTTACGTTTTTCAGATGGTTATTCCATTACATTTAAATGTAGAATCATCTGGTGATTTACCTGGACCATCCTCCATCGAATGTGAAATTAATGTAAATTTACTGGTATTGTACGGGATCACAGCAATTTTGTTAAAAATTATGTTGATGCCTACATATACATATTACTATATTTATGATTTTAATTTTGCAGAAAGAGCGTTATATACAACCAAAGGGGGTAAACGTACCTGCATGTAGTAATTAGAAAAAAAAGTGTGAAACGGTGAGTTAGCCTATTGATATTAGTATAAATATTTTTACATATAAACATTAATATAGGTGATTAATATTATAATTGTGTCCTCTTTTTTAAAAGGTGACATCTTCTAACCTATCAATTCAAGTAAATCTGGAGCATATTGGCAGAAATACGCATTATAAAATATTAAAAAGGATATTAGAAGAACCTAGTTGCAGTTATGTGGAAGAAAAAAGCGTAAAATGGTAAGATTACTAGATCATCTAATCTCACTTGTTTAGTAATTGTTTGCAAAATTGGAAAACTAAGTTTTTGAACTTGACAGTCAATCACTTTTCTTGTTTCATCCGTAAATACGCAGAAAACGTCCATAAGGCGTTAAAGGTGAATGGGGGGAGAGGGGGGATGGGACTGAATCACGTAAAATCTCACCAAAGTTCAGTGTAACACCCACATAAAATTCCACTCTTTTTTGAGTCCCAAGCATTTGCATACAAATATAACGGCCTTGGTTTAGTACAGAAATCTTCTTGTGTAAATTAATGGACGCTCCCTTATCTATATAAATTTATATATTAGTTTGTCTTATATATATTTTTCTTCACACAACACATTATATTATTTTGTTTGAAGAATGAACCACTGAAAGCAGCTAGCTGCAACCCTTGCTATAGCAATGCGAGTATTGAGTGCAAAGCACTAAAGCGTAAATCAGATGGTATTTCTATTATCAAAATCACAATGTTCAACTAGAACATTGTGATTTTAATATCATCTCAAATATTAAAGTGATTAATATCTGAATCACATAATTGAATCCTTTATTTTAAATTATTTTAATTCTTTTAACATTAAAATGCTATATTATCTCCGAATAACATAGGATACATTTTATCCTAATATTCTCACGGGATCAGACTTAAAGCATGCGTAGTCACGGGTAATGGCTAGTATTTAATAAAGAAATCAAAACATTTTTTTTCTTACTGTAGCCGGTGATACCTGGCCAATTTTTTTAAATTTGCCGCGTTTTCCAGGGTTCAACTTTCGTTAGACAACTTTATAACACAATCTATCTTAAAAATCACGTTTATTAATCACACTTATCACAACAGAGCATTTGTCAGACATTTCATATGGCACTATTATGCATGATTAAAATAATAAGCAGAACTACATAGTTTAACATTTTGATTTCTGATTTTTTGAGAGCAAAGCAAGATTAACTGATTTTAAAGAATTGAGGCCTTCATGCAGCACTCCCTTAAGTGTGCCTTCATCTGAAATTGACTCTGTTTTTAATACCCCGAGAAAACAAAAACTAAAAAAACAATTGAGAGTAAAAACGACTCTGGCAAATAAACGATTATTACAAATTAAAAATTTACAACGAAAAAATAAGAGGTTAAAAAATAAAAATATAACTCTGAAAGACATTATTTTAAATTTAAAAAGTAATGGATTTGGTGATTCAAACTTACATACTGCACTAAGTGGGTTTGCTGGGGATATGGTTTGTATGCTGCAAAAAAAGAAATTGAAAAATGGTCGAAGCATCATAAAGTTTACGCCTGCTGTCAAGAAATTTGCCCTTACCGTTAATTATTATTCGGCTTTTGCATATAAGTATATAAGCCGTGAGTTACTATCATGTTTACCTCATCCGTCGACGATATCAAAATGGTATCAGTCCATAGACGGAAAACCTGGTTTCTCAAAAGAAGCTTTTAGAACCCTTGAAGTAAAATATAGTACAAGTAACAAAAACCTTGTCTGCCTTGTGGTAGATGAAATGGCCATAAGGCAGCAAAAAATTTTCAATGGTATTGATGTGGATGGAGTTGTCACATACGGCCCTTCGGGAGAAATTGCAACTCAGGCTTACGTCCTTATGTTAGTTGCCCTCAATGATCGGCTTTTCAGCCGAACAACGATGCAATATTATTACGATGTGTCTCGAAAGATGCCATGAAGTGGATGCAGAAGTAGTCAGTTTAACATTCGACGGTTGTCCTTCTAACTTCGCTGCGGCTAAACTATTAGGATGCAACTTCGAGGATATCGAAAATTTGAAAACACATTTCCCACATCCAAAGACTAAAAATCCAGTTGTTGTAATTTTAGACCCATGCCATATGGTGAAACTTATTAGAAATACAATGGAGTCCAAAAAAGTTTTCATAGACAAAGACGGTAACAAAATCAAATGGCAATATTTACAGAGTCTTAAAAATGTGCAAGATAATATTGGTCTTCACTTTGGCAACAAAATCACGCAACGGCATTTACAATTTAGGAATAACATCATTAATGTTAAACTTGCCACACAAACTTTGCCACTTCGCTTCGGTTGTGTTCAAGTGACTTAAAACTAAAAGAGTTTGAAAATGCCGATGCAACAATAAATTTTATCGAGATAATGAACAACCTCTTCGATGTATTAAACACCAGATCTTTTGGTGGTTACAATTTTAAAAAACCTTTTACGCTTGATCGAAAGGATGAACTTCTTGAGTTTCTCGATCACGCGTGTATTTATTTAAAAGGTTTAAAAATTGATGTTAATATTAAAAGTACACGCAAAGTTCACGGTGTAAAGGTGACAAGTGTCGCTACCACTCAAAAATTGTTAGTAAACACCCAATCTAAAACGGGATTTCTTGGACTACTGATATGCATACCTATCTAGTTTTAAAATCCTATTTACCGAATTAGTAGAAAGGCGAAAAATTTTGCAATTCATCCTGCCTTAAAAATTCAGTCAGGATCACATTGAATTATTTTTTGGAGTAATTCGTAACCATGGCCGCTGTAATAACAACCCAAACGCAACTCAGTTTATGGGCATTTACAAAAAAACCATGCTAAATTTGGAGCTCCGTTCAAAATTTACAGGAAATTGCATTCCCTTAGAGGACATACCTATATTAAATTGCAGTTCTGTTACAAATAAAACTACGCCCGGTTTCAGATATAGGTTGCTTGAAAGCAACAATAATTTAAGCCCTAATGTTGACACAGAGATAGGAAACTGTATGGCGTTGTCAAATATGCTGGATGTGGAACGTCAACTTCCAGATACAGTTGAGCAAATTGTGGGCTATATTGCAGGGTTCGTAGCAAAAAAGTTACAAACCAAAATAGAATGTTCATTCTGCATCAATTTATTACTGGCAACGGAAAAACTCTATTTTCATAAACTGATTTGCCTTAAAGATTTTGGGGGATTAGTTTATCCTTCATTGTTTTTAAAATATGCCTTAGATCTGAAACATTACTCAGGTAGCATGTTAACATAGAAGGAAAAGGGTTGTCTAGAGCACATAATTTGAAAGTAATGGTAAATAAGTGTTTTGCCAAAATAATAGAACGAAATGACGTCACGAAACCCCTTAAAGAAAGCCATCCTATAGAAAGCAATCACGACGTTATGTTGTTAAAAGCTATAATCGAACAATTTCTAATAATTCGTTTGCATTATATTGCTAAAAACGAGTCTTTATTAAATTCCAACCGTCATAAATTAGATAAACTAATTATTTTCCGAGGTACATAATTGTGAAAAAAAAAACAACGTATTTTAATTTGTATGCCTATGTAGTTCAATCAATAGAAAAATAATAACAATCCAGTTATTATTTTTCTATTGATGGAACTTTGATTAAACTTATTCAATTAAAAATAAATACATAACAAGCTATCTTATTATTGTATAACACCATCCACTTCGGTGCTTCGCCACTATGACGGGCGGCATGACCTTGGCGCGACCAATCGCGTGCATGCAACGATAGACAGTGTGAGAGTTTTGTTTTATTGCTGTTTCTTAGTATGCGTAAGTGACTCCAAGATTTCAGCGGTAACTTTGTAGGAGTTACATTTCTATAGGATACATTATTCGTAGTGTACGCTGTACTTTTTGAAAATGGAATGTACTTTAAAAAAAACAATTTTAATACTGTTGGAATTTTTTTAAATTGTTTCTTTAGCGTTTAATAAATCTTCGTATAATATTGTGTCGTCACTTTCTTTGGGTTCCTCCACTGAAAGAATATTATCTTTAGTCTGTGGGCATTCAAAGTTGCCACATAATGAATTTATCTGTAAAAAAACACATAAGATTGTTTATTATTTTTAAAAAGATGTTAGGTTTTACTTCTTTCATATCTTTTATAACTTTATATATATTTCTACTTGGCAGGTATCTGCAATCTAGGTATAGCTTTTAATATACTACTCAATATGTTAAGGAGGAAAAATTGTAAGAAAATATTGAGGTTGTAATCTTTAACTGATGGAATCGATATGATCAATACATTCCCCATTTACATCGGTCAGCCGGTCCAGAAATAACCGCAACAAACAAACGGATAAAAGTTCCTATGGATATTGTTGTGGTTGTTCACGGAGAAGATACACTATTAAAATGAATCGCCGTTCGTTTGTCTCACTAAAACTGGGGAATGGCTGGACCGATTAGACTTATTTTGGTCTTAAAGTATTAGTACCAACTCGAGGAGGTTTAAAAGGTTAATTTTAGGCGGTACGAATTTCGCCGGGACAGCTGTTGGTCCCGTCAAACTTCATACCGCCTAAAATTTTACGCCTGAATATTTAATAAAATATTATATAGGTATAATAATATATTAATATACAAGCCATTCCGGTGAACGTCGTACCGTCCTTTTAAACCTTCCCTGGCATTCCAGGAATATTTTAAGACCAAAATTAGCCAAATCGGACCAGGCATTCCAGAGTTTTAGCGAGACAAACGAACGGCGATTCATTTTTATTTATATAGATAACTAGTGGTCCCGGCGAACTTCGTACCGCCTGAAATTTTACTTTTAAACCTTCCCTGGACTTCCAGGAATATTTCAAGACCAAAATTAGCCAAATCGGTCCACCCATTCCCGAGTTTTAGCGAGACTAACGAACAGCAATTGATTTTTATATTATATACTCGTAGATAGATAGATAAAATAAAAAATAATTTAAATAAACTTCAAACTAGCTGTCTCCCTCAATGTCGAAAATGGCAAACATTATAAACATTACCTATTTGAACTTATTTCTTTTATTTCTCCCCCAACCAAAAAAAAGTCACGACAATAAAATTGTTTTATATATCAAGGTACACTTGGGCCAAGTTTCGTCGAGATCGGCAGACAGACGATAGCAAAATTTTTTATCCCGTATGAATCAGGAATTACTTACCGTATACAATAGTACTGGGATAGCGATGACGGCTCCAGCGAGCACATCCCACCAGTGGTGCCGGTGGTCCGTCATACGAGACACGCTACATATCACCGCGGTTATTATACAAAACAATTGTATCGATACCACGCTTTTAGATGTCGGACAACTTGTTCTACGATATAGGTAATACTGGGGACAAATGAGTTTATATTTTATCTTAGTGATAAAAATGCATGGTCACCCTAATCTGCTGCTGTTAGCCACTCGTACAATATAAATTGTAACACAATGTAAACAAAATATATTAAAAAAGAAAATGGATAATCTACCTGAGTTTCTTGCTGGTATCTTCTCAGGAGAACCAACTTACCGAATCAGCGAAAGAATCATTTTCAAATGGTTATTTATGTACTTAATTTTATAATAGTTCTTGACATAGAATTGTAAAATTTTGACATTAATATGTGCTCTTTATTTGCCTAAACTGAATACACGAAATTGATTCTTTGATTCTTTATCTGAGTACAGTCACTACTAGTGACGAGCTTAAAAGTGGGATTCAAATATTGATATCTAAACGTAATAATATAAAGTGTGAACGCTGATTTAATTGTTTAAACAGAACGCGACGAATGAATGAATGAGAGGTGTGGTCGTGCGAGTGAAAGGGTAGATTATACACACTTGAGTTGAACGACGAAACGGTGTAACGTTGCTAACGATCTTAAACTGCTATAAATTAATTAAGGTGTTTATTTTACGAAACCACATCTCGTTTCATTGCCAACAAATACCATTTAAATGTTATGTATGACACATCGGCAATTATATCTGACCCAGGAACAAATTCAATAATATCTGTCTGCACGAAAGCAGCATTAATATCTGATCGTTCATATGCATTCGCAAAGTAACAACAACTTTACCAACAAGTGGTGCAACTGCCGATCAATGGACGAAGCTCTGGCTGATATAAGTAGTCAATTATAATACCTACTATACTACAAAAAATAATATTATAAAGAAGTCAAGTTGTGAAGCTCTATAAATCTACTAAAGGGCTCGTTTTCTGTCCGAGATTCATGTAAATACCGAAGTGTTAGTTCATCATCAACGTCCATTCCTGGGTGCTCCGGGCACGCCGGCATACTTTGGCCGTCAATGCAGCCTTTACCAACGTTGGATCGGGTGTTATCACGCATCTTTAAGGTCGGGTTTTATCCCGTGACGGGAAGTAATTGGGGGGCTAATTTAACTTAACCGAAAATTTCCTCGTTTACCTCGTTAGATGATCAGCAGCAGGTCAATCAGAAAAATAAAAGTCTTACCGTGAGAAATACGCCGGTGTGTAGAGCAAGAGACGTGTGTCCTGATGGGAAGCTTCTGTCCGACTGACTGAGCCAGTGTGCTTTTGTACAAGTGTAGGTTGGCACATATTCAGAACTAGAACAACAAAGATTTGATGTTAAATTGATTGACGCAAAAAAAAACTTCAAATTATTAGAACTGGACCAAATTAAAATGGGATCACGCGGTAAGGACCAGCTTTTAAAAAATGGTTCCGTACCAAAACGGTAAAAAAATCACGTTTGTTGTATGGGAGCCCCTTTAAATATTTATTATATTCTGTTTTATATTATTTGTTGTTATAGTGGCAACATGATCTGTGAAAATTTCTTACTAACTATTACGGGTCATGAGATATAGCCAAGACAGACGGACGGACAGTGAAGTCTCAGTAATAGGGTTCTAGTTGCATATAATTTATGCTTTCGATTGTCGGCACTTGATGGAATTCATAGTAATACATTTTTGAAAAACCTTGACCGGTTTCACATAATTCCCAAACAAAAGTGAATTGTGTGAGTGATTGGGTATGAGTAAACACCTCTGATGATGCTATAAGGCGAAACCGGTCAGGGTTTACCAAAACTAAAAATATATTATGTGGAATAGTGTACCTACAAGTGAGTTTTTGACAAAAATGTATTTTATCGTTTTACCCTTTGGGTGCGGAACCCTAAAAAGGCTCAGTGAATGATGAACTAAATAACTCTTACCCTTGACAAGTGCTGGCTTCTTTAGGCTCACATGTGTCAAAAAAATGAGGTCTCGGAGACCCTACAATAAGCTTCAACGTCTGCACTATCAGTAAGTTGACTAGGACACCATAAAGGTATTCCTTATACCAGCATAAAGCTTGTTTTTTCGGCTTTACCGGCTTATTACTGTGACATTTCCTTTCTACTATTAACATCTGAAAAAAACAAAAAAATACAACCAAAATAAATAATTTTAATGGAAGAACTTATTACCTAAATAAAGAAATTCAAAAGAGATTCTTTTGACAGTGATAAATGAAGTCATTAAAGTATTTAGTATAAATAAATATGTTAGGACAATTCACACAACGCCATCTAGTCTCAAACTAAGCAAAGCTTGTGATATGAGTACTATACATATAAACTGATATAATAGTCCATTGAAATGTTACATCCAAATGTAACAACACACCCAAGTGTGCAAAGGTTAGAGGACGCTATTTTATTATTTAGATATCAAGGGGGGAGTAGTGTAAAGCTAAATCCAAGTTTGTGGGGTCCCAACCCTTATGGGGTTTCCGCCATCTTGAAAAAGGGTTGCAAATAGTTATCGCGCTCTATCGGGCATATCGCTGATCATTTTACAGTAAAATTCATCAGGGCATTTTTGTAGAGGAGTTTTCGAGGAATAATTTCCAATATTAACATTTCAATATTTATTTATTTATAATGGTTTCACAGCGCTCCGAAATTAACAATATTCTCCAATACTCGTAAGTATTTACATAAAAATGAATGATCAGTTTTCTCTCATTTTTTCATTATTTAAATAAAAATACTTAACTATACTTAAATATAACTTTGTCATGTTTAATTCTACGACAAAAAGTTGTAGAACAAAGTTGTAGAGAATTTAATTTGCGACAAAAATGTTGTCGCAAGTTTTTTGTGCGATGAATAGTTTGCCCGATAGAGCGCGATAACGATTTGCAACCATTTTTCAAGGTTGTCGTTAGGCCGTGTTGTCGTTAATTTCGGAGCGCTGTAAAACCCTTATAAATAAATAAATATCTAAATGTTAATATTGGAAATTATTCCTCGAAAACTCATCTACAAATATGCACTGGCGAAATTCGTTCTCAAATTTTTATCTGTTTTTGTTAATGAATTTTGTAATTTTTAATTCTATGACAAAAAGTTGTAGGACAAAGTTGTAGAGAATTTAATTTGCGACAAAAATGAGGTCGCAATTTTTATGTGCGATGAATAGTTTGTCCGATAGAGCGCGATGATAACTATTTGCAACTCTTTTTCAAGATGGTGGAAAACCCGTAAGGGTTGGGACCCCACAAACTTGGATTTAGCTTTATACTACCCCCTCCTTGATATCTAAAACGTAAAATACCGTCCTCTGACTTTTGCACACTTAGCCCCAAAAAATGTAACATTTCAATCAATGATTTTATATACAATGGATTTCGGATCATCGCTCAAAAGTGTCCGAACTAAAAGAGAAACAAAACGCTAAAAGAGAAACAATCGCGCGCCAGTCTTGATTTTGACAACTGAACGACAACACGTTGCACAATGCCGTACTGTATTGTAAAAACGTGTAAAAACTACGGAAAAAAAGCAAATTGAAGACGGTGTATCATATTTTCAGTAAATAAGCTTTTGTTTTATCATTTGCAATTTATTATTTCACTTAAAATACAGTATTTCGTCGATAATAAATTAAAAGACAAAAGTAAATATTGCAATCCAGTCCAATACCGAAGTATCTATCTGTCTCTTTCGAATTCATCCCAAGCTCAGTAAAAAGAAAGAGACCATTTCATTTTCACTGAATAATGTACCTACTAACAAAATGACCATTCAGATTTATTCGGATTACCGATAGCGATGAAACTATTTGGAACAAAGATTATAGTGGAGACGCCTTGGCTCTTTATGATTTTTTTTTCGTTATATGAACCAACATCTATTTCAGTTTTCCTCGGGATCCAGTACACTGTGCACAATGAAAAATATTATTGCCCTAGCACGGCGAGAAGAATATTTTGATCCAAAAAATAACAATCTTGTTTATCCGGCTCATTTTATGGACATAACAAAAAGAGGTCCGATCTTTATGAAACTTGTACAAGAATCCCTTGATTGAATACAATTTTTTCTTTTGATTGGGATGGAGGAGATAAGCCCAAAAATGTTTTTAATTTTCACATGGTATCATTGTTTTGTCATAAATATAATTACATAATAACACATGTCATTTTATTTCGTGTATGTACTGTTATTTTTTTTTATTTGGATTCTCGGTAATGTATTCCCACGGGAATCGGGGCCGAGATAACTATATCTCGCGGGCGGAGTCACGGTGATCAGCTAGTAGCCAATAATTTCGTATCCCAAAAATTAACCATAAGATAAAAATAAATTAATGACGCGCAGTTTTAGCAACTAATTCAGTCACTTGAAACACGGCTATCTTGTAGTAGACGTAGCGACATAGCGTTATGAAAATAGTAATGAAAGCGGAAGAACTTTGACACCCACAAGAAGTTTGGCATTTATAATATTATAATTAGTTAAATTCATTAATTCCCTTTTTGTTATTCATACACTATAGTTACTTATTATGAAACTGACTCGAAAAAAAAAATCTTTGTCAGTCGTTAATTAGTTTTTCAGCTTATTTCGTCTAAAATAAACAAGTAATTACAATTTATAAGATTATGGAATTTATTATAGTCTTACATTAATTATTACGCGTACGTAGATACATATCATGGAATCCTTAAAAGACTAACAAAATAAACCTACTCCATTGTTTCTATGTTCACGTAATTTTAAGTATAAGCTGCATAAGGTGAATTAGTCAGGCGGACAGATAGAAGCTACGTAATGCGATAAATTAGTGCAAACAAAAGTGAACACTATTCCGTTGAAACAAGGTTTAAATTTTAATATGAAATTAGTTTATATCTATGTATGCCTATGTATAATGTATAGGTCGACTCGGGACATTATTTTCTTGCGATTTGTTCTAGATCCTATGTCCATTGTATCATAATGTCTTTGATTTCAATGGACTATAAATCCACACGCAAAACCCGCGCACTAGACGTGGACTTGCGGAGATCAGCCCGTGACTACAAGTACAAACTAATATAAATACTTATATACATTTTTTTTGTAAATACATACATATTATACATAGGAAACATCCAGACTTCGGTACAAACGTATTTGTCTTCACACAAAGTTTTTCCCGACCGGGAATCGAACCCGAGCACTACCGACCACGCCACCGAAGCAGTTAATTTCATACAAATAGTCCACATATCGAGGCAGATGACTTGCTTTATAAGATCCCGCGATGACTAATAGGAGCGGAGCAGCAAATAAAAACGTTGTGAAAAACATTTTTTTTTAGTGTATGAAGGCCGCGATGCCTATGACTTCCCCCGCGTGGAGTAAATTTTTAGTTCGCATCTCATGGGATCACATTTCCGTTATAAACATCAGTAATCTTTCAGTGAAAGTCCCGTTGTAATCGGTCCAGCCGTTTCAGAGATTACCCGAAACAAACAGACAGAAGGAAGCTCAGAAGTTAAACTATACTTCAAGCTAGCAATACTTTTGAAGTGGACCATAGACCATACACATATATACTGGTATTCACGTAAAAGGAACGCTCGAGGAGAATGAGAGTGGTGTTTGCGCATCGGTATTTTTTTTTATTAGGACAATTCACACAACCCCATCTAATCTCAAACTAAGCAGAGCTTGTGATATGAGTACTGGATAAACTGATACTAGGAGCTGCGGTCGCTGACGTGGTACTGCTGCAGCATGCAATTGAGCGAAGCGACTGTTGTCATATTTTTGGTCAATAACTTTTTTTGAGGGTCCTAAATCAATTTTAGGTCTCGAACAAAACCTGCTCCTGAGAATGCTTGATTTTTGAGTGAAAAAATCATGAAAATCGGTTGTTGACATATTTTTGGTCAATAACTTTTTTTGAGGGTCCTAAATAAAAATTCGGTCTCGAACAAAACCTGCTCCTGAGAATGCTTGATTTTTGAGTGAAAAAATGTTGAAAATCGGTTGGGTAGTTGTCGAGAAACAATTTCACATCGAGCTGTATTGGAGTTACCTGATAAGGAGCAATAAATACTTATATACATTTTTTTTGTAAATACATACATATTATATACATAGGAAACATCCAAACTTTGGTACAAACATATATGTCGATACCGTGGGGAAGAAAGATCGTAAAAGACACTTTTGGCGAAAATGAATTAATAATGCAGTCTTGTTCAGAATTTCGCGCTCTATCGATCTGTATATTTAAAGTTTCAAAAAGTTAATAAAAAATTCTTTTACACCCCAGTACTTTTTACATCCTAAACATTTTTTTTAATAAAAAATGTCTTAAATCCATTTTCAGTTTATGTATCTTTTTAGTAATATAATATATAATATCACTAATTTTAACAGTTTGGCTGTAACAGTAAATGTCATATTCAACTGGCTTTTACGCCGTTTTGACTTCGCTAAAAGTACAATTATTCCTTTTACACCTTTAAATGTTTACGCTACTAGCTTCTTAATTGCTTGCGAATGTTTTACTACATTTCCAATATACCCCTTGGAGTATTGCGATAAAAGGTACGAGTATCTTATATCTTATTGTAGACTATACTCATTTTTTTTAATTCCTCGAGTTCGCTGCCGCTCCCATGTCCATTGCTGTGGGCGTCTCCGTTGACTCCAGAAGGTATTTCCGGTGGCGCCCGGCGGACTTTGGCCAGCTGTGTGGCCTCTTCGGGGGTTTGGTTGGAATGAAAATCCCGCGTCGTTGGGGTTAGGTTTTATCCCGCGTCGGTGAGTGAATCTGTTTGCTTGCTGTGGGGCAAAGGCCCCAAAGCCGCGATGACGGTAGTTCCTCACTTTGGTTGCTCAAGTCGCACCCTCCAAGTCTCCATGAGATCCTGGCGGAGTTGGGACCGCTGCTGGTCCTTGATTTCTCGAGTCGCAGGCCTGTGGTCCCTCCTCAGCTCTTTGTGCCATTGAAACAATGACGCAAGGGCTCTCGCTTCCAGGTCCCATGGAGGGTTCCCGGCTAAGAGACATGACTGACTCTCCGGAGATCGTGCGGTACCCCTGTATGGTTTTGACGGCCAAGGTTCGCAGAGGACTGTTTAACAGAGTCGCGTTCACCCTGACTGCCAATCTATCCACCCATACGGGAGCCCCGTATAAAACCATACTCCGCACGATCCCCGAAACTATACTCTTACTAAAGAGTAACAAACATCCATACATCCTTAGAAACTTTCAGATTTATAATATTCGGGCTAAATAAATCACTTATGGTATTATGTAGTTAAAGCTCTATTATTATTTTAAATTTAGTTAACGTAGTTATTTAAGCCCATAAATACCTTCAGTAAAGTAATATAAATGTAGTTATGCCCGTGCTCTAATACAAAAATTTAATTTTATAGGGCGTATCCACTACTTTTTCATAATTTTTACGTCGTAACTCCAAGCTTACTTTTAAATTACACAGTTTAGCTTTAAAATACATTAAAACACAAATATTTTGCACTATTCTGTATGATTTTAAGTCTAAAATTAAAAAAGTTGTTTAGTAGTAGCATAGTTTTTTTTTTTTTTCGTTTTTTGCTTCTCCTGAAAAGTTTGTAATTTGGCTTTTACGACCTTTCTTCCCCACGGTATCGATGTCATCACACAAAGTTTGTCCCGACCGGGAATCAAACCAGAGACTACGGCGTCGAAATCGGATGCACTACCGACCACGCCACCGAAGCAGTCGCTATTCTCTGATATTGTATTCTCGCTCTTACTCGCTGTTAACGCCATATAGATCGATAAATTCTACTGCGCAGCTTGAAGGTCAGCGGTATTTTAATATGACACGAGGTATACTTACAACAGCTAAAGGTAATAAGACAGTGGTGATGAGTAATAGTTTCCAGTTTATAGTATCCCCAGTGTAAGGGTATGATAGTGCTGGGTCCTTGCATGTGAAACCTAACTTGCCGCCCGGGAGTACTCGCTCCACCAAAAAAAATAGGAAAAATCCTGGAAGCAAGAAGTAAAAACATATTAATCCATCGTCACGCTTATATCTCCTAAGGGGTAGGCAAATATGCATTACACACGAACACTTTATCAGTTATTTTGTTGG
This sequence comes from Nudaria mundana, assembly GCA_963556515.1. NCBI lineage: Eukaryota > Metazoa > Arthropoda > Insecta > Lepidoptera > Erebidae > Nudaria > Nudaria mundana. Next base: position 3,631,926 of record OY748301.1, on the reverse strand, counting down.
TTCCACACGTAATAGGGTGACGTTGCCTAGCACTATAGAAAATCCATAACCCCTCTGCAATTCGGCAGGACTCATACCTCTAAAAGAATCTCTGCAGTCCAACAATGTAAAAAAAAAATATTTTGGACGTTCTCACACAACGTCATCTAGCCCAAAGTAAGCCATAAGCTTGTGTTATGGGATCTAGACATCTGATAAACATACTTATATATTTATAAATACATACATATTATTATTATACATAGAAAACACCCAAACTCCGTAACAAACATTTGTGGATCACAAAAATATTTGATTCGACCCGGGAATCGAATCCGAGACTCCGGAGTCGAAAGCCGAGGCGAAAGAGAGTTTTTGTGTGTGTAGGTAGGTTAGGTATAAGATAAAATAAATAAAAAATAACTCCATTGTAGATGGAGGATTACACCTACGCCTCTGCACCCTTCAGGTTTATTGTTAGTACAGAATCTTCTAGAGAATTACAACGGTTAGTAAAATATTTCACGCGCAATACCACGTGCAGACCGCGGTCATAATTTAAGGCTTGGGCAAACCAAAAGCAGTTGCAGCGCGGTAGCAGTGCGTCTACGTTAGTAAATAATGTAGTTATATGAGGGATGACACACTGAACAAACGCGGGCCCGCTGAACGATACCTGCTCCGCCACTGCGCCGCGCACGCACTGCTTTTCGACAAAACATTTGGACGGGAGCAGCGCAGACGCGGGGCGGTGGCAGCGCAGGCGCAGTTAGCACACGTTGTATTACTACTTCCGCCATTTTGAGTGGTCACACTAGAGCAGTTGAGCGGGACAGACGCAGCGCAGTTACAAGCGGTTGTAATTTTTTACAAATTTATTATGGAACCAAGTGAAAAATTGATTGAGTTGGTCAGAAAATATAAATGTTTATATAATTTAAAGGACAAATATTACAGAAATTCAGTTTACAAGATGCGACTATGGGGGAAGATAGCTCAAGAATTGAACATGACAAGTAAGTTGAAACTTTTATTAATCGTTATTAAAATATGATACAAACTTTTCTCTCACATCAGAAGCTAAATTTGACGATCTTTGATTAGTACGTCTTAAGGGTGCCAACGCTGCTAGTTGTGATGTTGTTTCTTGCTGTGTTGCAGCCGCCATTGTTGCCGTAATAGAAGTGTCTTGTCTGTGACCATCTTTTGTTCGCAAATAATTGTGTAAACAACACGTTGCTTGGACGATACATATAGCTGTTTCAACTATACATTCAATAGGCCTGTGATAAACACGCCATTTCTCTGTCAAAATACCGAAAGCGTTTTCGACGACGCGACGTGCCCGACAAAGTCTGTAATTGAATCTTCTTTTTCTCTCATCGTTTACAACTGAGTTTTTAGGAAAAGGTCTCATTAGGTAAGGCTTCAAAGCGAATTCTTCGTCTCCAATCAAGACCTGTGGCACAGGATCAGTGCACCCTGGTAGCGGTTTAGGTGGTAAAATTTCTCTTCTTGCTATGTAATTATTATAAAAAACCGAGTTTTCAAATATGCCACTGTCACTGTGCCTGCCATAATTACCTATGTCGACGATCAGAAATCTGAAATATGGGTCGACTATTGCTAATAAAACTATTGAAAAATATGATTTATAGCAAAAATAATTAGAACCACTATTTGGTGGACATTTAATTTTCACGTGCTTGCCATCAATACTGCCCACACAATTTGGGAATCCCCATAAATCCCGATATCCTGATTCAGATTCCTTCCATTTTTCATTAGTTACCGAAGGCATGAATATTGGTTGCAATACTTCCCAAATAGCTTTACAGACTTCTTCAACAATCTTCGAAACTGTACTTCGTCCTACTCGAAATGAGAATGCTATAATTTGAAACGAATCTCCTGTTGATAAGTATCTGAAACAAAAAATTGTAGGTAATTAAATATATAGGTAGGTATTGCATAATCGTTATTTGTCTTGTGTGAAATGCCATCGGTTTTTTTAAATAATATTTTTTTTTGCAGATGATGCGGTGAAACACAAGTGGAAGATTTTAAGAGATGGATATGTGAAATATAAAAAACAAGTTGCTGGACAGACAGGATCGGACAGAAAAAATGTTACTTTTATATGGTCGGAACAACTAAGCTTTTTGGATGACACAATACAACCAAGATCATCAAAAACCAATTTCATTCTACAAACAGTTGGAGATCCTCAAACTAATGAAACGCAGCAGTCCAATTACTCAGGTCCAGAAACTTCCGTGATGGATCAGGCACTTCATTCAGACAATTTAAATAACATCGTGAACCCAACAACATCTTCAGACACACAAACCGCTTCAACATTGATGTCACCGCAAGGACTTGAAACTCCAAATCCTCCTCCTGCATTTACCCCGGCCCAGGGATTTCAAGCTCAAACTCGAAACCGCAGACAGACGGAGTCTGATGTTGATAAAGCTTTAAAATATTTGCAATCGAAAAACCGACCCGTTCATGATGGTATCGATCACTTATTTTTAAGCTACGCAAGCACCTTTAAAACTCTTTCCCGCCGTAAACAAACCGAATTAAAAGTCAAGCTGGCAACGATATTCGCAGAAGCCGAGTTTAGTGAAATCGAAGAAACACCGGTACCATCGCCCGCCTATTCATTCGTCTCGCCAGGTTCATGCAATTCTTCAAAAGAACTCTTCGACATCCGGAAATAAGTATAGAACCGATCTTCAAAAGATTGTAATTCCCGACATAGACGATGGTACTCCCCACATTCATCTCTTCTTTTATTTATATCGTGAACCCATATTCTTTTTTTTTCTCAAAGCTAGAAGCAACAATAGCTCCTCTTCGGAGTCCGAACCGTTCAACATCTTGAAGTGTATTGAGTGTGGCGATCGATACGACACACATAACGCGGTTATAAAGCAGGACCGCCTTCAAACTGCTTTCTGACTGCTCATGTTTCTGGTGTGACATCAACCGCGACGCAACTGACCTGCCCCGCTCAGGCGCTGCGCCTGTCCTGCTTTTGGTTTGCCCAGGCCTTTAGCTACTCACGAGGTCCCCTGTGGGACATTACAGCAATGTTCATCCTATTAGATGATATTAACAAATTTAATACACACGACCTCTGAACTACGCATGTTATAGAAGAAAAACTGTTCAAAGTACAGAGTACAAAAACTTAAGTTGGTATTAACCCTTGGTTTGCCTGGTAGGGTCCTACAGACCTGCCACTTGATATAAACAGGCCCCTCTTTCCCATTGAGCACAATGGGCACGTGCCCAGGGCCCCGCGATCGATAGGGCCCCCTACAGTCTGACGGGGTCAACAATATGATAACCGAAAAAAAAATGATAATAACTTTCTATAATAATAATAACTGACAATAACTTAGATACAAGATTTTTTACATTGCACGAAGTTACTCTACTTTCGGTTGATTGGCTGTGATATGTTAAGATAGACGACTCCTGACGCCCGCGCCGCAGCATGGCGGCATCGCTTTGCACGAAAGCCGCTGATGAACATTCGCCTAATTTATTCGAAGGTGAAATAAGGCGGTACGAACGGGAACAGGGAACATCCCGAACCAATGTACTTATAAACAAATTTTGTAATATGCGAATCTTCCGGCTGTAGTGCGCGTAATTACTGTTGAATGAACCTGATCTAAAGTAGGTATTCCGTTATTTATTCGTCGATTATCTACTGTTTTCGGTATAAAAATAAATAAATACTATTATGGTGGTTGTGGGGTGTTAGTTATTCAAAATTTAGTAAAGAGAAGTAATGGGAGGCAAATAATGAGCGTTAACTAAAAAGCGGGAGTGAGAGAGAACCTCGGAAAGGAATGATACGTGCATGCCCGTCCGTAGAGCATAGATCGCAGTATTTAGCGGAAACGGTTTGGATTTTTTAGTCTAATGATATCCCCATAAAAGATTGCAGAGGGCAAAGCTACGACAACGCTTCAAATATGTCGGGAAAGTATAGTGGTCTACAAACTAGAATCAAAGAGAAATGTGAATTTGCCACCTTTGTACCATGTGCTGGACATTCACTAAACTTGGTAGGTATCCATGCTGCTGGGTGTGTACCAGAGGCCTCACAGTTTTTTGAAATTGTTCAGAAAGTGTATAACTATTTTTCGGGCTCTACCCACCGATGGACTATATTGGAAGAACACTTAGGTTCAAAAAAAGTTGTTAAAAGTCTTTCACAAACCAGATGGTCAGCCCGAGCTGATGCAATAAACGCTTTGCAAGAAGGTTATACACAAATAATGGGAGCTTTGATAACTATCGCAAACGATACTGAACAGGCTCGAGAAACTAGAGACGAAGCCCTTAGTCTGTCTAGAAAAATGGGAAAGATAGAATTTATTATACTGACGAAAATTTGGAGCTCCATATTGGAAAGAGTGGACAAAACCAGTAACTATCTTCAGAAAGAAACAATAACACTGGACGTAGCAACTAATTTGTTTACTTCCCTTCATGATTTTATTATTAACCTTAGGGATAAATTTGATTACTTTGATACATCCGCCAAAGAACAAAACCCAGAAGCTGACTATCAAGGATCTATCTCAAAGAACAAGACGTAGAAGTTCACGCCAGAGTTTTTTTGATGGCGCTGCGCCATCTGTACAACTGAATGGAAAAGAGAGATTCAAAGTAGAAACATTTCTCCCTATAATTGATACCTTGAGCGTTCATTTAAAACAGCGATTAAGTTCGTATATGATTATTAGTCAACGTTTTAGTTTATTTTTCGTTTAAAAGCTCTAAATTCCTACGAGATACGACAAAGCTGCAAAGAGTTTTCTGAAGTCTATCATGAAGATGTAAATGAAAAAGAGTTAAATATAGAGTGTCAGCAATTAACAGAATACCTAAAAATTGTTAAAATAAAAATGAACCTAATAGCATACAGAAATTATATTATCTTATAAAACAAAACAAAATTGAAGACACATTTCCTAACGTAGAAATTGCATTGAGAATATTTTTAAGCATGATGGTAATTAACTGCAGTGGGGAGCGCACCTTTTCCAAATTGAAATTAATAAAAAATGAATTAAGAAGTACAATGCTTCAAGAGAGGTTAAACAGTTTGTCACTGATGTCCATAGAATGTAATATGCTCAATACATTAGATTTTGAAGAAGTTATTAGCCATTTTGCCCACCGTAAATCTAGAAAGGTACGTCTGCAAGCACCCTAGATGTACTTAACGCTAAAAGAGTTACTTTTGTGAATTATCCAGTACATATTATAATTTCCTACTCGTTGAAAGTAAATAAATAAATGTACAACCTTGTTTGTCTACTTTCTTGTCTAATCTACTAAAATAGTAGTAAGTAGGGGCCCCCTTATACTAATGTGCCCAGGGCCCCAAATAATTTAAAGACGGCCCTGGATATAAATTGAAAGACAAATATGAATTTCGCACGAAATTGTCCTTAGTAGCTGACCATTATATTATGTCCCTTGATTTACGACATCCGTCGTTTCAGCCAAGTTCAAGCCAAGTTATGCTCTGTTAGAAGAAAAACGTGATTAAGGTGAACGGATAGGTCAAGATCCTGAGTTGTTTTTATTATAAGCTATAACATATTATATTCTTACCTTATTTATCAATTGTATTATTTATGTATAATGTTTACATGAGTCAAAAATCCGGGTCCTTTAGACCCGACTTATAGTCACCAGGCGTGCCAAGGGAAAGTTGTTGGATCGCAGTTGTTGAGTGTTAAGGGACTCTAATAATATCGCCGGGGCCCAAGCTATTCTTACCAACATGTGGTGCACCTGCTGAGAGATGGACGAGGATGATAGATTAATGATTATTTTTTGTTTTTTTTTTTTATATTTTTGGACATTCTCACACAATGTCATCTAGCCCAAATTAAGCTAATATAAGCTTGTGCTATGGGGTCTAGACGATAAACATACTTTTTTTTTCTCATTTCGCGGTCGCCATATGTCGAAACGGGTTATGGTCGACCAGCTGATGATGCTGGCTTCGGGTTGATATAACCCTTTCGTAACATCCTGTATATTTATAAATATATACATATTATAGCTACATAGAAAACACCCATACTCCGAAACAAACATTTGTGGATCACACAAATTATTTGATTCGACCCGGAATCGAACATGGGACCTCAGGGCCGGCAGTCTCATACTCATACCACTGCGCCACCGAGGCAGTCAGTTGATTGGGCGTCAGTGACTCGGATCCTGGAGATGTTGGTTGGGCCCCTTAGCACTAAGTACTTACTGGGCTATTAACAAAACACAATCAGTTAATTTTATCATAATTATCTAATTTAATTATCAAGTTTTGTTTTGCATTTAAATAGGGTAATTCCGGGGGAGATGGCCCTAGTAACTTAAAACTCGACTGTGAACGAATTATGATTAATAAAACATGAAATTATTATAGAAAATCAAACATTATTTATAAATCTTTTCAAACATTAACGAGAAATCACTTTAAATAATGCAAACAATGAAATATTAAACTTTAAAGAAAATCTAGGACTTTCCATCTCTCCCAGAGGGTCCGGGAGTGATGGCCATAATGGTCGGGGGGAGGTGGCCAGTACTTTGTTTGCCTCTGCCTTTGCCCTTAAGATCCTTAGATTCCTTTTTCTTCTTATTCCCGCAAGCAGAACACATGATCTCGAACTCTGTGCAATTTTCATGCACGCAGAGCATGCAAATATTGCACTGTATCCAGTCTTCGGTGAGTTGTGTCTTATAATAATTATCACCGCAACCTCTGCAGTTATCTTTCTCTCTTTCGTCATTTTCACTTTCAGAGGTATCTCTGCGTGACTGCATGTCTTTTATAAGCTTGCTCAGTCGTTTTTCGTTGTCTGCACCAAAGGTTGATGATGGTCCCATAGGTACCTTTGTGTAACTGTTTTGTTTCAATCTTCTTTCCAGTGTTTTTCTTGGAATATAATAGGTAGAAGACGCCCTATAAAGCATCATCCCTCGATTTTGTACTGCTTCCATAGCATTTTTCAAATCTTCTTCGCTCCATTCACCTCGACAAGCAGCCGCCTTCCGTACGTATTGGTTAGGCATCTGTAGAAAATATTGAAGATTAAAAGTAAAACTAAATTTAGACATTAAATTTTATGGCTATCTCTCCCGTGAATACTATGGCCATCGCTCCCGATTGCCCGGGTGAGATGGCCACATTAGACACTTAAAGCAACTTCTTAATTTTGTAGGTAATTTTGAGGTTGGCACAGCGAAAAACTTTATTACTTTACAAAGAAAGTACGAAAACCGACAAAACTTTCAAAACCTTTTTGTGACCACTTAATATGTTAACTCCCTAACTTAAATCAAACGTGTCCTTAAAAAACAAAGTCAAATTACTCACTTTTCCATATTTTTTTTTCAACGAAATTTCACTATCACTTGTCGTCCGTGTCGAAGCGAACCCAACTAAATTGAAAACAGGTACCATCTACATATTATTACTTGAACTTTTTTCTATTGGCCATCACTCCCGTATGGCCTTCTCCCCCGGAATTACCCTATTATATTATTATCTCTCCTTTTGATTCTGCGAAAAATTAATGCTATTAATTAATGCTAAAAAGTTTTTTCTTAAAAAAATTTTTACTTACCATTGTTTTTTCTATACAGAACTATCATGATGAAGCTACAAAAGACTACCTTAGCCAATTAACAAGTTTCGGAAAAGCAGAATACTCGTTATGGAAAGCCACTAACAACTTAAAAAAGCCTATTGTTCATGCTTCACCTATTAAAAAAATAGATGGCAAATGGGCCATGAGGAATGAAGAGAAAGTGGTGATATTTGCTGAACACTTGGAACAAACTTTTCACTCTAGCGGTGATGAAAGTTCTGAAACATCAGCAATGAATGTCACTTACCATGACGACCTAGAAATAAAACTAGTAACCCCAAAAGAAGTCAAAAATATGGTAAATAACTTGGCCAAAAAGAAATCACCTGGATACGACCTTATCACAGGTGAACTCCTCCAAAATCTCCCACGCAAAGCGTTAGTTAAACTAACAACACTCATCAATGCCACATTTCGATTGAAATACGTGCCTATTATCTGGAAAGTTGCTGAAGTAATAATGATTCCTAAACCAGGAAAACCTCCTCAAGAAATAACATCATACAGACCAATATCACTTCTACCAATAATTTCAAAATTATTTGAAAAACTACTTATAAGACGCTTAAAACCTATAATAGAAGTAAGAGAACTGATTCCTAATTACCAATTCGGCTTCAGAGAAAAACATTCCACGATAGACCAAATTCACAGAATCACCAACGTTATAGAAAAAGCACTAGAAGAAAAGAAAGTCTGTTCTACAGTATTCCTGGATGTAGCACAGGCATTTGATAAGGTTTGGCATCAAGGTCTAAAATACATGTTAAGAAAAACGCTGCCAAAACAATTTGCAGACATTTCAGAATCCTACTTAACAGAGAGGACATTTAGAGTCAGACATAAAGATGCTTTTTCCGATCTTAAGCAAATAAAAGCTGGAGTACCACAGGGAAGTGTCCTTGGACCTGTCTTGTACCTATTGTACACCTGTGATATCACAGAATTAAAAAACAACGTCATTGCAACCTTTGCAGATGACACAGCAATCATGGCTACAGGTGACACTCATAAAGAAGCCGTAGAGAAAGTACAAGTTGCCGTCAACTCTATCACTAACTGGACAAAAAAAATGGCGAATTAAGCTAAATGAGTCAAAATCGACTCATATAGACAAAGACCTTATAATACAACGGACATAGGATCTAGAACAAATCGCAAGAAAATAATGTCCCGAGTCGACCTATACATTATACATAGGCATACATAGATATAAACAAATTTCATATTAAAATTTAAACCTTGATTCAACGGAATAGTGTTCACTTTTGTTTGCACTAATTTATCGCATTACGTAGCTTCTATCTGTCCGCCTGACTAATTCACCTTATGCAGCTTATACTTGAACTACGTGAACATAGAAACAATGGAGTAGGTTTATTTTGTTAAAGTCTTTTAAGGATTCCATGATATGTACCTACGTAGGCGTAATAATTAATGTAAGACTACAATAAATTCCATAATCTTATAAATTGTAATTACTTGTTTATGTTAGACGAAATAAGCTGAAAAACTAATTAACGACTGACAAAGATTTTTTTTTCGAGTCAGTTTCATAATAAGTAACTGTAGTGTATGAATAACAAAAAGGGAATTAATGAATTTAACTAATTATAATATTATAAATGCCAAACTTCTTGCGGGTGTCAAAGTTCTTCCGCTTTCATTACTATTTTCATAACGCTATGTCGCTACGTCTACTACAAGATAGCCGTGTTTCAAGTGACTGAATTAGTTGCTAAAACTGCGCATCATTAATTTATTTTTATCTTATGGTTAATTTTTGGGATACGAAATTATTGGCTACTTGCTGATCACCGTGACTCCGCCCGCGAGATATAGTTATCTCGGCCCCGATTCCCGTGGGAATACATTACCGAGAATCCAAATAAAAAGAAAATAACAGTACATACACGAAATAAAATGACATGTGTAATTATATTTATGACAAAACAATGATACCCTGTGAAAATTAAAAACATTTTTGGGCTTATCTCCTCCATTCAATCAAGGGATTCTTGTACAAGTTTCATAAAGATCGGACCTCTTTTTGTTATGTCCATAAAATGAGCCGAACAAACAAGATTGTTATTTTTTGGATCAAAATATTCTTCTCGCCGTGCTAGGGCAATAATATTTTTCCATTGTGCACAGTGTACTGGATCCCGAAGAAAACTGAAATAGATGTTGGTTCATATAACGAAAAAAAAATCATAAAGAGCCAAGGCGTCTCCACTATAATCTTTGTTCCAAATAGTTTTATCGCTATCGGTAATCCGAATAAATCTGAATGGTCATTTTGTTAGTACATTATTCAGTGAAAATGAAATGGTCTCTTTCTTTTTACTGAGCTTGGGATGAGTTCGAAAGAGACAGATAGGTACTTCGGTATTGGACTGGATTGCAATATTTACTTTTGTCTTTTAATTTATTATCGACGAAATACTGTATTTTAAGTGAAATAATAAATTGCAAATAATAAAACAAAAGCTTATTTACTGAAAATATGATACACCGTCTTCAATTTGCTTTTTTTTCGTAGTTTTTACACGTTTTTACAATACAGTACGGCATTGTGCAACGTGTTGTCGTTCAGTTGTCAAAATCAAGACTGGCGCGCGATTGTTTCTCTTTTAGCGTTTTGTTTCTCTTTTAGTTCGGACACTTTTGAGCGATGATCCGAAATCCATTGTATTTAAAATCATTGCATATAGACTTCACAAACCAAAGACGTAATTATACACCAGTATATATTAATGATCGGATAATACCTTATGGAAATACTGCAAAATACCTAGGTATGACGCTTGACACAAAGCTTCGCTATAAGGCTCATGTCAAAAAGAAACGCCAGGAGCTAGATCTTCGATACAAGAATATGTACTGGCTACTTGGCAGATATTCAGCATTGTCAGTTTACAACAAAGTACTTCTGTACAAACAAGTACTCATGCCTGTATGGGCATACAGTATTCAACTTTGGGGCTGCACAAAACGCACCAATGTTGATATAATCCAAAGATTCCAAAACAAAGTACTTCGGAGTATAGTTAACGCTCCCTGGTACACTAGAAATGAGGATATCCACCGCGATTTAGGAGTGGACCTTGTTGCTAAGGTTATAAATAAATACGCCGAAGCTCATGAACAAAGACTTCTGCAACATGTGAATGTCGAGGCTATCCAGCTCCTTGACACCACGGACATAGTAAGGAGACTGAAAAGGACTAAGCCTTTTGAGTTAGTGTAGTGAAATTAGTGTTACGGAGTGTAGTGAGTGCTACTACCCTTGAAGAACACAAGAACTAAGTGTTTTTCCATTATATTAGAGATTATAAGAAAAGAGTCAATGGACACATTCTTTAAATTGTAAATTTTTAGCAAATTAAGTTATATTTAAATTACTTATTAGCCTCAAGGTTAGATTGTAATTGTTATGAGGTAATCATTAAGTTACATCATAATGGAAAAAAAAAAAAACCTTGAGATCAGAGGTCAAAGGTCAAGTTCATTTTGGGGGGTTTTCGACTATGCTAAGTCGATTGGCGTTTACACTGAGTGTCTAGCTCTTACCGTTCTCGAGTTGAAAGTTGTTCACGGACGGACATTACTGTTGTATGAGAGATTTTCGTTTCGAAAACTCTAAGGGCTCGTTTAAGGAGACGCGGCGCGTCGTGCGGTGCGGTCCGCGAGGCGGGCCGTCCGAAACACAAACATACGGCAATGTTTGGAGCGTTCTTGCAAGCGTTTGTTTGAGTTGTAGCTGCCCAAGCGACGAGCGTCGCCGCGTCGGACGCGGCAAATGTAGCGACAGGCGACGCCGCGGGGCACGCGGCGTGTAAACCAGTGAGTTTCGCAATGGGAGAACGCGGCGGATGAAGCGGTGGGTGACGCCGCAAAGGACGCGGCAAGGAAGGCTGGGAGAGGTGCGGGGTATGCAGTGGGAATGTCGGCGTCGTCGGTGCCAGTTTCAGGGACGGAAACTTAGCATTGCGCTCAAGAAAAAAACATTACAGCGCTATCTACTAATCCTGCTGGATAAACAGCGGACAAGTTAATATCTGCATTTCTCGCTAGATGTTTCTTTTCAAAATTTTATGAATAAATTTTGTTCCGCTCTAGCGGTAAATAAAATACTTTTTAGGTTATAATTATCTTCAAGCAATATATTAATGATGTCGCCCATGATTACAAACAATACACACGTTTGCTCTTTGTAACTAGTCGAACAAGACTGGAAGGACGGCAATAAGCTGCGAGAGTCGCACCGGGTGTCGCACTGAACGACGCCGCATACAAAGCTGCGTCCCACGCGGCGGGCGCAGCGCCATGCGAAGCCACGCCGCTCGCGTCGCTCGACGCCCCGCGTTTCCTTAAAAGAGCTCCTGCATTTCTATGTTTGAGTTTGCGCGTGACGCGACGCGGGCCGCTTCACGCGCCGCCTCTCTATAAACGGTTAAATCGCTCGACGTGCCGCGCCAAGCCACGCCACACGTGAAGCTCGACGCCCCGCGTCTCCTTAAACGAGCCCTAAAAAGGATGGCCAGTCGAAAATCGGCCAAGTGTGAGTCGGAATATGAACTCGCTTGTGACCCATATAATACATTACTACAAAGAAATTGTTTACAAAACAAATGACGCCAGATGTTGATAGAATGTCTTAGCCAATTAGCTATAATGTTGCTTGTTTTTTTGTTTTTTTTGTTTTGACAACTATGTATAAATATTTCGCTCGTTATTTACTTAATATTGTAATTTCAGAGTGGCCGTGAGTTTTATTGCCAGGTTCTTTCTCTCAGGCTCTACATATTGTTTTGCAAATCTAGCAGTAAATGTAAATTTAGAAGCAATTTAGACTATTGTAACCTTAACTGACTGACTTTCAAAAGTGTTACCTTGTGCACTTGAATAAACATATTTTTCATTTTCATTTTCATTTCTTTTCAGTATTTTAATGAATGTTATTAAGCTTTGTTTAATCAAGTTTGTTGCTTCAGTGATTACTATGTAAAAACAGACAGACAAAAATACAAAAAACTACTTTTTGTAATTTTTTAACGCCCATCTATTTTAATAAATTTATTAAAAGTATAGATTTTTAATATAGTACCAGTGAAGTAAGTGTATGGTACTTGTTAATACCCAATTAGAGCAACTCATTCAAGCAGGAAAACCACCTTAATAAAATTGTTATTAGACTTATTATTCACATGAATAATTTGTGAAATTTTAAGTAAATTACAAAAGAACATTTTAAACTTTTGTGTTTTAATTAATATTTTACTTTTTACAGGGGAATTAACACGAGAAACGACAGATATGCACGGCACATACCTTTTGTATTGCCTGACGTTTCGACTAGGTTACACTGGCTGTGGTCACAGGCTGACTCGCATATCTATGTCATTTTTTTATGTTAATTCCCATGTAAAAAGTAAAATATAAATTACAATAGACTTCAGTACATAACATTTGATCATAGCTGTTTGCAATTTATGAAAAAGTGAGAAGCAAGCAGCTATGGTATGGACATGTTATGAGAAGAGAGTAACGTGGTAAGAACAGTGCAAAGTATTCATGTAGAGGGCTTGAGATAAGAGGTTGAGATACCTAGTCCCAAGAAAAGATGGATGGTATGCGTGAAAGGGGATATGACCAGGCATTCAAGCAGGAAAACCACCTTAGTAAAATTGTTATTAGACTTATTATTCACATGAATAATTTGTGAAATTTTAAGTAAATTACAAAAGAACATTTTAAACTTTCGTGTGTTTTAATTAATATTTTACTTTTTACATGAGAATTAACACGAGAAACGACAGATATGCACGGCACATACCTTTTGTATTGCCTGATGTTTCGACTAGGTTACACTGGCTGTGGTCACAGGCTGACTCGCATATCTATGTCATTTTTTTATGTTAATTCCCATGTAAAAAGTAAAATATAAATTACAATAGACTTCAGTACGTAACATTTGATCATAGCTGTTTGCAATTTATGAAAAAGTGAGAAGCAAGCAGCTATGGTATGGACATGTTATGAGAAGAGAGTAACGTGGTAAAAACAGTGCAAAGTATTCATGTAGAGGGCTTGAGATAAGAAGTTGAGATACCTAGTCCCAAGAAAAGATGGATGGTATGCGTGAAAGGGGATATGACCAGGGAAGGACTTAATGAGGAGATGACTTGTGACAAGGAAATTTGGAGAATGAATACATGTTGCACAAACACCAAATAATTAGGATAAGAGCAGGCAGATGACAATGTTAGAAATTATGCTCGTATTGCAGAATGACTATTGATACTATTTTATATTGTCTGGTAATGGCAACAGACTTGCCGCCTATTATGTAGGATGTAAGTATTAAGATAATTAATAAATATGTGTTTTGTGTTCAATAATTAATGCTTTGTGTTGTGAGCACAGTGCAGTAATACATGCCTCATCTACAGATAACTAAGTATATGTACCTACATACATGATTACATCACCGAATGATATCTCCAATACACTTCTTGTAAATAAGTGTACATAAAACAGAAATAAAATAGTATTTTCCAAAGTTTATTACCATTTAAGTATGCATGAATTTCTAATGAATTACAGAATGGGCTACAAATTTTCTGTACTAAATAATTTTTTTTTATTATATTCTATGAAAATATAAATGTACAAACCTCTATGCCAACGATTTGTTTTGGACCACACATATTTTAAATTTTTCATCATTTTTTAACCGTGCACTCGACCTCCGACACTGTTTAGAGGTAATAAGAACTACAATGAATATGTAATTTATGACTGGATTCATTAATCAATTCACTTATGTAGTAGGTATAGTTTTCTTGGTTTCAGTTATGTGTACGTAGATTTCTTTACGTCACGTAGTTAAATTAACTAAGTTAATTATGTTAATTTATTTGCTGGTATAACAATAGTATTACAGTTCACACAACACTCTTCCTATCCTACACTAGTAACTTCGGCTGACTCAATAAAACAAGTAAAACAACGTAAAATTGAATTGAAACAAAAATAGCCGCCGAACCGAACTGAAGATCGCCGAATTTGTTTGTGACATTTATTCATCTGACATTGGCAATAATTAAATAAAAACACCTAGGTAGGTACATTCGATTTCGTTCTACGGATTTCAGTGAAGTGATGAATGACTGAAAGAAAATAGACTGACTATGATATATGAAATTACAAAATAATTCGTTAAAACTACCCATGACATGACCTTGGACTTACCTTTGTTCTTTATGTATTTTATGGGGTAAGCCATCATTCAGCGCCTGATGCAGCTATAACTTGTAAATAGGTATGTACTTATCTAGCAATTGCTATGAAGTTTTTGTAAGTGTCGATGTATGGTGCAGTCTTTTCACAAGTTTTTACAACAAGATTGGGACAACTCCAGTCCCCAGGAGTAATATAATTAGACCGTTGTTAACTAGTGTAGTAATAGATAAGTTATCGGTTTTTTTTTGTTAATTTATGCATTTAAAGCCAGATTTTTTTAATATGGCATGGCAACCTTCACTTGACCTACATTGTAAAGGTTGCCATGCCATAATATTTGCCATCATCTTCTTAACAAAGTATAAAACAATGTCCCTTACCATTTCCCGCTGTCTGTTCCTATGTAGGGTATCCCTCTAGTTCTTTAAAACTAAGCAACGGATTTTGATGCTTTTCTTTTAATAGGTAGAGAGATTCAAGAGGAATGTTTGTAGGTACATAATATGTGAAGCGGACGAAGCCCGTTAGTAAATATATATACCTGATTAGGTTTCTTGCAACCTATATACGTAATAAGTGTGTACGGTACGATATGAACTGTACATAACATACCCACTTATACACAAGTAGGTATAGGTATGGCTAATAAAAGTTACGATTTTTGAGACTGTTATGTACCTATGAGACTACAATGGTCATGGTAAATCTGTAAATTGTTAAGTAACATCAAAATCGGCCAATTGCGAGTCGGACTCGCGCACAAATGGTTCTGTATCATCCTACTAATATTATAAATGCGAAAGTTTGTGAGTATGTATGGATGTATGTATGGATGTTTGTTACTCTTTCACGTAAAAACTACTGAATAAATTTTAATGAAACTTTACAATAATATAGCTTATACATCGGAATAACACATAGGCTACAATTTATAAAGATATTGTGTGAATTGTTCAAAATATGACTCGAAATATGTTCAATATATAAGTGTCAAGTAAGTAGGAAGCGACGATGACGCGGCGCGACGGGAACGGGAAAAAATCCAAATTACCACGCGGACGAAGTCGCGAGCGACCACTTAGTTATTTATAAAAATTGCAAAACAAATTGTACGTTTGTTGTATAGTATACGAGGAGAATACTGGCAAAGTGTGGGTGTGTATGTTGGTAATGCACCTCTGCCTACCCCTTTGGGGATGTAGGCGTGATGTATGTTTGAAATCTAGTAATGTGTAGTTGAAAATTATAAAAACTAATGTTAGCATCATTGAATATTGTCAGGTGGAATGACAACACTAGCTGTGTGTCATATCCCTTATGATTCTCGATGTTCGGGATGTGTTGGCGAGAGTGACTGAAAATGTGCTACAAGTAATTAATACCATTTTTTATGTACTATTTCGGTGTTTTATTTAAAGAATTGAGTGATGGCAAACATGTTTACCTGCATAAACCTATGGATGTTCAATACTAAGTATTTGTCTCGTACGGTTCCACGAGCGTCCTCTGATCTAAAATAAAAAGCATCGCACTCAATTAAAATCATTTCACATTTATCTCGAAGGACCAAGGAGTTCTTACATCATATAGACAACACACGATGTAACTATAAACTTTTTTAGAAGTTTTTTTATTACGATCGCCGTGTGTGGCCACGGTAAGCATTTAAAAATGTAAATCGGGATGTTGGCTAACCATAGGCACTTAATTTATAACCCGCATAGATAATACACTGTACTTTGGATTAGGTTTAATGAGTCGGTTATAAGCTTTAGGTGATAAGCAGAGGTTTAATGTTTGTTTCGCAATAATTCACCATAAAACTATCTACGTATTAGCTGATGCCTAGGTTATATGTACGGTAGGTGTTATGTATGATTATAGGTACGGTTGTACTTGGGAGTGATTTTTCCATTTCCAGGAATAGAATAGAAAGCATTGAAGAAAATGTAATGCCTTATCACTAAAAAGCCATCTTTCACAGAGACAACCTTTGGACGAACATTAATTGTTTGTTGACCATTTGAATTGGAACCATTTTCGATATACAACGTGTCGGTGTCGTTCCCAGAGTCTCAGACTACATACAGATCAGGTCAGATAAAAAAAACGCTGCCCTTTAAGCTGAAGCTTAAAGCAAGCACGCGATTTATCGATCTATATCTATTTGATGGTAACAGCGAGTGAGAGCAAGACTGAACGCCAATGTCAAGGTAATGCTTGATTAGTTGATAGTCCCGCACAGAAGAACTAGTTATTCCTAACTAGCTCCAGGTGCAGGACAAGAAACGTTGTTCGGTATGTGAGTGTCTGGGAACTCGGTTTTTGCAGAGCGTCAGACGTAACCTAAAAAGCCACCAGCCACGTGCTCAGCAAAATCGAACTCCCGGTTTTATTCACTGTAAAAAAAACCTTTGATAGACAAATAATATGATCTCGTAATAAACTATATATTTTATAGTACCTAAGTTGTAATCTGTCAAAAAATAAATGGTTTATTAAGCTATTAAAAGTATCGAGTAGCAGCTCTTTAATTTATTTAATGGCCACAAAGTCAGTGTGCGGACAGACGTTTTAAAATAATTATCCTAGTACTCGTAATGATATGTAACACCTTACGGATTATTACGGAATGGAATAACTACTGGTTTATTTTGACATATGTCCGAAATTCGTTGCTCTGTGTTTTGACAGTTTTCTTGCTGCCCTTACCAGAGATTAAAGATTAACGAGCGTATCACAGATGCTGACATCTGTGATACGCTCGTTAATCTCTAGTCTACCATAGAGTATCTGAATACTTAAACTATGATAGACTAGTAGGCTTAATGCCCCCTTAAAAAATGTGTTAAGCTATAATTAGTGAGTATGGTGTTGAATTTAATGATATCTAGGTAATTTAAAAATGGATGTTAAAGTATTTATTCCTATTTCCTTTTTACTCGACTGACTATTTAATGAATAAGTAAGTACCTAAATAAGTTCAAACTAATATAGGATAGGATCTACCTAATAAAATGCTAACCTTTTCTATAAAACTCTAAAGGAACACTTCAAATTAAGTAAATATTTACCAACTTATTGGGATTAATTTATCCCGTTACTTAATGAGATTCCCTGAGAATTAGTAAGGAAAAAATGTACCTAGGTACCATGAAATCTCATTCTAAAACTTATCGCATTGTAAACCAGCCAGAGCCTTATTAATGGAGGTCAAAAGTACCTAAATATTAGTCAGAAAGTAATCAAACGAGAACAATATATTCAATTACGTTTATGATATCTGTCAATTATTATAGGCATTTAAAGTTTATTACAAGATTTAAGTCTTAATAAAAAAACTAGTTATCCGGCGAACTTTGTATCGCCTCAAATATAAAAAAAAAATATTTTAATATTTCATGCAAATCTATGTATTATTAATTATAATTGAAAAACGCGACGGACGGACAGACAGACAAATTGTCGTATTAAATATATAGATAACTAAACGCTGAAAAAACAATACGTTTTGACAGCGCTTCGCGTTCGCGCGCTTCGTAGTGTCATTGGAATTGACCTCGTATTTTGGAGATCAACTGATTAAGTATGGTTTTCTTTACTATTTATAAATATATATATATATATATATATAACTTCTTTACTAAGTATTTTTGTTTATTTATCTTAATAGTTTAGTTGCCTATCTAGTAAGTTGTAACGCAACTGTTACGTAAATTAAAACGTAAATTGTAACGTAAAAAATAAACAATTGTAACGTAACTCAGTTTATGAAACATCCGCAAAGGATGTTTTCAATTCCGCGTGTATTTCATCTAGGTACCTAAGTTTATACTGCTGTCTCCGGTAATTTGTGACTTATTTTTGTATGTATGTGCAAGCTAATCTACGAAGATTATATGGAACGGATTTTCTCGCTGTTTTCACAGATATATCGAGTTAAACGAACATTTTTGCGCCGAAAGGCCAGGGTACCTATACTTTTTATTCACATTTCATGTACCCAGTGACACTCGGGAAATAATTAATTAAACATTTCATTTGAGACCCCATTCGTCGAAATTCATCCAGACATTAAGCCTGTAGAGGGGAACAAAGAAACATATTTAGGTACATACATACGGTAAATTTTGCATTAAAATTGGATGACTAGCAAAAAGTAATTGTCATATACTTAGGTCGGTACCTAAGCCTTCATTGTAATTTTTGTAAATTGTAAAAATATGGTCCACACAGGGTCTACTTCTAAAAACTCACTGTGTCGCCGTAAAATTGTAAATACTGTTAGAGATTATAAGCTATCTCGCAAGATTGATACAATGAATGACTGGGGATTGAAAAATAGAGGCCGTGAGTTTTTAGAGGTGCTTAGAGCCCGAGCCTGTGAGAAATGAACTTGACAATAGTGCCAATAAAAACTCACATCTACTCTTTTCCAATCGCCAGTACCGGTATGTAATTATTACTATTAGGTACATATACATATACAAAATAGGGTTGCCTACAATGTTTGAGAGAATAGTATACAGTAAAGACATTTATTATAGGTTTGTTTTTAATTTTAGTACCTAATTGTTTTTAGCTGGTTTTCAGCACTATTTTGTAAAAATTAATTGGTTAAATATAAATTTTGTTTATAGTAGGTACATACTCGTAGATAGTTATTGGTACTGTTCAGTGCAGGCTGCTGATCTGTGGTTTAGCGTACCAGTTTAGTGTAACTTTTGTTATGAGTGTCTAACGTTTACCTATAACATTTCGTTGGCAAAGCTGTAATAGTGTTATAGTTGAACAAGTAAAATAAAATAAATAATATAGTACCTAATTACAATATTTTTTTCAAACATGCGAGATTGATTATAATAGGTAGGTATATCAGTATTTACAATTTTACGGTGACGTAAACAATCATCAATAAAATCGAAAACTGTCAGTTGTAATTCCAAATTAACAGCTTATTACTAAATATAAAAAAAACGTAGTCCGGTTGTCCAATCAAGTTAGCTATTTGAGGTTACAATAATTCCCGCCCATAACAATTCAAATAAAAAGAATAGGTTAGTTATTTATTTCAGGTAATAGCACCCCTATTCACAATTAAATTACAAGCTTATGTAAATTTTAGAGACATTGTAAGTTACTACTTATACTTAATTATACTTAATTATTACTTAATAATTATACTTAATTATTGAGCTGAGTCTACGAAGCTCTTTCTTAGGCGACTCGTGTATTTCGTTCGTGATCGAAATCCTCCTAAACGACTGGACCGATCTTTTTGAAATTTGGCACGGTCATAGTGACCATCACCGTGAGTGCATATATCTGAATTCATAAAGATCGGTCCAGTCGTTTAGGAGTTCGACCCGGATCGACAAACTCAGCTCAATTACTGCAACAGCAGAATGAATTGCATACCTAGTTATAATTACCTACATTGACATATTAAAACTTCACTGGCAGATAGCTGATTGTAATATGGGCTACTTTTCTTTGGAATTGGGATTTAAATCTATTTTACGCGGGCAAAGTCGGAAGTACCAACTGACTTGTGTAAGAATAAAACTTAAAAAAGAAACAAACGCTTCCTTATTCAAACCATACTTTATACACAGGATGTTGGCAACCTATTGAAAAAGACTCTCGGCCCCACGGCCCACCTGCAGGAAATGTCGAAGAGGGCTTCGAAGAAAGGGGGTTGGCATACATAATAGACCTTATGTCACTACAACCCGTTTTTCTTCATTGTAGTTTTGTTATTCAGCAATAGCATTGTGTTGAAGTAAAATGGGATATAAAAGTTATGTAATATTGTGTAACTTTTCGTTGCCAACCAACCGCTATATTCAAAGCAGTTCCTAACTTAAAAAGTAGGTATTTCTTTCAACGGTTTTCAACATCGACCTCTGTGACGACTTGTCAACCAATCAAAAGGCAGAAGTATCTGTCACATGAGCAAAACCTAGCGTGTGATTGGTTAATAGTTTTTATAATTTTGTCAAGTAAGCTGGCCTGGTACAGTTATTCTTGTCTTTCGTTTATTGTACAAAGATTAACCAGTTTTGTAGTTAAATTAAACACGAATAAACGAACAGTGTTTGAACTTCCGTAGTCTATGTTTATATATCTAATTATACCTATGCGTTTGTGTTGCAGTCATATTTGAGAATTGGACATTTAAATATTGGATAGAAACAGGCGTTACTTGGCGAAAATCCATGACAAAACAATGGTAAGTAAAAATTTTTTTAAGAAAAAACTTTTTAGCATTAATTAATAGCATTAATTTTTCGCAGAATCAAAAGGACAACAAAACGTCGACAATTGTAACAACAATTGTGACAAGACTGTCTCAGAGAGAACAGCCAGGCTGTTCTCTCTGAGACAGTCTTGATAATGCCTCGTTTAGAGGCGAAACAATTGTCGACGTTTTGTTGTCCTTTTGATTCTGCGAAAAATTAATGCTATTAATTAATGCTAAAAAGTTTTTTCTTAAAAAAATTTTTACTTACCATTGAATTGGACATTTAGTAAAATAGTGAGAATTTATTTACGGATCGAATTATATGCCATAGTATGCCATATTTCTGACATTTTCTTTCAAGAAATTCTTAATTGTATGTCATATCACATATCATATAACATTTTCACACATTGCACTGTTGTTAGCCTAACCACCATTTTATCGACTTTTTAATAAGTCAAAATAAAGCCAATCTATAAAAAGCGAACACGAAACTTCAAATGTGTCGACAGACGCTCACTGTATCGTATGATGCTAATGATCATCATTAACACAAATACATCAAACAACATCATCTCAAGTGTTAACACATGTCATGTCTAATCCACACTATCTTAACATAGTACTCGTATAAAACAAAGTGGCTTCCGCTGTCTGCCCGTCCATGTATGCTTAGATCTTAAAAACTAAGCAACGCATTTTGATGCGGTGTTCACATTGGTGAACCACTCTATCCATTGGAATAGAGTGTTTCATTGGGATGGAGTGGTTCATTGTGATAGAGTGGTTCATCGGGATAAAGTGGTTAATTTTTTATTTTTTATTTATTAATTCACCTTTGCCAATGGCAAAGCCTTTTCTGCACATTTTTTTCTGCACATTTTTAATCTAGTCTAACTGGGAGCGATATCCCTCACAGGGCTCCTTCTTCATTAACTATTCTTATTCTATCATCTGTCATTCTGATTCTCTAGTTACATACCATTTCTGCTTTCATTGCTCTTACACTTTCACGCTATTCCTTTCTTTCTCTTTTGTGGTGGGGTATCAGGGTATGTTGCGCATTCCTTTATTTTAATGAACTTTTTCAAAGTAATAGTTACATTTGTTTACTTATTTCTAATTTTGACATTTTTAATCTTTACCTTTTATTTCTTAACAATCTAAAGTACTTATTATCCTATTTACGTAAATTTACATTTTTTCCATTTCTTATGTCTAACAGTTAATAATTTTTTATTATATCTATGTTATTATACTTCAGGTAGTATAACCGTTCTACCGTTGTTCTAATCTTATTTTTCTATTATTCATTTATATTCTATTTGTATGTTCCTTATTTGCTACTTCTCAATATATGTAATCTAATATTATTATAATGTTGACCCATAGTATATTTACTTTCCTCCGTTTCTTTTGTACACAATATTTATTATCTTATTTGTGTATTTAAGGAACTCCTCTCTATTACCTCTTTTAATTGTAGGCAGGTTATTTAACTTTAGTTCTACATTATTGCTAATTTCAAAATTGAGATGTTCCAGCATATGGACTGGGCATTCTAGAATTAAGTGTACAATGGTTTCGTGAGCGTCCGGGTCGCAGGCGCAAGATGGGCTCGCCTTACACCTGAGGCGATGCAGGTATTCTGCGAACCCACCGTGGCCCGTAAGCAGTTGAGTTGTTGTGCCAGCGACCGGCATCTTGCGGACGATACTATACGCCTCCACTGCACAAGGGAGGAAAAGCTTGGTGACGGAGGCGGTCGTACCTGCTTTGTACCTCTCATTCCAATCGTAAAGCGTGCGCTGACGCAGAACACGTTTCACGAATGAAACCGGGTACAAACCGTAGTCCGGTGCCTTCTTCAATTTTAAATCCGCCTCCTTAGCGAGTAAAGTGGTTCATTGGGATAGAGTAGTTCACGGGGAAGGTATTTAATTGTCCAAGCAGGCGAAACTGCGAGTGTCCGCTAGTAATATTATAAAGCTGAAGAGTTTGTTAGGTATAACGCGCTAATCTTAGGTAGTCCTAGTTTCGATATAAAAAAAAAATGTGTATAAGTACTATTTATATCATTTATTCAAATTCTTAACATATTTATTACATTTAAATATAAAAAAAAATATAAGAAACAGTGACCCACCAGTAGCGGATTAGGACCCAAACTACCGGCGGTGGAGACTACAGACTGAGAAACCTCCTAACAATACGGTACGTGTCGAGGATAACAGCCTTCTGAATCTGACTCTTGATCCAACAATCTACTATTACTATTACTTAAGTATTCATTAATTGTGGAAAGCGCTACAATTGATAGATATCTATACGATATGAATGATCACAAAATAATTGTCGGAATCGGTCCTAATTGAGATGGGATGACTTGGGAAACAGTAGCGTTCAATTAAAAAAAAAATCAAAATCGGTTCACCCAGTACCTACCCACCGGGTAACGAATATTAAAAAAATACAGTCGAATTACTTAAAGAGAAATGAAATTTTCGACAAACACTATCCCACTATCGCTGATCCGGACATTATTCAAACATACTAAATTCAAACATTAACTGTAACTTATATGTAGGCTGGTAGTCAAAATCAAACAATACAAACAGTGGTGCTAGAGTGGTGGAGTGGAGATTAACGGTTTCACTGTATGTTAGTTTGTGTTTACACACGCAACTGTGGACGGGCAGGTATCGTCTGTAGACTGACTGACGACAAAACGACTTTAAAGTGGTAATTGACCGAGCGAGTCTATATTTCGAAACCAAGCTGGACAATTTATCTTTCGTGTGTGTTTTGGGGTTCACGAACCTTAGTACAAGTGTTCCTTCAATTAAAAGATTTTTTTAATCGTGTGCTTTTTTTGATTGGGGGGAAAATAAATAAATATTATTGGACATTCTCACATAACGTCATCTAGCCCAAACTAAGCTATAAGCTTGTGCTATGGGATCTAGACAACTGATAAACATACTTATATAGTTCTAAATACATACATAATATACATAGATAACACCCAAGCTCCGAAACAAACCTTTGTGGGTCACACAACTATTTGATTCGACCCGGGGAATCGAACCCGAGACTCCGGAGTCGAAAGCCGATGCACTACCGACCAAAAATGGAGAAAATGGAGGCATACCGTCAAAATAATGTTTCGTGCAAAGCCAAGGCGAACCACTAAGTAGTTACATAGTAAGTACCTACATACCAACATTATATGTCCTCTACCCCTCCCCCCTTTAACTCCTACATTAGAAATGAGTCTAAATTTTGTTACCTGTGCGTGCTATTGCCTGCCATGGCCGGCCTCTTATCCATAGCCGGACGCCCCGGGTATGCAATCTGGAGAATTACTCCATTAGACATTAGATTAGATTAAACCAGATGTACTGAAATAGGCAATATGCTCGTCTCAGTACAATATGCTGAGTGTTATCCCATATTGTGCGTCGCAATTTTTACAAGTTGCTGAATGTGGGTACGTGTGAGTGGATTGAATTATAAATAATTATGTTGTAATAAAATAAAACGCGGCACATGTTTGACACGTATTTCTTGCCACACACACGTCACTCATAAGTGTCAAACCAAACCACACTGTCAGTTATTGTGACACGACCGTGTCACTTATGTCAATTTTACGTCTGTGGTCGTTGTGACCATAGATAAGTTACATTATTCTTTGTGTAACGTTGAGTGTAAAGTTGTGATGCAACAATATAAAAAAAAAAATTCTTTTCTTTCTTTCATTAGCGCCTGCGGACTTTGGCCACCTATATGGCCTCTGTCGAGGGGTTGCATTGGGTGAGGGTGTGATCCCGCATCTTTGGGGTTGAACTTTATTAAGGTAGGTAAATGAAAGCGTGTGTAGGATGAGACCCCACAGCACGCAGCCCTTCTGGGCCGCTTCTGTAAGAACGGTAGGTTATAAGCCCGTCGCGCCGTCCTCAGACCCAGGTCATGGTAGTTGGTGGTCCTGGGCGTAGATGAGTCTGCGGCGCCCTGGCCGCACACTTCGGAACTCAGCGGGGAGGGTACACTGATACTCTCCCTCTCCCTCTCGGCCGCCTAAGGATACGGCCACGTTTCAATGTTTCCCGCTGGAGACCATGGCATGGATACATGTGGAGGAATTGACGCCATCTGGTAGTGATAAAATGGATCGATAAATTATCGTGTCTGCCAAATTATTACACGAATTACACCGTATTAGGTACCTACGTACCCCAATTTAACATAGACACACTGTCAAAAAACCGTTCTAATTGTACAATACATGGTTAGCATTGTAGGTACAGTTCGCGAGGGATAAGTGGAGATTTGCCTTTGTGTGAGTGTAGTGTACTGGAACGTATATGTGACCTCATTTACACACACACGTGTTGTACACACAGCTACACAAAGAGTTTCTACTCTACTTTTCGTGGTCACTTACACAAATGCAAAGCTCCGCTTATCCCTCGCGAACTGTACCTTCCGGTTCTTTGGATATATTTGCACGAGATGCCATGGCTCCGTCTGTCTGCCGGTGTACCGCGTGTAGGTGAGGATCACTTGGGTTCTGAAGATGTTGATAGGGCTGGTTTTTAATGCACAAATAGATAGAGTGATTCAAGAGGAAGGTTTATAATGTCATAAATAAATTAGATTTATTCCACGCCTGCAGAGATGCAGGCAATTTTACTATCAATAAATATAGTACAGATAAAATATAAATTTAAATATATCAAAATATACATAAAGTGTTTCTGAACATTAGTATTCTGTTACTTATTATTATTGAAATATTTTTACTTCCATTACACTACCAATTGAAATTGTAATGACGGACACAAAAGTGTTTGTGAGTCGGTATTATATTTAAACTAGCGGACGCCCGCGGTTTCGCTCGCCAAGCTCTCATCGCTCACAAAACCTTCCTCGAGAACCACTCTATCCATTGGTAAAACAGCATCAAAATCCGTTGTGTAGTTTTAAAGATCTAAGCATACGTATGTAGCTTAGACTAAGCATACGACGATTGTTTCATAATACGAGTATGTAGTGATAGTGAAGTGATGATGTAGGTACTATTTTATTAAATTTTTAAATTACTATTGGAGTGGACCAAGCACAGCCATCGTCGACTTGAATCATAAACCAATGATAGCGCAGAAAATTTCAAAAAATGTGTTAAATTGGACACGTGATTAAGATTTTTAGCGATATCATTGGTTGAATAAATGTCGATTGACTTAAGTCGACATTGTCACGCTTTTAGGGCTGGTTAGAATAATTAGCGTTGTAACGTAGCAGTACTACCAGCCTTCTAGGAATATTACCAGCCGGCGTCAAGACGGTGGAGTTCTTTGATTTTAGACTGTAAAGTAAAAATGATTTAAATAATAACTATGTACTTACAAACTTTTATTGAAGAGTTTGTTAAGTTGAACATGCAAATCTCAAAAACTACTAATGCGAATCGAAAAAATATTTTTATTTCCCCGAAGGGGTAGGCTGATGTGCATTATACACTTCACTTTGCCAGTAATTATGTTATCGTTACCGGGTAGTGTATACGGTCTTTTGGCTGTTTAATTTCATTTCACACAAAATTATCTCGGGTGTGAAATTCACCTCTGCTTACCACTTCAGCGTGATCAGTGTTATGTATGTACAAACAAATAATTGATTTTAAGAAACAATTTTGAAGCCGACAGTACAATAATGTTGCCAGGTTTTAAATCCACACTTAGTTCAATTCATAGTGAAGTACCTTATTAACATAACATAATGTTGCAACACTACAGTGTTGGTTTAGACGATACACGCCGTTTTAAATGATAACCGGTAATAATTTTAATACTTATAATCAAATGTTGCAACATAAAAAAAAACACTTCATACATTCCAGTGAACATATTTTAAATGAAATATAATGATCGTCACGGTGTTGCAAGTAGTGAAAGCGTGTGTATCCTGCTGAGTTTGAGTTCAATCCTCGGTTCAGATATGCGAAATAATTTTATTTCACTGGAAAATTCATACATTATACATATAAATAGCATCCCGCCTGTACCCTTGAAGGGACAGGATTTCATAAAAAAGCAAAAACTAGTTCATAAAGTTAGCATACCTCACAGTTACATACTATTTCTCTACAATGTAAAGTTCTATAATAATAAACATTTCATATTTAGTAGTTATTATGGTACAAGATGTAAGAAATCGTGGGTATTTAGATTAAATACACACAGACATACGCAACCAGTTGGCGTATAAAATATAATATCTGGCTTGGTTATCAAACTGTCTCTATACCAAAAGCTCAGCCAAATTTTTTTGTTTTTTTTTTATGACTAAATTTGAGTGCGTTTGACCACAATCTTACCTGGATGTTAAGTAACGATGCGGTCTAAGATGAAGCACGCAAACTCAAATAATGCCTATTTACTCTTGCCTTGAAAATCCCAAGATTATATGTATCGGGGAACAATGACGCTGGAAGGGAATTCCATTCCTTAGCGGTTCGCATGATGAAAGAAGAAGCGAGTCGAGAGGTACGAAGAGGTGGAATATCGACCACATACGGATGGAATCTCAGACCACGCCTTGATGTCCGATGATGGAATAAGCAGTGTCACTGACGCGGGATAACTTTGAATTATCCGAGGGTGTACTCGGGACGCCCAGGAATAAAAGAAGAAGAAAGAAGACGGACAAAAATCAAAGCAGCAATCAAGCTATACGGATTTGATAAACCAGTACTAGTACCACCACTGGAATTACCTCCTGGTGCGTACCAGAGACGCCCGGCAATGGACGTAGTAGTGGCCGCAACCTGGGGCCGCAAACTTAAAAATAAGTACTAGTAGTAGCGTCTGCTTTAGTCCATCGACTTTACTCAACCAATAATATCCCAGAACCAAACATTTTCAGTGATATCGTTGACGTCAAGGACACACTGCCATGGAACGAGATTTAGAATACTTTTAAATCGACAGCCAGCTTGGGTAGACACAGATGTTCATCACGTCCACTGTCACTGTTGGTCCCACATACCTAATAGGGGACGAACTTATTACCCTCCTTGGGCACTTAGAATATTCTTGCCGGAGCCTCGTCCGTCCGTCAGAAGGTGTATCGTGTGCAGGTCACGACAACTACCCAACCCCAACGACGCGGGATTTCTTATTCCGACCAAACCCCCGAAGAGGCCACCCAGGTGGACAAAGTCCGCCGGATGTTATTGGAAATACCTTCTATTTTTTCTAAATAAAATATACGATTTGAGAACCTCCTCCTTTATTTGTAGTCGGTTAAAAATAATCCAAACTCTATAAAGCAAGTTTTATTTTTAAATGTCTGAAAGCTTAAGACATGCAGTCATTAAGCTCGTAACTCATTAATTTATAGACGAACAAAATGAATAGAAATAGACACGACCTATATTGCTTATCGCTGGATGCGAATCATTATCATAAATTGAAACTTGCCATATAAACTTGTGACTGTGTGTGTGTGAGTGATGAAAAGTTTCAATTTATTCTTACATTCATTGATCAAAAAATAAGTTCTGAATTATATTTAGAGACTTGAATTTACGTATCTACAGCAGAATACAACAACCTTTATGTAGATACAAAAAAAATTGCTTTAGTTAGTTTTTTTTTTTTTTTTTTTATATTTAGGTCGACAAATTGACGCCACCCGCCTGATGGTAAGCTGAGGCTCCGTCTGGCAATTGAGGGCGACTCTCACAGTACACAGAAATACTATAGAGAGTGGCCCTCAACTTGACGACCCAGTAATGTGCCTCTTCACGCTTCGTTTAAAGAACCCAGGTGGAGGAAACACGTGCGCAGGCAGGGCGTTCCCAGCCACCATCGTTCGGCAGAGAAACGAACGTTTAAAACGCTCGGTTCTCGCGAAGACGGTTTCCACGAAATGAGAGTGACATCTCTGCCCGGCACGCGTTGTTCGGGATCGGAAGGGAGGGAGTGGGATCAGGTTGAAGAGCTCTTTAGAACACTCACCGTGGTAAATACGGTAGAACGCGGCCAAGGAAGCAATTGTTCGGCGCTGGGCTCGGACAGTCTATAATGCGAACAGCGCGTCGCTGCATAGCGTCGAGTGCGTCCAGCAAATACTTCGCGGAGCCGTCCCAGAGGTGAGAGCAGTATTCAACGCAGGGTCTAATCTGCGTTTTGTACAGCAGACACCTCTGGTGCGGTGTAAAATAAAATAAATAAAAATAAATACACTGCCTTAATACACGTGTTTATTAAAAGATTAACTTAATAATTTAAAAAAATCCCCATGTGATGTGATTGATATCCCTTCATCACCTAGGAAGTGAGGTGATGATATTCAAACTTCACGGGTAAGAGCCATCTTGATTACATCGGCTTTCAAGCAAAAAAAATTGTATCAAAATTGGTCCGTTCAGCTGCTATGATGCCACAATCAAGCAGCAGAGACATGTCTCCCGAAACAACTAAAATATAACATATCCTCATATAACAGAGCGATCTTTGCATAGTTACTACATACCTTCTAAAACAGTAATTTTCTAGATATATTTGAAAGACTGGTGATTACATAATAAAAGTTTTAATACAACAATTTTACAATTTTACAATTAATTTACAAATTTACAATTAATTTACTACAACATTGTTGTTATGTAAGGCCGACAACCCCAACAACAGAAAACAAATTGATTTGATTACATGGAGGGAGCGCTGTACTGATTATGTGGCTGATACCGAACATGTTGTAATGAATGCACTTTACGCACGATATTGTATAGTAAACATTATACGAAGGCACTAGCATAATGCTAGTTATAAAATAAAACAACAGGCTTAGTACTTTCGTGCGCGATTGTACCGATGCGCAAACACATCCCCTCCAATTTCTTCCAGCATATATTTTACATGATCTGCTGTAAGTAGGTACTTATTTTCCACTTGTTTCAACGATCAGCGGTTTACGCTCATCAGTCAGTCATTCAGGACAAAGCATATTATATTGTATAGTTAACTATAATTAATATCGATTGACGATTCAACGTTCAGCCTAACGAAACCTAAAACTTGGAAGGCATGTTATTTGTATGGCGTATATTTCCGATAAGAAAGAATTTTCCAAAAGTCTACTCCTAAGGGGGTAAAAAAGGTGGGACAAATTTTGTACGGGACAACGTGAATCCTCAGAAACTACTGCACCGATTTTAAACTTTCTTTCGGCAATATATAGCTACATTGTTAGCGAGTAACATAGGCTACAACATCACGACAGAATTAATAGGAGCGGACCAGCATTGTGTGTAGACTACAGCTTGTTGGACGTAAATAACCGCTCCCAGAAATGCTAATTCCTAGGAAAAAAGTTTTAAGGTAATTTTTATAGGTAATTTTAATATACAATTTTGCACAAAACTATTTTTTGTTGTTTACGACAAAAATCCAAAAAACCGAAAATGTTCAACTTTAACCTTGAATAACTTTTTTATTTTTAGCACAAGTCGGATCGATGAGAACTTTTGATATTTGATTTATAATGGCGTACAGAAGACATTTTTTTTTTCTTTTATTCCGCCGCCCAAGGCCGCGGCCGCTCTAACGTCCGTTGCCGGGCGTCTCTGGTTACTAGCAGAGGGTATGTCCAGTGGCGCCCGGCGGACTTTGACCACCTCTGTGGTCTCTTCGGGTGTTGGGTCGGGACGAGAATCCCGCGTCGTTGGTACAGAAGACCTGCACCAATTTGCAGCTCTGTACGAATTAATTTTATTCCGGATATTTTAACTGGATTGTTCTGTTAGCCACCTGATTTGAGATTTTTTCTTCAAAATAGGTGGGCGACTCGGTAAAATAAAGCTACTTATGAAAAAAGAGCTTGCTGTTAATCAATAAGTTTCTCAGTTCTAGGACCCACGTACTATAGGTGCTACTGAAGTACGGTATATTGACGTGTTTTGCAATCAGAGATATTTTAATGCACAACGCAGTACCTATTTTAGGTTCAGTTTTGTTGAGCAAGTAAAATTATAATGGTCAGGACCTACTTACATAGGTATTAGGTACCTACATTAAAAACAGAGATCGAAGACAGGTACTTCACAAGTGTGTAAAATATAATCCAGGACTATAAAGTATGTTATTTGTAAAGAGGGAACACAGATGCTTTTGTTTATAAAATGGTTGTCATGACAACGGGTGTTAACTGCAATTCTGTCATTTCCGCGGTCCGCGCGGTTCAACTGCGCGGTGCTGCTCTATGATAGCTCTATGTTCATTGGACAGCTATAATAGACTAGTGTCTGGCCAGGCTAACTTTGCAAAGACCTAAATATGGTAGATTAAAAAAATAAGAGTATGGTATCCCTATGTTCATAACCCCAATTACACAATTGTGTAGTCTTGATACTTTGATTTTTTTCTTTGTGAATCAGAAACTACAACCTGTTTTTTTTGTAATATTTCTGCTTCTTTCTAAAGTAAACATTTATTACTTAAAGTGGATATTGAGGTATTTGGATGGAACTTTAAAGGAACCGTTAATAAAACATATTTCACTACTGCCATTAAACTGGGTAAATATAGCTTCTCTCTAGTCTAGGTCTAGGAGTAGTTTTAATAATGTTGGTAGTGTGAGTTAACTTTGCAAATGAAGCAACCCCCGCAAAAAGACTACTGTAGCCACACGTAAAAAGGATTCTACTGTACTTACGTTAAAGGCACGTATTCCTATGGAATCAAATACGACCGCCATAAGCCAAGGATACTCGAGGGATTAAGTGATGAAGACACGGAGGAAATTCAGAGACAAGCCTATCTACTACAGGCGTGGCCTGCCGGTGTGCAGGAGGCGTGATATGATATCACCGGAGGATAACAAAATTTTTACTTGATTTTATCACAAACTTAAAAAATCAGGTTTTGGATCAAAAACCTAATAAGGCTCCCATAAATGTTTTTAGAAAATAGTAGCAATTTAAATAATAATAATTAAGATTTAAGATAATACATTATAACTCAAAATTCAAAGTATCAAAACTGTTTGTAGAAAGCTTTACAATGAAAGTCATAGACACAAATTTTGCTACAGCAGTCATTCTGCCACTTAATTCCTTTGCAAAGTTAGCGTGGCCAGACTATAATAGACCTCAATAGCTAAAAAAAGTTAATAGACTTATAGACGATATGATATTATTTAAAAAAAAAATCAGATGCTACGTCACTGTTTTAGTTCGAATTAGTGGACTCCCGGGGCAAATAAATTACGAAAGGTATCGTAATGAACGATAGGAAAGTGCAATTAATACCAATTATTCACTATTGTGGATTGATTCAATTAATAAGTGTCTGTGGGCAAAGTGCAAATATAGGTCTTATGCACTTAGCGATGGTCTTGTGCCGGAAAGGGCGTGAATTTTCGAAAGTAATGATGACCTATTGATTGCTTCGATCAAATAAACAAAGATCGAAGATTGAAGGGAACGTTTTACAGGATTCCCGTTTTTATCAGTTAGGTAACGAAACCTGAATAAATTAAAATTGGCTAATATTATAAAAACTAAATTTTTAATAAAAGTATAAGGCCGCGGCCGCTCTTACGTCCGCTGCCGGGCGTCTCTGGCTCGCACGCAGAAGATACAGTCGCGCCCGGCCACAGAATGAGACCTTACAATAATTGTAATAGTAGAACTAAACAACATTCAAAATTTTTGACAAGATACCTCTATAAACTCAAATGTCACCTTTAAATTGTAAATACCGTCGGATTACAAGCAATCTCGCAAGACTGACACAATCAATGCCATAACTGGCGATTGGAAAAGAGTGGCTGTTAGTGTTTATAGTTTTCGGAGGTAGAGGTTGTAAGAGAAGAACCTGGCAATAAAAACGCAGGGTCACTATTTTCCAATCGCCAATAATTACAATTACTGCATCAATCATGGGAGTATGATTATTACAATATTACGGTTTTTACAATCCTACGGTGACAAATAAGTACGGCTCCTATAATACACCGTGAAAGTTCCACCGTTTACGAGAAAAATATTTTGGACTCAAGTTTCGATAACAGAACCGACTAAAGTATTACTTTCAAAAACAAACACACTTTTTTTTATAAATATCTTAAAATTGATGTATAGTTTCTGTTTTTTTAATTCCACGCCCCGAGGCCGCTGCAGCCTTGGTCTATTGCCAAGTGCCTCTGGAGAGCACTAGGAATATTTTTTAAGGCAGTGAGCTACCACGAGTACTCATTTGATGTCTAGAGACTGTAGCAATATTAGGATTTTTGTAAAAAAAATGTGCAGGTATACTTCCAGTTGGTTCGGTTATCGAAACTGAGTCAAAAATATTTATTTTTGTAAACCGTGGTACTTCACGGTGTATATTTAAATATTCTTTCATACAGTTAGCCGGAGAAATTTCTAATACCTATCACCAACCCAATCTTCAGTCACAATCCCTCGCGACTCCATATTTGGTACACAATATAAATAATTTTACATCCCATTAGTGGATCGTTGATGTTAGATTAGAAACAGTTTGAAGAAACGAACGCCTTTGTGGAGAATAATTTATCTGATATGATTTTAACCGTAATCGGGATTGAATCTGAGGTTCCGACCCAACACAACCGAAGCAGCTAGGCTTGAAGCTCAACTAATATGATGTATGATGCTCATCGTAGATCGTATTCACGAGGGGACCACAGACTTACCTAAGAACCTTTAGCTCATTTGTGAAACACTAAATTACGCTCTGGCACTGGGAGTACATCGGAAGCATTAAAAATAATTGAAGCAGTGTAAAAAAAAACAACTATTCCATGCAGTTGGGTAAAGGCTCCTTCAAGTCCCTTAAATCTTAGAGACCAGTAATAAAAAGTATTCTCTTTTAAGCCCTTCAACATAAAATACTAACAAAAAACAAACAAAGACAATAATCACAGGCACACGTCACGAGGATATAAATCTAGTCGTGACCGAGGACGCCTACGGAACCCCCTGCCTCTGGTTCTCAAGTTTATAACACAGGCACAGAATAAGGTAGTTACATATAGAACTTGCACTCCGACGTTAATTAAAGCACATTCTTTTGTTTACAGAGAACATCATTAGAACGTTAGGGTTGTTCAGTAAAGTAAAATATATACCAGCATAATTTGACCAATAATTATGACTTTAATGCCTCAATATCAACTCTATGGTCAATGCCGTGTCACAAAAACAAGAGACCACCCTTACTGACTTACAACTTCAAGGCGAGTAACTCACTACACAAAACCAAGTCTTCAGTCGTAAGGGTAGACAGAGTCGACCATAACGCCCACATTTCGCCAGTAACTATTGCGCCCACGTAATAGGGGACGGAGTCTTTTACTGGTTACGGGCACTTTGAGCATTATAGGTCGTTTTACACATAGTGAGGTAGAATAGTGAAGCCTCAGTGATGCCTCATCAGTTCCGATACTACATATTATACTGTACTGTGCCGGAACTGTGCAGGTACTGTGTCGGAACTGTGCAGGTACTGTGTCGGAACTGTGCAGGTACTGTGTCGGAACTGATGCTTCACTGATTGTGTGAATCAACTTTAAGAGGCTCGTCCGTCTATCGCGAATAAGAATTACCAGCAATTTTGATGACCCATCCGCATATGTCTACCCGTTTGAGGCTAATAAAGACAAGATTTCTTTCTGTAATTGTCGACAACAAAATGTTGAGAACCAATTTAAAAGTGCGATGGTTAATAAGATGTGAGTGTACGATACGACCATTGATAAGATCAATGCATGGCCTCTCGGTAGCTTGTCTTCATTGCAATGTTCCGCGTGGGTATTAAAGAACATAATTCTTGTAGGAGATACGAGAATACCTTTATGTGCCGGCTTCTTTTTATAGGCACAATTATTCAAGCGGTCATGTGGCTCGAGTGCTTGACGCCTTTATAGAGACATCGCTAAACGTCTGATCTATGCTTCTCAGGACCGAGTATGGTTATTTCCTGACCCCAACAATAAAGGTCCACAGTTCAGTATCACTGATTTATCGGTACAAAATATTATTTGTATAAATTTTATATGAACGCGGGCCCACATGTCAGTGTCAGATACGATCCAATCATCACTGGCACTGACTCTAACATGTTCATCCAAAATGTGTTAAAGAATATTTTGAACTGATACTGAACTGTGTCGGACGAAGTTTCACTGATATGTCTGAATCGACCTTAAGTATCGTCTTTAACATAGCGACATAGCCAGCATTCTGAAAAGCTTTCCAGTCGGCAATGACGCCAAGGATTTTTTTACGCGATCTTTTGTAAATATGGCACCTAAAGTATAGTCTGGCATAAAAGAGTATGAAAAAAAAGGGCGCCTTTGTTTTACATAATTATGGTAGCCCCGTATAATACGACTCAAAAGGATATGATACTTGTCATTTTTTGGGTAGGGTACCGTACCGGTTATTATATATTTTAGCCGAGCACGCGAGCTCGTTACCTTCTATCATGGAAACACAAAATATTGGAATAAAAAGTAACCTCTTAGTACTCTAGGCTGCATAATCTGAATCTTTAGAAACTTACTTAAATATTCATATTAAAAGAGTTTTCAAAATCGGCTCATTAGTTTCGAAACCTATTCAATAGTATCATTTCCAAGCATAACTTTTTATTGAAATAAGTAAACACTTTCATTTCATTTCTAATCAAAGTGTTATGAAATCTTCTAAAATGTAATAAATGCCTTGGTTTAATTGACTTAGGGAAATATAAAATAATACTACAGGATATTAAAGTTTATTGTATCTGTAAATTATATTATAATAGGTATGTACTTTGATTTGTCTTAAGGTACGCCGACACCGGGAGCATTCGCCTGTATTGTACCTAATTACGTGTTACAACTTTACAATGTCGCGTAGCGATGCATGTAACGTTACAGATACGATTTTGAGCATTACATTACGACAAGATTCTCTCTGCCGAGCATTCACGTGTAATGTAACATTTCGTATTAAATTTTCAACATTTAGTTTGCTTTACTTTGTAATGTCTAATGATGAAATAAATAGAATAATTATTACAAATTGTATTTTTGCATGCTAAGCACTGTATAGGTATTATGTTCGGTTCTGCTTGATTACTATTGAAATACGGATCTGTGATGGTAAATTAGGTACACGCGAATGCCGTGGGGTGCATAGGGGTCTGTCTGACTATGATCTGATCGACTTAAGGTCGATTTACACACATTAGTGAAGCCTAAGTTCCCAGTTTAAAATCAATATCCAATGCAAAATATTCTTTCATACATTTACTATGAACATGCCAGTGGCAGCATTTTGATAACTGAGTCGTACCTATTTGACATTGAAATGTGGGAGCGCGTTCATAGAAAATGTATATGAAAGAATATTATGGAATGATAAAACACTGACACTGAGTTCAGTGTCAGTGTTTTATCAATCCATAATATTCCACAGTTGTGTTGGAAGCTTCACTGAAGGGTATGAACCGACCTTAATAGTTACTGGAAAGATGACGGTGAAGAAGAATGAAACATGACGGTGAGAGAGCACCTTTATAAAAGTAAAAGCAGACATCTTTGGTTGATGTCTTTCTAACACAACAGGAGGCGCCAAAGCGTCATATTTCTTAAGAGATTCATATAAATTCTATTTTAATTATGGGCTTTCACTTTCGAACTCTAAAGAGTATTCTGGAGACTGTGTTCTTCAATTGAAACTTGTAAACTATTGAGGGGAAGCCGCAAGTGCGATTTTTTGTGAGTTGGTATTCACGTTATTGCTTTTACCACACGGGAGGACGCAGCCGGGCGCCACAGGAAAAACCTTCTGGTGCATACCAGAGACGCCCGACAATGGACGTATGATGGGCCAAGATAGCGCGGACTTAAAAAAAAATACGGTAGGACGGAAAATAAGTTGTCGTAATTTTGCGCTCAAGTGTGATACCAACATGACATTACAATAAACCCGGTAAGTGGCAGTCTCACACACAGGCTTACGTAGCTTAACTACCTCCAGCCAGTCCTGCGCCCTCTGTTCAAATGACAACACACAGAGGCAGGCGATTATACGATAAATACCGTTCAATTGACGTATATTATTTATTAGTAACTGAAGAAGATACATGAAAAAAGAAACAATAAACATTAAATAAAACTAACTAGTTATCACGGCGAACTTTGTATCGCCTCAAATATAAAAAAAAAATATAAAAAATATTTTAATATTTCATGCAAATGTATGTATTATTAATTATAATTGAAAAACGCGACGGACGGACAGACAAATTGTCGTATTAAATATATAGACAACCTAATTTTTTTTTATAATATGTGAGGATTAATGAATAATTTCTAATGAGGTAAATAAAAAGTTATGAAACTTGGATCATTTTTCATAGCCATCATAGAAAGATGAAATTTCCTAATTCCTTGGCCGCCCGGGGTTCTCAATTAAAAAGGAACTTTCTAAAAAAGATGTTTCTCATAATTACCAGTTGAAAAATACATGGACGTCATTTACTATGTCTGCAGTAACACCACGACCTATAATTGGGATAAAGGTAGCTTATTAATATAAACCCAGGCTCTCAACTTATCTTTTTATGCTGTTTTTTAAGTAATTCTTGAACAAACAAACGAATTTTACGATATTGTCAACATATAGGGAACTTAAGAATAAGACCTATAGTCATACATCGATACATCGCCACTCTATCCCCTAAGGAGTAGGTAGAGGTTTATTACACACCCACAATTTGCCAGTAATTTTGTTGGTCCCGCAACGTAATAGGGGGCAATCTTATTG
Source organism: Nudaria mundana (assembly GCA_963556515.1). Lineage (NCBI taxonomy): Eukaryota > Metazoa > Arthropoda > Insecta > Lepidoptera > Erebidae > Nudaria > Nudaria mundana. The sequence continues at coordinate 3,593,900 of OY748301.1, read as the reverse complement.
CCGTCGCAGTGCTCTATGGAAAAGCCAGCTGCACTCGTGCTTTTCGCAATAGGACACTTTGAGTGCGAAACCGGTTTTTCAAAAATGTATTACTAAAAGTTCCACCAAGTGCCGACAATCGAAAGCATAATTTAAAAGTGTACTAAGTAGCTGATCGCCGCTGCTCCGCACGCGTGATTTAGTTTACTCGTGCCCGGTTCCCGCGGGAACACATTACCGGGATAAAAAGTAGCCTATGTTACTCAGAGTGAATGTATCTTTCCAAAAATAGTGATAATCATAATCTAAACTTAAGAAATAAGGATAAACTGGCTGTTTCTAAATTTAGGCTTCATAAATAATATTGCGGGGAACTTTATTCGAATGTACAATACATTGCCAACCGAAATAGCAAATTTATCTGTCAATAAATTTAAAAACCTAATAAAAAGTAAATTGTGCCATAAAGCTTATTATAGTATTAATGATTTCTTAGATGACAAGGGTGCCTGGTTGTAACACGAATTGCTCCTTTCTAAATAACTCTGTATTAGATTTAAGATGAAATATTTTGAAAAAAGCCGAACTGAGTTTATTGAGGGCTATTCTCAGTCTCGTTGCATTTTGGAACCCTCGGTAGAGTCACACCAACTTTGACGAATCTAAATAATTTTCTAAAAATTTCAAAGATAATAAACGTTATTTTATTTTTATTCAATGGTGAAAGAATTTTTGAAATCGGCACTGTAGTTTTTAAGTTTATTCATTACAAACATACAAACAAAAATACAAATCTTTCCTCTTTATAATAGTAGTATAGATTGGATTGCATGCTTTAGTCTTTAGTGCTGTGACGGCAATAAGCCAAATATTACGTTGGGACAGCAAGTAGACTGGCGAAATGCAGGGCAAAATAGACGCTTCTGTTTTCCCTTCGGGGATAAGACGTGATTCTCTCTCTCTCTCTATGTGTATGTGTGTACAGAAGAGATGAACATTATCCATAAAGACCGTACAATTACTGCACAGCGAGCTCTTCAGCTAGATTTCAATTTAATTAACGACCTTTTTTTTCCTTTCCTTCCTTACGACTTACGACTTGCTAATTTTTTTAAGCCAATGTCAAATAGAAACGTGTGTTAAATAAATAATAAATAAATAAATATTTTTGGACATTCTCACACAACGTCATCTAGCCCAAATTAAGCTAATATAAGCTTGTGTTATGGGATCTAGACAACTGATAAACATACTTATATATTTCTAAATACATACTTAACATACATAGAAAATACCCAAACTCCGAAACAAACATTTGTGGATCACACAAATAATTCGATTCGACCCGGAATCGAACCTGGGACCTCAGGGGCGGCAGTCGCATACTCATACCACTGAGCCACCGAGGCAGTCGAAAGTCGTGTTGTAATTTTTCTCTTCTTTTTGCTCATCATTTTGGCGTCAACAAATTAAGATTCTTAATTTAAAAATAATCAAAAAGTAGCAGTTCTTTGTCCATTCTCTTCTCTCACAAGAATTTTTTTGAGCTTATCAAGAATTGTTTTTTTTTGTTCGCGTCACACCTGTAATGTTAATAGCATAGTGGGGTGTGCACCCAAATGTAATGGACTTAGAATTAAAATTCAACATAATAAAAAATTACCAATTATTCACAAGATCATCATCATTCATCATTCACCGAGCCTTTTCCCAACTCAGTTGGGGTCGGCTTTCCAGTCTAACTGCGATTCGGCTGAACTTCGATATTTTCCGTGAAGCGACTGCCATCTGACCTTCACAACCCATGGGCGATATCGAAGTTCTGTAGTTAGACCGCGAGGATTTTTGATTTGGCTCCAACTACCCCTAACGACTGTCATAGATGTTAGTATGACAACCGGGACCGACGGCTTAACGTTAATTATTCACAAGATCAAGAACCTAAAAAGAAACCAACGAAAGAGGTATGTACCTATTAAGAAATAAAATAAACTTTATTTTAAATATTTGTCTAATGTATTTATTTTACAACTTAACTAAACTAAATTTCACACATTAATAAAAATACCTTATAAAAAGTATTTACAATTTACTAATTTTAATAGTATACTAAATGCACAGGAATGTCAAATTCTTAAAAATTATAACTGAAAATAATAATTTTGATATGTGAAACTATTTCACCTGGCTCTGGTAACATGTTAAGAATTAATTTTATTGTTACTATTTATAAATAAAGGTGGGTAATGTTAATATTAAATGTTAAGAAGAAAATAAATATGCTATTACTTATGACTAGACAGGTACTATGTAATGAATACTGTAAACACGTTCCATTTTCACATGTATAGTTTAATAAGATTAACAATAAATAAGTAAGTAGTGGAATTGTCATATCGAGTGGAATTTGACATGTAAGTGTTAAAAGTAAAATAGTTGTTTCCAAAAAAGGAACAAAATTTCTCAAATAAGTACTTTTCAAATACGTATTCAGTTGACTTGAGTTCCATTTCTAAAATTACACTTTTAAGGCTTGTAGAAAATAATTAATTTAAAATGAACTAATATTATCACTGATTCCACGAACATCTATACATGTATATAGATAAGAATTACAATTGGTGGTTATTGATTAAAATGAAAAAAATATAAGTAACTCTTTTTCGTTTGTCTTAAACTTTCACAATATTATTTAACACACAATTTCTAATCAAATCTATACAATTAAGGTTGCTCTTACAATGTATTTTAATCTTTTCTAGAATAAACGAATGCAATGTCAGATCGTTATTTTCTATTAGATTATAAAAATATTTTAAACACTATAGGCAAATATTATCTAAACTACTAATACAAGTCTTAATACATTTCGAACATAAAATTCAAACTACCTAACTATTTATTTACATAAACCTACGTCGTTATTTTAAAAACATAAACGAAAATTTATATCATTTCAAATCCAATTATTTGTGATTACTCTGAAAAACATTTCTCCCCTCAGTTAGTGAGTAAGAGTTACCTAATATCTTACTCAGTTTGTGAGTATAAACAAAGTTGTTTTACTTATACGAAGACAGCTCCCCCAGTAAAATATAATACCACTAACAAAAAATTTTTAAACATCCCTCGCTTTATTTATAAAAAAAAAGATGAAAGAACTCCGTAGGAATATTTTATCTTTGTTTATTCCAACAACAAAGTTAAAAAGCTGACATGTCATATTGTTTTCTTATCAAAGTGTGTCTTCATTGTCAAACTTAAAGCGTTTGTTTATAAATATTTATAAGAAAAACTTGGATAAAATTCGTTTCAATTTTATTCCGATTCCGATAAAAATTACACACTGTGCGCCACATTTGTCGTCAATCAGAAATAATGTTATATAGTTGTCTGATTAAATAGATAAATACTTATTTTAGTTTATCCCCATGAACTGTAATATTGCAACGCCGTAAGTCGCGATATTAACACAATGTGATCACAAAATTAGATGTCTGTAAATTAGGTGTGTTGGTCAGTTAGTAGTCCTGCCCCAAGACTATAGTTTTTGTGATTCAGATTGTAGAATTATATAAAAATATGATTTCATTCCATGCCCCATAGATATAGAACCATAGTTTTGCCTACTGTTCTTAAGATTTTTATCAGTTAAAACAACTACATACTTCGATCACGAATTATCCAGATATAGATCATCGTTAAGAACAATTAATTACTAACATACAATTAATCATTCATTTACATAATTTTTTATTGACTATTTAGCTGCCTATTTCTACAAAAAAGAGATTTCAGTCGTATAGCTTAAAACTTTTGTCCATAGCCTTTTAGATTTGGCTTACGACACTCTTGAATATCCTAGCCCACCGCATAACCAGCATCAAATTTAGTCGGTCGGCATACTCAGCCAATAATAACGCAGAAAATTGTTAATTTGGTGAAATTTTCTTCAATTTCATTGGTTAAAATGTCGATAACTCGACGCTGCGATGCTTTTTTTCTTATTTGGAATTCAAATCGCGCTTTAAATTCGTACAGAAGTTGTGAGTAGCGAGCATTTTAGTTGCAAAACTTTTCCACGGCTATTATTGCGATTGTTTTTTTTTATATTGACACATTTAGCTACTAAATAACTTACTACTCTTCAAAAGTGCTTGTCAATTCAGTTTATTAGTTACGACTCGGTAGGCATAGATAAATTACTTTTAATAATTATTTAAAATATTTGTTTGAATGTCTCTTTACACGTTCTTTATCATCCAAATTTTATAATATTTTCATACTTAATAAAATTTAATTGGAAATCGCCTCAGGGATACATATTAACAAGAATGTTTTTAAGTTTATTGAACTCAACCTACTTCAAAATTCTTCAAATACTACGTTACTTAAAGCCAAGAAAACAAACCACAAATTCTTTAAATCCTATGTCAGAAGGAATCCCTTTGAAATATACAAACAACGTCCTACGCCTAAAATTTCTGTCGAATCTCTGTCGCTGAATATTTTAGACAGCGTTTGAAGATAATTTAAGCATCTACAAAATGTAACCTACTTAAAATACGTATTTTAAATTTCACAAAATGTTTTACTTTGTGTATATAGAATAGACACTGTCTATTGGGCAACAAAGGTATTATGTATCCCTTTACATACAAGTATGCAGGTTGGCATACTTAATATCTATGCGTTCTGCACCTGTACAATGTTTTTAATTTTATGCCAGGATACATTTTATATGGAGTCCGTCAAAGTGACTACAATACTTAGAACGTTTGCGCACTGCACTCAATGACAGAAGTTGGATGTCAAATTTCAGATGCAATACTCAAGCATCCATACAAATACTTCTATGGAGAACTCGGTCGGACCAAACTTTCTAAGTGACGGATGAATTGCAGTGCGCATATGCTCTATTACAGACTACTATACAGTTATTCCAAAGCACTCATAAATCATTAGAATCATTTTCTGTGACAATATCTACAATTTGAAGTTGTTCGTATTTAATTTTTATGTCATGAAGCATATTGAATTTTTATGCCATGACACATTTACTAAAATTATTATTGCCTAGACACTTTACGCATCATTTTATAGTCCGAGTAAGCAGCTGCTTACACTGCTGCTAGTTACGGCACTACAACACGCGGGCTCCTATCTGAGAGCAACCGCCTCACCGAGTGATGGTTGTTGCCATCACTGCTTGATATATCACTGGTACTCACCACAGTCGGCTCTGAGAAGTTCTTGCATAACACTAGCACCTGGAAAAGAAAGAGAATTTGAAACATCATAATTGTTTTAACACTTCCAGTTTCTCCTGCGTCCTATAGTTATCCTTACGAGGGCGTAACTGGGACGCCCGGCAGTGGACTTTAATGGCTGCTACAGAAAGTGTCGCGAATGCATTCCCGGCTTTTGGGATGATCTCGGCGGTTTTGTGCAAGTTTCTGCGGGTACAAACGCCGTGTGTAAGCCTTAAGGCGGACGTTTTATTGAAAAAAAAAACATCCTGTTTCTTTTTCTCTCTTGGGATGTGCTGTTGGAGAAGAATGGAAAGAAGAATTTGGGATGAGAAAACTTGAAGTACTGATAGGAGAAACGAGACATTAAAACACAGAAAAACTTTTATGTTGGCCTTGCACCACTGGCAGGTCAGGTTGGCTTGGGTCTCGTAAGATCTTTGTGAGACCACTTTCCAACTATGAACTTCCAGGGCATCATCAGAAACTTCGTTTAATAATGTTAAACACTCAGGTGATGCCGTGAGGCGAAAATGGTCTGTAAAAGTAAAACTAGTGGAAGCAAGTTTCATCAATCGACAGTATATTAAACATAGTTGAACACTTACCGTATATAAAACAGTGAGAATTCCCAAAACTCCTCCAACGAGTACGTCCCACCAGTGATGGCGGTGATCAGTGAGTCTACTCAGGCTGCACACACACGCGTACACTAGAGCCAGCACTTGGAGCAGTGGCACTACCAGGACCGAGCGGTTGTGCCAGCTGAATGCCTTCCTTTGAAGATACCACTAAAAAAGAATACAAGGTTTTCAAGGTGTCTGCTAGATTCTCGTGGCTAACAGCTGACTCTTATTGGCGAATTCCAGAATCTAAAATAAAATTCCGGCGATTCACGGATGTGACTGATAATATGAATACTCCTTAAAATGTAAATACTCCATGAAATGCGTTTTATTTCGCTCGGGCCGCCCGCACGCCTGTTGCTATGGTAACGGGGCTAGTCGCGAACTGATTTGACGTTGACATTGACACGCATTGCGGGCCAGATCCGCACACTGTTGAAAAAAGACTTTATAGGAAAAGTGCCCAAAGGTACCGAAACGTTTCGGTAGGATTAGGATTACAGCAACCGTGGTCTCCTCACCTGCAATTGGTACACCTGCCTATCAACAGACATGGCTATGGTAAACATGTGCCTGGTTACCGGTAAAAGACACGCTTCCTGTTACGTGGGAGTTACGGAATTAAATGGCAAAAAGCGAAGGCAGGATTGATTATAATGTATGTAGTTGGTGAATTACGACATCTGTCTGTCATCATAACGCAGTTTGTTTTTAGTATAATAAGATACCATTTAAGTATATCTACGAAAAGCCTATGAATAAAATATTATTTGAGTTTGCAAGTGATATACCTAGTCGTAAAATATTGTATAATAAAATAGTGAAACTCACATAAGAGTAATACCATAAACATACTATTACAATTGAATAGTATGCTATTGCATTACTTACATATAAGTAAATATTAACTGTCTGTTTACAAATTCAAATTAAGAGCTTTTCACTAAATGCTTTTGATACTTGCAAAAAAAACAATTAATATTTTTTTCTATCTGTCTGTTCGTTTGTCTGTCAGGCTGTTCTGTTCCTGGTAATCTAATAAACATAGTGTAAACTTTACTTCAAATTTACACGGTTTATTTTAAGAATACCAGAACCTAATAGCAAATACGAGTTACTTAGAGCCGAGATTGAGTTTACATTGTCAAAACGTAAGACCAACGCTTTAGTTACCAGACTATGGAGATTAAAGTTTTTGAAGTGTTTCGCCACCGCTGAGGTCCAAAACCATGAATATAATAGAAATAGGTAAGTACCTTAAATCACAAAATATTAATATAAACTCACAGCTAAGAAAAATCCACAATAGACGGAGAGCGACGCGTGCGCAGACGGGAAACTGCGGCTCGAGTCAGTCTGCAGGTAACCCGTGTACTGCTCAGACGTGCAGGTGTAACTGCCTACATACTCTGAACTGTAAAAGAAGGTATAATTAAAAACCTAATCCATTTTAAAACGCATGCTTTTTGAGAAGTCAATACCCTCGAAATTTTGAAACCTGCCTCTCGTATAAACTTGACATCCTTAAAGTCGTCTTGAACTCCAACCTACATAATGTTGCGTTTATAAATATCTAAGGCAAAAGGTAAAAAAAAGTTTTATTTTTCAAATATCGTTTTCTTATGGGGTTTCATAATTTCTATTTGTTACAATTTTGTAGAGGACTAAATTCCCTACAATTGTTGTTCTGAAACTTTTTACGTTGAATCTTTTTCGAAATGTGGGAGTGGGAGCGTGCGTAACAAAACACAGTTAATTAGACATATTTATACTAAAGGGTATCCAAGACAAGACTTACCCATTACACGTGCTAGCTTTATCTGGCTTGCACAAGTCAAAGAATGTAGGCCTAGGGGATCCTGCGACGCACTTCACAATTTCCAGAATGGTGAAGTTAACGATGGCTCCGTAGATATAGTCCCTGTACAAGAGGCCAGCAGACTTGGCGCTGGTGACGTATTTGCTCTTCTTTAGGTTATAATCATCTTCCTGCTGAACACTCGTTTCTACTGCCCACATCTGGAAAAAAGCACATAAAGTGAAACCTGGTTAATTTGGATCTCAATGGACCAAGGGATATCCTTGTTGGGATGAAGACAAAAGCGTTACATTTGGCCACATTTTGTTAGGTACTTTGTTGGTACCGCCACACCGCCGGCACCCACTACAGCCAATAAATGCATTGCCTTAGATGATAAATGAAAGATTCATGTTCCAACATATCTACTTATTGCCCGCTAAAAAGTCTAGCGCGCGGCGCGTAGAATGCCGCGCGGTATTTTACACCGCGGGAAATGCCAACACCACAGTGTGTGGCAGCCTTTATTAAGTATTTTCTATTTGAAACTCTTTTGTGTGAATAACAATAGACACATTATCACATAGATCTGGATTTACAATTCGAAAGACGTCAATAACGTGTAATGAAAATACTTGTTTGATTTAATATCCTTATCAAAATTTAATTCTATACCTACCCATGGTCGATAAGTGCTTAATGTTATGTAAATAAGATTACCACTAGAAATAAAACTTGACTTCTACTTAGAAGTACCAATTTTGTCATTACTCTTCCTCTTTTCCCTACTTTTCTCTTGATAATACTAGTACTTTTACTAACATATAACTTTTACTAACATATAAAGTTAGATAAAAGTAGATAGTCCGAAACGCCCAGGACTTTAATTGGCTGTACCATAGCGGCTGGCACGAATATAGGCGTGATATGTGTGTTTGTGTATGTGATAAAGCTGAAGAGTTCGTTTGTTAGGTTGAACACACCTATCTCAGGAACTACCGGTTCGAAACAAAAAAAAAATTTCGTCTCCAATAGTCCATTTATAGAAAAATACTAAAAACCAATAGGAGCGGAAGAGCAAAAGAATACGTACAAGCAAGTACGGCACTATAATAGTGATGGCCGCAACCAATGGTATGCTGAATGTTTCTTTGGTGTGGGGATATGATAGGGCTGGGTCGTTGCACATGAAACCAGCACGGCGACTCGGTATCGCCCCTACTTCTAGCAGCAAGCATAGCGCCGTAACTGTGGACAAATAAGAATATCACTTAAGAGACTGGGGATCCCCGCGCAGGCAGCTTTCTCGCGCAAAGACTCTAATTGGCAATTCAGCGCGGGAATGCTGCCTGTGTTAAGGGCACTCTGCCAGTCTTCCTGCTTTACATATTTATTTTAGTTTTTAGTTTTAGATGGGATAGTTTGTAGTTTGTTTAGGTTTTTTTTTTTCATTTAATTTTCCTGTTCCTTGTATATATTCATGAAATGTCTTATTATAAATAAATAATTGAGAATATCACTTAATTTTTTTGCATCATTTAGCTTATTTTGAGAATACCTAAATGGCGTTATGTTCCATCCATGTCCAAGATTGTTGACCATTTCTTAAGACACTGAGACCCCTCCGTGCCGTCGGTCCCGGTTGTCATACCAACATCTATGGCAGTCGTTAGGAGTAGTTGGAGCCCTAAATAAAAAATCCGACCGGTCTAGCTACAGAACTTCGATAGCACCCATGGGTTGTGGAGGTCAGATTGCAGCGCTACACGGAAAATATCGAAGTGATTAATACGTGACCTTTCGTCATAGAGCAACACGGTCGTCGTATACGACAGCGCAAAAAAAGGTCCGAAATTCGTTGCTATGTGCCTTTCCTAGTTTAACGCTTGACGCTGTCACCTGCCATCTACTTAAATATATCACATAGGTATTATTTGTAAAGTTAATAACTATTGGGGAACAAACAGAAACGTAATAATAGTTGTACCATGTTATATAATGAATACAACTTTTACCGGAAGATCATTAAGGTTACAACTAATTGCAGTACCACAAGGAATGGACATTTTACGTTGATGTCAAATTTCTCAAGCGCTACATAGTAACTATAAGTACCAAAACAAATTCCAAGGTGTAACATTTGTATTTAAGCTTCGCACTCAAAAAAGTAGGTAGGTATCCTAGGCAAAAGAATTGTGGTTTCTTGTTTGGATAATCCCATTAAAAACATAAATGTGAAAAATATAATAAATAGGTACCAAACTATGTGTGTACAACGCGTGCCCGCGCGATGGCTTTTCTTTATATGCTCAGTGGACATGAAGAAGAAACAATTAAGACATTAGAATTCAGGTTAAATGCTTCACAATACAAGATACCACCACTTTTAATAGCCTAACTAATCGCCTTCGTTTGCACGTGGGTCATTCGCTACGGGTTTTAAATCTTTAGCCTAGTTACTACATCCTCAATCAAAATATTTGTGGCTTTCACATGCATGAACGTTCCTTCTCGTTTTTCTTACATAGTTGTTATAGAGTTTCTTCCGATATCATGCTGGGCACCGAGATGAAAGAATTGCCTGCAACCGGGATGTCTGATAGATATAGACTCATCATTCTTCGAGCCTTTTCCCAACTCAGTTGGGGTCGGCTTTCCAGTCTTACTGTGATTCGGCTGAACTTCGATATTTTCCGTGAAGCGACTGCCATCTGACCTCCACAACCCATGGGCGATATCGAAGTTTTGTAGTTAGACCAGTCGGATTTTTGATTAAGGGCTCCAACTGCCCCTAACGACTGCCATGTTCGTATGACAACCCGGACCGAGCGACGGCTTAACGTGCTCTCCGAGGCACGGCTGATAGATATAGAATATAGACACTAATTTAGCCAGCAATGGAAGGTAACACCTCTTTTTCACTCAACTATTTCTAAATGGATCATGATCTCATTGATTCTTTTTCCAATCCAGTTGTGGTTGGTCTAGTCTAACTGCGTAGAGTCTGAATTTCGTTATTTTCCATGAAAAGACTGCCATATGCTGACCTAGAGGTCAGTAAGGCATTCGATGTAAACATCTCATTGGCAATCTTGAAGTTTTGTAGGTAGACCAGTCGGAGTTCCAACTATCTCGACTTCTTATTGGATGTTGAGAACTATTTTACTCGTTTCAACACAGCTATTTCTCACTAATTACTGTTTTGTGGTCGAAGGCGGAAATAAATCGACTGTCGCAAACTCCTATTGCATAATATTTGTCACTCGATCATGCGTAAACGAAACAAATTACAACCTGGTTAACAGTCACGTCGGTCAAACGAGCCACTAAAGCCGCGAAGTGGAACCAATACCATTCAAATCACAATAATAAAAAGTCATAAAATAACAGTTATAAATATTACGTTAATTACTTTTGACGTGTTCAGGTGATAAAACTTTATATTCAAATTTTATACGCTAATAGTATTTCATGAATTGTGCACAAACAATTAAATTAAAATATAATATCAAGGATTTGCGACTTTAATACTCGTATGTAAAATATATTCCGCTTATATTAGAACTTGGTCGGACTTGATAAGATAAAGACCTTAGCCTGGCCCTAATGGACGAAAAAATATTGGTCGGGCCAGTGGTCGGACAGTAGTATACGACGACCGCGTCTACGACGTCTGCGTTGCTCTATGGTCGGACATAAAAAGGCTTTGACTTCGACTGGCGACTGAAAATATGAACACTGCTTTATAATTATTCAAATTTGGAATATTATTCTTTCTCTTAAAATACGCGCGAAATATTTACTTTTCTTAGCTCCTATGTTTTGATTGGCCAATGTACCTACTACTGATTATACAGCCCTTAAGGTTTTAGAGTTTTAGTTTTTTTAGTTACCTATGTATTACGTGACACCATGCTATAACCAGTTAGATAATCAATAACAAATTGTGACAGGTCATGAATTATAAATCAACCGTATCAAATGAGGTGGTACTTCGAATAATAAACAGGCAGTATGCCCTTAGGGCCATAATCTTTGACAATCTGTCATGACTGCACCTATGTGGCCAGCTTATCATGTAATATAATAACTACAGGCGATACAAATCGTTAATTTGACAGCTACTGTTCGCTCTAATGATGTATTGTATTGCTGTAAAGTAAGGTTCTATGTGCTTGCTAGTAATTCAAAGTTTATTAAACGTCTTTCAGAGATTCAATCCTATTAACTTGCTTGTTATCATGTAAATACTGTGATTTCTTAGTTAGTTTATTTTTTACTAGCAGACGCCCGCGGCTTCGCCTTCCTCGAGAACCACTCTATCCATTGGTAACAACCGCATGAAATTAGGTGCAGTAGTTTTTGAGTTTATCGCGAACATACGCAGCGGAGGACTTTGTTTTATTATATGTAGTGATTATATTATTATCTGCGTATGTAGCCATGTAATATGTATCAGACATACATCACGCCTGTACTGCCAGGACAGATGTTACATATCCAGACCGAGTCTTTTCCCAACTCAGTTGGGGTCGACTTTCCAGTCTAACGGCGACTCGGCTGAACTGCGACATTTTGCGTGAAGCGACTGCCACCTGACCTCCACAAACCATGGGCGATATCGAAGTTCTGTAGTTAAACCGCGAGGATTTTTGATTTAGGGCTGTATGACAACCGGGACCGACGGCTTAACGTTAGTGACTGCAGTATGTACATAAATTATATTATCAATCATCATCATCAACCTGCCCTTATCCCAATTATTTGGGGTCGGCGCAACAAGTCTTTCTCCTCCACTCATCTCTGTCAGACGTCATCTCTTCAGTCACTCCTCTCCTCGTCATGTCCTCTTTCACACATTCCATCCATCTTTTCTTTGGCCTACCTCTACTTCTTAAACCCTCTACAGTAATACCTTGCACCTTTCTAACGACATTGCTTTCCTCTCTTCTCATAACATGTCCATACCATGACAGCCGCTCGCTTCTCAATATTTCGTTCACTGGTGCAACTTACAAACTTCCTCTAATATACTCGTTCCTTACCCTATCCATTCTTGTCACACCACACATCCATCTTAACATTCGCATCTCCGCTACATGCAATTGTCTTTCATCCGTCGCTTTTAAGACCAAACCCGACAGTCCATACATTTAATTATATTATCAATATTCATTTGATTAATAATTCGAATAGAAGTGTCTATGTGGGTTGTTGGTAATATGATCGCAAGTTTCAACCGCTATGAACCCAATCGGTTAGATCTCGAACCTATTTATTACAACTGATCTGATTGCGGTTTTAGAGTTATCCACACACCTGTTTGTCACATACGGAATCAAATCCGATACTCCGGACTCGAAAGCCGATGCACTACCGACCACGCCACCGAAGCAGTGTTGTACCTCTACTACAATGGAATAGCCATTGTCCATTTGACGCTAAACAGCTCTATAAATATCTCCTGGCTCGGAGACTGTCAAATATATCTGTCCGGAAATTACGTGGGACTAAAGTTTTGGTTTTCTAGGAAAGCGGTGTCGTTTTAAGGAGGTCGTAACGCAGTGGTAAGTGACGCCATTGGTGCATTTTCTATGTAAACAACGGTGTCAATCTCAATCACCGCTCTCTGAACCAAATTGTTTACATTGACAACATTCTGATGTTAATACGCCGCTGTGTTACAAGGGCTTTATAAAGTGATTGGCAAAATGTGGGTGTGAATACCCCTCGTTTGGTAAAGGCTTCGATAAAACATGATTGTGTGTTTGTAAGTGTCATTGCAGTAAATAAATAAATAAATACAACGCTTTTCGTAACCTAGATGGCGTAAACAATAATTGTGTTGCAATTGGGTACTTACAAGTCATTCACGCCAAGATATACTTATTACAAGTATGTAGAACTGTAGGTGACTAGAACGTTGTACCGCCCCAGGTACAGACTTATCGGCTAATCAACTAGATTACATTTACGGCAAACGTGACGTCATTGTTTACAAATTTCAGATCAAAGACCTTGTGCTAAAACCTAGTGCAATAGTGGGTGTAGTACTTAATGTGATAACTAGTACTTAAAAACAGCTACAATTAATTATAAATTCCAGAACATTTTTTTGCTTACCAAAATGGATAAATTATCACCAAATGGTAAATGATCACGAAATACGGTTTCAGTGAAATATGATGAACTCTATGTATAGGTGAGGGTGCGACAGGGTAGTCTCTTGGGTACACTATGGAACAAACACTTGAACACTTATTCTCCTGAATTGTTACGAAATACCTGACCGACTGCACTGTCACAAAGTCACTTCCTGTGCCACTCCTATCTAAACCGCCAACATGTTTATTTTATAGGAAAATAAAATAGCTACATTTTTAAACACACATATCACGCCTTGCTTGCAATGCTTCATAATACACTATTTTGGTGAATACAGTTTTTGGCAATAGGTATTATTCTGACTTTGCAAATCTTTTAAAAGATATATTCCCAGAACGGAACTGAAAGCTTGTAACTTCGAACTAGTAGTTATAACTAATGGGTGGTATTTGTACATGTTTAACTTTCTAACACGACTGCAAATATACGAAAGTAATAAGTCACTTAGAAACTATCTGTTTCTAAGGACAACCTATTAATATTGTTGTATAAAATGTTCTGTGAATATTGAAGAATATCTTAATTACAGTAGGCGACAGTGAATAAATGTACTGCAATTTTATATGACATGTACTTTGTATTGAACAGAAGTCATCATGGCACATGACCGGTGAAGAGCACACAAAGACAAGTCTTTCTCTCCGCAAGAGTAGCTGGAGGCGTTTTATCTACCCACATTTCGACAGCTTATTAGATGGTCTTATTAGAGACACAGTCGATGGTACCAACAAGTGAAAGTGTTATCATCTATATTTGCCAGAATCTCAGCCGTTTGACCACAGCTATGTAGCTATATGCTGCGAGGATGTGCTTGTGGACCAATGAAAATGATTGTGCTGTGTGGCGAAATGAAATATGATTGGTAGATGTCAAAAATCGAATCCATAGCAACGTAGCATAGCTTATCTCTGGTCGAAAGACACCAGTACTGCGCTTAGGTCAGTATGACATTTTTTTATTTTAAGCATAGACATTTTCTCTTCAGCCAGATAATCATTTGGTGCTTTGAAGTAAATGGCAATGGAACTATAAATTATCCATCTAATTACCATTCTGGCATTAAACATTTTAACCCAGGAACAGGATCCTGTAGAAAATAGGCACAGGAGAAGTACGTCCGGGTGAAGTCGGCGACATTTGCGAGTAGTAAATAATAACTGACGATAATGTTCGAATGTTGGCTAGATTGGCGCCACTCGACACAATAGAGTACTAAAGACATAATATTTACCCTGCGTGCAGATGTACAGTCGCGTGCAAAATTGTTAATTACTTTAATTCACAAGTTCTCATTAACCTCTTCGATCGATACTTGATATATTTCTTGCCTTTGCTCATTTTTAATAGGGTAAAGTAAAACGAAACTTTGGCTTTGGCTTTTTGTAGCAATAATAGACAACATCAAATTGGAATAACAAAGAAAAAACTTATATATTTTGTCAGAGCCTTTTTAACTGCAGATATTTGTCGAGTTTCTTGGCAAATATCGGCGGAAAACAAAAATACTTAGTGACGCCAACTTGGGAATCCTACCCCACACTCCAACTGTTCCCGTCACTAAATATGCCTTGTGTCAGGACGGAAAACCTCTGTCAATGCCACTTGTCAGATGTGTTAAAAGTGACATTCATTCTTTTGAATACAAACCTTTTCAGCAATATAAGGTGTTTGCTTAATATAACCAGCGCTAGGCTCAACAATAAATAAAAACCCACTAACTGAGAACTGTACTATCATAAGTTATAAATTTTCTGCTATCTATTGTCTGAAATAAAGTTACTATTCTTTTTTTTAATTCAGTGTATCTAGACTGCTTCGTTCACGATCAAGAACGGTCCGGTCATCTGCTGAAGAATAAAAGTATACCTCAACTCCAAAAAGAAAACCCCATCAAAGGTTTGTGTATCCTCATATATTTCTTTACCCCAGGCACAAAGTCTCAGGTGAGCATTCACCACCAACTACATGTATTACACCCCATGCTATCCACAGAGTGTCATTAAAATAAACAAATAGAAAATAATATCAATTTAATTAACATAATATAAAATTAAAATAAATTAAAACTATAAACTAGTAGTAGTTAGTCGGATGTAGTTATGTAGGTTATTACTGGTTGGAAATTATTAATAAAGACAAATGAACACTGGCAAGCTGTCCATCTTTATTCTTGAAGATTTCCGTGTTAATTGACATACGGAAACGTCAACAGATAACGAAACATCATGGCGTCTCTATATTAATTACTGGTGACATTGCCACGTAATAATTATGAAACTGATTGAGCAACTGCTTTGGTAGCTCATGGGATTATGTATGGGTTACATACATTTCGGACATTCATAAAAAATTCTCTTCAAATAAGACCCAGATAATTTTGTGATTTTGTTTGGGAAATATGTAGTAGGAAGTAATCTTGCATCTGACATTTTAAAGGTTTAGAAGGTAACGTTTACGAGGTTTGATTATGTACTTCGTCACCCTGCTGGGTGCTAATCAACGTCTCTAGGGTCCTCATTATAATATCCTCACGCAGTGCACCTGCTGACATATGGAAGATACTCTTTTTTTTTAATTCCGGGAAACCGCGGCCGCTTCTACGTCCATTGCGGGCGTCACTAATACGCACCAGCAGGTATTTCCAGTTACGCTCGGCGGAAATGGAAGAGGTACTGGCGAGAATACAGTGCCCGGAAACGATGCCTCCTATTACGTGGGACTAACGGTGACTGGTGGAATCTGGGCGTAATAAACGCTTTTGTCTACCGCTGGGATAAAGACGTGCAGCAGGATGTAAAGGCAGCCTGTTATAGAGTCTTCATTGAACTTCGACGGTGTCTCTGCGTGCGTACATAGATTCACTCTTTACAGCTTGGCAAATATTCGTACAATTTGGGTTTCCACGGGGATTACGGGGTATTTCGCAAGTAATCATAATAACATAATATCGTGACCTATCGGCGACATATAAATTAGAGTTTTATTAATTACCACCATATAATTATTTATGTCAATGAATATGTAGCGGTGTCAAAATTACATGTTTAATTTTGAGTCTCATTTTTGTAGTCGACTGTACCAAATGTCAACGACCTCAATATCCCATCTAACAATAAGGCTAGAAAGGTCTTAAATTTCTTTAGCACTTCACACAGTACTTTACCTCTAAATGAGATCATTAAAATAATGTGGCCATTTTCGCGATTTATTGCCTAAATCAACCTTAAAAGCTGTCATTATTTGAAGCCAGAAGCTTCCTTCTGAATATAACAGAAGGTTTCTCACTTCATTAATTATTTAGAAACGCAATGGCGCTGAAAATTGGAGGTCCTTGACTCGTTGCGTGTTCGAAAGACCTTGAAACTCTCCAAGGCTATACATGACGTAGGACAGCCTTGAAGCGTGAACTTTGAAGGTTGGGTTATATTTATAGTTTTATAGAGATTGGATCGCATCGAAGCTTGTAGGTGAAGTTCCATCGTTCATCATTACCTACTGTAATATACACAATTATATATATTTTATTTCCAATAAGAATTACAATATACGTTTAAAAAATCCTCCGCGTCATTGCCGACTGGGAAGGTTCCCAGAATGCTGGCTGTGTTGCCACGTTGGATGGCGATACTTATTCTTTGGGCCAGATAATAGCCACCCTTCTGGTCCTGAGAAGCAATGTTTAGCAATGTAATAAAGGCGGCGAGCACTCGGGCCCCATGACCCCAATTATATATTAGTATACTTACAATTTATGTTCCCGGACTGCAGATATTGTAATGGGTGTGTCACATAGGTCCTGGTTTTTGGGATTCAGGTTTACGGATTCATTATGGTACTTAACTGATTTTCAATTGTATATTGTGCCCCTTAACATACAGTTACTCGTTGTCTGCCTGCCCTATCGAGCATTTAGGCCTCATAATATTAAAATCTCACAATCAAACGCCATCTCAAATCTTTGGGAATCAACTCCTACGAACTTAATAACTATGTTTCGAGGCTAACACGCGTTTTAATGAAATTCCAACCGCATAATGTTGTTTAATTATTTGTAAACAAATCGTAAATCTGCTGTCGGCTGACAACAGACAACAAAGATTCATAATGAGCTGTTCAGATAGTACCAACGGTGAATTAATACAATAGGTTAGGTACATTGGTCAGCCACTAATTCGGAAAGAGAAAGCATACGTGTAGGTTATAAAGCAAGCTGTCCAGTATAATTTGGTAGGATGTATGATGTATAGATTATATTATGAAAAACTGAAGCTATTTTTCTAAATATGTCAAAGACTAGGGAAAAGACTGAGTAATTACGAATTATGAAACCATGGTTCGCCAAACTCACATTGCGCTACGTCCATTTTACGGTCGACATAATCGTCCAGAAATCGATCGTTTTCGTACCACGCACCCTCTAGTTGATAATACGTAATATAATTATATAATTTTTGCTGCTGTGGAGCGTAGTGTTGAAGAGGACCCGAATGAGTCAATTCGACATTGTGCACAGTAATTTAAGCTGTTTTCATCCACTTTGTAGAAGATTTTGACATACGAGCATCAAATTGTGCAAGAGCTGAAACCGCGTCCGACGTCGCGATCGAAGCATTCAGTATAAACCATACAACACCGCGAATCCGGTGAACACAACGGTCCGTTGAATGAGCCGAAAACAATATTCAGCTTAACCTATTTTTGCAATGCAAACATTTTGTTTAGCGACGATGCTCTTTTGGGTTCAACGGCTATAAAATTAAGAAGTCACACGTCTACGCAGATAAAGCACAAACCTTATAGACCACCTGGTAGTCAACATTTGCCGCGTTTTTGTCGATATTCGCGCCCGTAGTGCACGATATCATTTTAAGCACAAATGGCATAAAAATATATTTTAAATGAAACCAATTCCATGATAATGATCTATTCCATGATCATTTTGAAGTTGCACCTCCAAAAGAACACCCTTTAAATTCAGAAAGCAAAATTGATAGAAATCCCTATTCATAGACAGTCACGTCTCACAGCACAGTTATAGTACAGGACTGTGGCACAGCCTTTACGTTCTCAATTGCTGACATTAACATTTTAAATATGGAGTGTATTAACATTTTTTAAGATTAAAAATGGCGCGTAGGAGTAATTAATATCCGAATTACATTTATTTTGTTTCTGATTCATAATGGTTTATGGGTCATTGGAGCTGGGTTATGATTTTGTTTCAAATTAAAACAATTAAATTTTTTTGGTTTCTGTTTTTAGTCACAAGACATCAAATTGAATATAGTTTGATGTCATGTGACCTTTTACTATATTTTTTTAAATATTGTAAATCGCAGAAGGCCTCAAATGTAGTAAGCACGCTAACCTAGCAGGCCTAACCCTACCTAGTGTCTCAACACCAAACGGCTCAAATATAGAGCCGTTTCGGGTTGTGACACTAGGGTTATGGGGTTCAAGCTGCGTTTTTAGAGATATCGCTAAACGCCTCAGAGAATTAGTATCACCATACAACATGGCCACGCAACAAGCATTCGGGATTCGGAAGAAAGCATTAGGGAACTTCTCATGATCTTTATAAATATAAATAATTATGTAAATAATAATTAATAAAAATAAATAAATAAATAAAAAATTTACAAGCTATGAAGTTTGCCCACATTTTCTTAATTTTTTTTTTAATGTAAAATTATTAATTTTATATCTAAATAAAAAACTCCATAGATATACGAGTAACGTAGAATCATTGGTATCAGTAGATACATTACCCAGAATGTTTGCGTAATCGAATAACTATTAAACCATTCAAATGTTTTGTCTGAATGTCTGATCCGTTAAGTTTTGTGGGTCACTCGTTCATCATTGTATTAGTAAATGCTCGCGGTCTCTTCAAAGCGTGTGTTGGACGTTGTACCCAATATGACCCACAGGAAACTATCACCGGGATGTTAGTAAATGTGCCAATACTAGTAATAAGATTATTTGTCCGTCTGGTCAACTTTAAGAGCGCTTTTCTTGTCAAGCGTTTTTTCCGCCAGCGTCTCGCCTGCAATGCGTGTCGATGTCAATGTCAGCCGCACGCTGGTTGCTATGGTAACGGGGCGGGGCTAGTCGCGAACTGATTTAATGTTGACAGCGACACGCATTGCGGGTGAAATCCGTACGCTGTTGAAAAAACGCATAACAGGAAAAGTACCCTTACATACTTTTACATCTTGTGCTATATTATTTGTTTTACTATTGACATCACGTTTTCTACATTCTTAACATTGAAGTTGCTACCTAAATAAAAGAACGTCAAATCGCGGTAAAAATGCCAAGTCTGACAAATAATTATGTAAAAGTTAAATTGTGTCAAAATTATTTCTTGAGTAGAAAATGTGGAACACTATGCACACCTATTATTGTACCTGACTGTACATAATTTTAATGTTAATAATATTTTTTTTTTTTTTTATATTTTTAAATATATTTGTGTTTTTTTTATAAGTTTATTTAAAAATATAGTAAATATGGGGTAAAGGGAATAATAAATATGTTAGGACAATTCACACAACGCCATCTAGTCTCAAACTAAACAGAGCTTTTGATATGAGTACTAGATAAAGAGATATAAATACTTATATACATTTTTTTGTATATACATATATACATAGGGAAAATCCAGACTTCGGTACAAACGTATGTCACACAAAGTTTGTCCCGACCGGGAATCGAACCCGAGACTCCGGCGTCGAAAGCGGATACACTACCGACCACGCCACCGAAGCAGTCAATAATGTCATCTTGTCTTATATTAAGAAGAGAAGTGAACGAAAGAACGAACCAACACATTTAAATAAACTAAAGTTACTTCTAAAGTAGTCTAATTGAAATAAATTGTGAATTAATACCACAGATAACGTAATTCTATTAATACTAATAAAGATAATAGCAGAGAAATAGATTTTAGAAAGACATTTTTGATTTTAATTTATGTTAATTAATTTTAAAGCAAACTAGCTGTTTCCCGCGGTTTCTAGCGCTTAGAATGGTTGATAATCCAGTTCTCGGTTTTCACAGGAACCATTCGGGATAAATTAGTGTACGTAAAATTAGTGCTCGAAATAAGTTTTCGTATTCCCCATTCATTTCACACCAGCGCCCCTAGCGGTAACGTCAGGGAACTGTGCGAAATGTATGGAGGACTACGAAAACGTATTTCGAGCAAATTAACGTAAGGAACTGGTACTAGACACTCTGTATTGTCTTTCTCCTTTTCAATTCCCACGGGATCACAATATAGAGATAAAAAGTATCCTATGTGTTATTCTGATGTTTGAGCTATAGTATTGTGAAGTGTAATTAAAATAAATTCTAAAGTTATTGCATGAGAGACTAGTCTCAAATATCGTCCAAATCGATCCAGTAGTTTCAGATATATGTGATATAATATAAACAAACCTACAAACATTACTTCTTCATTTTATTTCGATTAGAAATAGAAGATTTCACTAGATTTGCATTGGCTATGAGATAATTACTTATTTATTATCAATGAATTAGTTGAAAGTTAAGGGCTTTTGGAATGCGGAGACAGGGCTTGAGATTAGAAGTTCTATATTTAGTAATTATGTTCGAGAATCACTCTATCCATATAATCTATTAGTGGAAGCAGTGTGAGAATCGGTGCAGTAGGTTTTGAGTTTATCGCGAACAGACAGAGGCGGAGGACTTTTGTTTTATAATACTATGTAGTGATTAGAATTCAGGTATAATAAACCAGTCCTACGACTCGTCGTCGAAACGTCGACTGGCAATGTTCATAGAAGGCTGGCAGCATTGTTAGATGTCACCTTGTAAATTGATATCATCATTCACTGAGCCTTTTCCCAACTCAGTTTGGGTCGGCTTTCCAGTCTAACTGCGATTCGGCTGAACTTCGATATTTTCCGTGAAGCGACTGCCATCTGACCTCCACAACCTATGGGCGATATCGAAGTTCTGTAGTTAGACAGGACGGATTTTTGATTTAGGACTCCAACTACCCATAACGACTGCCATAGATGTTCGTATGACAACCGGGACCGACGCGACAACGTGCTCTCCGAGGCACGGAGGGGTCTCAGTATCTTAAGAAATGGTCACCCATCCTAAGACCGGCCTGATTACATGTTGCTTAACATTAACTTTGCAATGTGTTAACATTGTTGGTTACCACTAGACCACAAGCCTAAATTGATATGTTAAGTTGAATTTATAGATACTTGTCAACAATTTCATAACAAAGGTAAACGATTACCAACATTCAGACAAAATTGTTTTGTCCCCATTCTTCGCTAATTTTCACGTCAGCCTGCGGCAGAGGGCGTTGCTATCGATTTAGAATGTAGGCGTCGTGAAAGGGCAAACTTGCGAAATACTATTAATATTATAAAAATGAAAGTTTCTATGTACATTGTCTAAGTTTAATTCTCCATCATGCTTCACCTACGGGATGTAATTTGGCACTACTGGATGCAGCAGCTGATAACCTGACATGAGACTTAGGACTTTTCATTTCAAAATATTCCTGTGTGAAACGGGAAAAATCAAACCAATCCAAACCAAAAGCGCGCATAACTTGACTTACAATTTCGTGGAAACTATAATCATCCACCGAGTCTTTTCCCAACTCAGTTGGGGTCGGCTTTCCAGTCTAACTGCGATTTGCCTGAACTTCGATATTTTCGTAGGAAACACCCAAATTCCGAAACAAACATTTGTGGATCATACAAATATTTGATTCGACCCGGGAATCGATCCCGAGACTCCGGAGTCGAAAGCCGATGCACTACCGACCACGCCACCGAAGCAGCCAAGTCAAAAGTCTGTTTAATTAAAAGAGCAATTATTATCGATAGGAAATATCGAAATTCTTAGCGGAAGAAAGACAAAAATTTGAATACCTACGTATTTTTTAGTCCACTCAGATTTATTATTAAATCACTCTTGATTAGTGACCTACCTACTGTTTATGAAACTAAGTGGGCTCATAAATTTATAATATAATAAACATAACGGTAAATACAAATGACAGATCATTGAAGTGTAAAGTTCAATAGATAATTACAATCTGTTTTGATGGGTTGATTGATTGATTGATGTTTCGTGACGAACGATTTATCAATTAAACTGGATTGTTATGATCACAAAGTAGATACTACCTACTTTGTTGTTAGCATGCTTTTTCTTTAATTCCGCGAGCCCGCGGCCACTCTCATGTCCATTGGGAAGAGAAAATCTCAAAAATATATCAATTTTGTGACATATTCCGAATTCTCTGCGATATTATTAGCTGGTTGATCTATTGAAGTTAAAGGTATCATGCTCCCAAACTTCTTGTAACAGAGGTTTATAGAGAAAACACTTCTATTAAAGTTGTTTTGTACATGTATTTAGTCACAATAATTTACAAGATGACAGTTCGAGTTTTATATAGATGTTGGTTATTTATAACCTCAATAAAAATGTAGTAAACATGTTAAGCCGTGTGTTAAATTGTTATTAACTTTAATACATCGTCTTAATATAAGAGGAAAGTTATATAGAGTTGAAGTCACTGTTTATTTCTCACTTAAATATTTTATAACTTACATCATCTTAAGATATAACAGCCAGACAATTTATTTTTAAAGCCGGGATATGACAGGAGGGAAAGCCAAGGATGACATGACAAAAGTAAGGGTTCTGACACGTGACCTATCGTGCCTATTAAGTCCTATTTCTTTTTATTCTAAAGTTCATCGTAATTCCGTCGGAGCCGCCCGCATTGGACGTCCGTATGTTTTCATATTAGGAAATTGATGGTTATCTTGTGCAGTAGATAATTTCTGACCTCTAAGCGGTTGAATCGCGGTTATCGTTTGTATGATACGCTATCAATGGCGTGGAGTTAAGGTCTCTTCGTCAGGAAATTGACTAGAGTTATTTGACATATACATAATATTATTATGGTGTAGGTAGAGGCGTATAGTATAATCTAACTGTAACTTTGTTGGTGCAATGGCGAGGCTTATTGACGTTAACGAGGAACGCGGACAGCTTTCTGAAGTATTCTTGCGATCCTTAGATATTCCTGTTAGAGATTATTTAGAGGAGGTTTTCGACGCAAAAAGCTACATTTATTCGATGGGGATTTAGGACAGTTTTGCTATTACCGTCACTAACCGTTACACTATGAAGCATTATAACAACACATTTTCACATAATAATATGGTATTTGTTAGTAGGTACCCAGTACCACATTATATTTCCCTGCAAAACAATTCACTGCTAAGATAAAACTTCCATAGATTTGCTATAGGTTAAGAATGATGTACTAATATAACCCCGAGGCTAAATAATGCTATTAGTAGACCGTTCCTAGCAACGATAGCTTGAAGTTTACTAGTTATTAGGGAACATAACAAATGCAGAGAGTATAAATAGAATACGGAAGACTTACATGCATAAAGTCACGTTAGGCATTATGGATTTCTACGTGTTAGTAAGTAATATTACCTATTCTGTGGGGTTAGGTATATTGAAAATAAACGAATTTCAAACAGTTATGGCAATAATAAGCTCAGACTGCTGAGGTTATAGGAATGTAACACTGGTCTTGGATTTTGACCTTTAGGTTTCCTGTAATCGATTACAGAATAGTTATTAAACTAGTAGTTCTGCGAACAGTAGACCTCGCGTTATTTTCGTTCTTCCCCATTTCCCCCCCATTTCTCCCCCATTTTCCCCCCAATCGAAAAATCCCTTCGACAAAAGTTGCGCCTTGCAACAAAGAACACTTGTGCCAAATTTCATGAAAATCGGCTGAAAGATGCTCCTGTAGACCGGAACTGACACACATACATACATACATACAGACAAACAACGCCAAATCGGCCAGTCCTCGAGTTGAAACTGAGATGCTTCGCTCGCCTGGTCAATTATTATCTATTGTGTATAGCGTCCGGTGAAGGCAATAGGGTTACCCCCTATTACGTGGGAAAATTGTGGTTGTGCAATAAACTTCTGCCGGGGAAGGCAGAAGACCCACAATTTCGGGGATGTAGGCGTGATTAAATGTACCTATGTATGACGGTCGTGGTTCTGCTCACGTCTATAGTTTAGGGTTTACGTAGGTCTCGTTCTTAATTGAGAACCCTTGAATTCTCCAATTGAATACTGCAGGCACCTATTATTCTCGAAATAAAAAGTAGACCAAAATCTGCTCGGGATTTCAATCGTATCTTTGTAGACTGATATTGATAAAAGGATAAAGATAAATCAAACCGTTTTATTGGAAACATGTTTTTACATTAGTTCAACAGTTTGGACATTCTCTCACAAACTCACAACGTCATCTAGCCCAACCTATCCTATATAAGCTTGTGCTATGGGATCTAGACAACTGATAAAAATACCTTAATATTTCTAAATACGAACATAATGTACATAGAAAAAACACCCGAACTCCGAAACAAACATTTCATTTTGTAGATCACAAAATTATATAATTCGACCCGAGAGTCGACGTCAATACTCCGGAGTCGAAAGCCGATGCACTATGGAATGACTACGGACCACGTCAGAAGAAGTTGCATGCACCGCAAACAAAAAAACTAAAAGCTACCGAACGTTGCACAGAGCTTCATCACCAGTATCAGTACCTACCTTTTCTATGATTTCACTCTTAAATTGATAAATTGTAAAAACAGAGAAGAGAATAGACTAGTAGCTAATAGTGTCATTAGTTTATTTCTGTGCATCTTTGCACGTTATTCTAAAGCTTCTGTTGTTCCATCTATTTGTGATTCACTTCGATCATACTCCTCACAGATATAAGGTATCCTAAAACTAATTAGAGCAGCAATTCTCATCTGCATACGACCATTACATCTAATTTAAACACCCATCAGGACTTCATAGCGCGGTTTTTATTAAATTAGCATACTGCATCAACTGACCCTATTCACTTTTACAACTTTGCATTTGCACTTATATTACACCTTATAATTTTTAGAGTAAGGTTCATATTATGTTAAACTGTAACTAATGTTTTTGGTTACTGCTGCATAGCACTGAGCAATTAGCGAGGTTTGGGGTCAATGCACATACACATTGGTGGCTTAGTAACAGAATTAGATTTGAGTGACCTCCGAGGTGCTATAGATAAGGCGTTTTTTTAAATAGACGTGTATTATTGTTTATGTAATTTTCTAGCACACTGTGTTGTAATATTGTTTTAAAATTCTACAGTAACTTTATACTTAAGAGTCTCATGTACCTGTAATGTTATATTGATTATAAATATGCTAGTTTTATTTTAGAAAAATTCAATTCAAGTTCTTATTCTAGTATGCATTGTCTGGATAGATCTTGGTGACATTTAGTATGCCTATAGCTTGAGACTATGTGCATATATTGGCTGTTTTATCCCGAAAGAAAATTCTATCGGGAATTTTGTGTTCTGTGACACGAATCTAAACCAAAAATAGCTAATTAAACTGAAAAATTCGTTCCAATTTTACACCTAATTTATAAAACTGGTTGATCTTCAGTGGATTTCCTTATGACACTACTGTTGGTTATAAATAAATGATGTTTTATCAGCAGTTATTTCCTGAGGATGAACATTTCACGGATGTTATAACAAAACCGGTGTGAACTGGTTACAAACGATGTTCCGTTTTACGGCAGATTTCGGCGATGTCTTGGACCATTATTTTCGATTTATTTATAGTCTGTGCATAATTTATAAAACGGGTGCTTATAAATAGTTAGATAAGTAATAAAGCTGTAACCTGAAACTGGACAGGCTGGATAGCTTTTTTTGGGAGTTTCACTAGCAGATAGCTTATGTCATAAAGAGTAATTTAGGGTACTTTTTATACCGGAAATGTGTTCCCATGGGAATTGAGACCTAAGAAGTTATTCGACGAGGGCGAAGCCAAGACCAAGTACTAGCAAGTCACTTCACCAATGTACCTCATTCTCACCACAGTCTATCCTATAAATTCCCCATGGCCCGATAGGTACTAACAATATTTAAGGATTATAACGACCTATTCCTAGAATGCATAAAATGTAATGAAGGCTCTTTGATCACACCCTTTATATAGCGAGTGTAATAAACTACACCACAATGGAGGCTGCGCATGCGCCGCAGGCGTTGCAACAATACAATAGGAACAACCTGTTGATAGGAAAATGAATAAGAAATGATGTGATAAAACTACAGGACACTAACATTAAAATTCCATTATGAATGTCAGTTGAATAATACGAGTAGCAATAACAAAATGAACACCAATAAAGGGTTTTCAGTAATATCTCGGATGATGATAAATGTGTCAAACAAACCGTCACTGCGGGGTGAGGAGGGCTGGCGTGCGGCGGGGTCGCGCTCATTTTATATTGGATGTCGGTTGTTCGGTGTCAATGGCCTTTTATTTCAATCTATTTGGGATAGTGTGAGCAAGCATATAGAGCGTTGACTTCGGTCAATCAGTTCTTAAGTAGCTACAAAAACATTTGCGGATCACACAAAGCGGATCGACGCGAGACTTGGCTTCGGCATCACAGCCTCAAGGTGTAAGTACGTTCTTAATATCCCTTCCAACTATGTGAAGCATTACGTATGAGCTTTAACCACTAATTTGCTTATGCAGCAACAGCCCAGCGATCATAAGTATTAAGTACCGCCTAAGGTTCTTAGTGCTCTACTTGTTCACTTCTACTAGAAACCAGGTAACTGAGGTAAAATTTAAG
Source organism: Nudaria mundana (assembly GCA_963556515.1). NCBI lineage: Eukaryota > Metazoa > Arthropoda > Insecta > Lepidoptera > Erebidae > Nudaria > Nudaria mundana. The sequence goes on along the minus strand of OY748301.1, from coordinate 3,566,316 downwards.
TAAAATATCTGAGACATAATCGTGATATAAAGCTGAAAGCTTCGCTTAAACGAGTAATTAGTGTAGCAATATTGCTCGGCAACACGAATGGATCTATCCGAAGCAATTAAGCTCCATTTACGGCAACGTTACCGTTGCCTCAATTTGTTGCAACTACGATATTGATTCACCAATTGCTTATCCTTATCCGATTTATTCATTTCTGTTGCCGAGCAGTATTGCTCTAAAAATTTCCCATATTTAAAATCTTACGTCGATTGAACTCACTAGATCAAAAGGTGGCCAGATTAGACTTATGTTTTACGAGTATAACTCATTTGTTTAATTGTTTATGTTTATTAAACTCACAGTTTAGATACCAATTTATTTGCATTTGTAGGTTAACAGCGGTAGTTTAACGTCAATAGACCTCCATTGTACGATTGATATTAGATCAGACTAGTTGCAGTTGCGTAGTTCACGTTTTATAGCCTGCTAAACCCAGGCTAGACAGATTACCATGATACGGTAAGTAAAAGCTGGCTTAGAATTCAATTGTGAATATTACATCAGGAAGCCTATTGTCATTACGGAGTAGAAAATCATTACCAACTTTCTAATAACCAGGATAAACCTATAATCCCATGTCAACTTCGCCTGCAAGTGGTCGGTCAACGGATGAGAGTAGCAAACGAGACGACGGAGCAGTAAAGCGAAATTTGGCAGTCAATTCAGTTGGACAAAACGTGGAACTATAGTTGAACGTTGCAGTGCAGAAAATGCAGTAACCGAGGTGGTAAAAGGGATGCTTAGATGGGTTGGGCAGGAGATTGACAAAACAGAATAAGTAAGAAGGGAATGTAAATTGACAGGCTAGTAAGGTAGACCAAGGTGAAACTATTGCGACTAAATCGCAGATACCTTGACAAAAGATCAGATTAAAAGTACCTACCCATAACCAGCGATTCTCACTTATGACAGTTCAGGAGGCGAAAGAAGTAGTAAGTGGAATTCCGAGGTCTATATCTAAAGGCATGATTTTATGTATGTATTACTGTCCTCATCAACCATGACGAGGCAACAACCGAAATTTAGACAACCGCCACACAGAACGTTGAATCTGTCACAACGGTACTTAGTAAAATAGTTTTAAAACATAAACTCTTCGCTGAATCGTAAAGATATAATTGTTCACAGTGCAGTCTAGTCTAGTTAACAAATTTAGGTTAACGTACGGAACTGAAATCTGTGAATAGCTTAGCTGTGACAACTCACAAGTTATAAAAGATTTGTGAACTTTGAAGTCGCTGACAAAACTAGATTTACTTCGATTTTTTTAACTTATTTATTTATGTACACACAAGAAGATAAAATAGGAAGAACAATAACAACAAGGATAGAGTTATCACCACTTATTTCAAAAGAAATCTCTTCAAGATAGACCATTCGATATTTGTAAAGTATTCATGTTTTGTAGGTATGACAAATGTGTGCTTTTAATTTTGGGCTCACGAATATGAGAGTCCTACAACATTGCCTCCATCTGCTGAGCATAGGCCTCCCCCAACAAACGCCACAATATTCGGATGTCATCGGGAACATTAAATTTCATATAGAACAGTAAACTATCGTATCTGCCACATACTTACATACTATTTCCTATTCTGTGCTGTTAAGTACCCCAAATGTAGGTATGTACAGAGACGTTGTGTCGAAACACCGTTAATTTACACTGCATTTGGATTTAACGTAACAGTCAATAGGGAAATAGCCGCGTAATAGGTTTTCAACCTGACTCCATATTTCCTATTTACTAAATGTACTTTGGAAAATGATGTTGTAAATGTACCCATTCCTGTATTATAAGGCGGTGTATACACAATGTTATCGTCCCCGCTTATCGGACACGTAACAGTCTGATAGCCAATCTGTACTCGACCTTACTCGTGAACTTACAAAGTTCGTGATAAGTGCTTGAGAACACAAAACAGATTTGAATGTACACGGATGTATTATATTGACATCCAACGTGGCAATGACAATTCCTTCGGCTCGTCACCGTCAATGGTTTTTTTTTTAATAAATAATTCGAAATTCAAATTTTAAATAACCGTTTAAAAAAACATAAACACGGATGTATCAGACAATGCGACGACCGCGGCCGCATGTTATACAAACACTTGCGTGGGTGAGTATCAGTATCAAGACACCGACGGGTAGTGTCATGGCACTGTCACTAATGTCAACAGTGTCAGGTATCGTGTGTTACTGGCCACCCAGATAGACGGTGATTTGGATAAAATATGGGACATTGTAATAGCGATAGAGATCTCGTGTTTAGGGTCCGGAAGAGTATGATTGATTTTTATTGGTTCCTAAATAGATAGGTAGTTGTATTGACTTAATTTTACATTAAAATAATTGGTTTCAACGCTGATAGAGAAGTTCAATTAAATCATCGATATGAACAACATTTTTGTTATTGGCCAGAACTTTTGTTTGCCGGAGCCTCAACCACTGATTGGCATATTCACCCATTCTTCTAGGTACATTGCTGTGATCCGTAAATTTGTTTGTAGGAACATAGAGTTTTCTATCTATCTTTTATATTCTTGTATATCTTTGGGGGATGCCTATTATCATCATAATCATAACATAGTATAAAATGAAGTCTGTCCGTCAGATATTTAAAACTACGCATTGGATTTTGATGCCATTTGCACCAATTCATAGGTACATAAAGTAACCACTCTAAGAATCCGCCGGGCGCCACTGTAAATACGTTCTGCTTGTAACCAGAGACGCCCGGCAACGGACGTTAGAGCAAACGCGGAATTAAAAAAAAAAAAAACGAATGAAGATTTTAGTATTTAAGCTAAGTCTAAGCTAAGTATTATAAACAAAGTCTTCCGCCGCATCTGTCTGTCTGTGTGTTCGGGATAAACTCAAAAACTACTACACTGATTTTCATGCTGCTTTCACTAATGGATATAGTGGTTCTCGAGGAAGGTTTTAGTATATAATTTGTCACGGTTGAAGCCGGAGGCGTCCGCTGGTATGTTATATTATAATCAAGCCTTTTGCATATCCAATCTGTAATTCAAACCTACATTCCAACAGCCAGCAGTTCGAGCTACTGGACGTAGTACCTATAACATTAATTCCAAGGATTAAAACTTACATAGAGATCATGCATCGATTTCACAATGATGTTTATATTCTTTTTAACAAACAATGTTCTCAGATTACACTAACACAGACAACGGATGAACGTTAAGCAGCCTACATAGGAAAAGATCGCCTGGCTCCCCTGGCTCATATCATTCAACCGGACTTTTTGACCGACTTCAAAAAAAGTGGAGGTTCTCGATTCGACTGTACTTACCCCTCTTTTTATTTTCAGCCAAATTACAAAAAAGAAGGTCTTAATTCAACAAATTTTTTTTTTTTTTGGATTGTGTGAACAGATTTTGATTTTTTTATTACTTGGAAGCTACAACTTCCCTAGTGGTCCCATTTCAATTTGGTGGGACCAACTATTTGGTCCGACAACTATTTGGTCCCATTTCGATAGTTTGAAGTCGGTTGCTGTGTTAATTTTTGACGTGTATTTTTTGCAAATATCTTTGGACTGAACCGTTTTTAGACATTCTTTTTTATATTAAAATTTCCTGCTTCACCTGTGGCCCCATTTCAATTTGGTCCCATTTCAACAATTGTTTGGTCCCTTTCCGGTAATTTATATTGAAGTCAGTTTATGTGTTTAGATTTTCAACCTATTCGACTAATGTTCGTAGCCAACATCAACCAACCGTATGAACGGGTTAAGACTGCGCGGTCTGTTGTTGTGTGGGTCCCTTAACACAATCATATGAAACCGTAATGCTAGAAGGCTGGTGTTCCCACAAAATTGTTTACAAAACACTTTGGGTGCTTTGAATTACTGATACGTTGTATTTTTTAAACAGTTGCGTTGTTTTAAAAGTATTTTTGTTAGGTGTGAAGCCATAAATAAGGGCACAGATAACATAATACCACACATAATATGCTATAAGGGTTTCGGTTCTTTATGGGGTGTTAAGTTACTAAGTCCCAGGTTGATTTACACTCAGAACTATCATATTGAAGGTTTTTAAATTATTTGGTAAATTTATATGGCTTTTAAGTTCTATTTTCAAATTTTGAAAGATCTATGTTTCACAAATTCGAATCAAATTAAAAATAGAACGTCGCGTTCCATGATTTAGAATTCGAAGCAAATTGTATATTCTTTTAAGACCTTTTTAAAGCTTTGAATGTGTATTAACTCAACTTAATAACTATTTCAATCGTCTTACAGAAGAATAAAAAATAAAATAATGTTACCTATTAAGTCTGGTACAGACTGACCGTTATCTTACTGTATTTATTTCTCAGTACTAACACACGACATACCGTTCAAATTCATAACATATCAACCTTTAATTATTGCAATTATGGTCTAACACATGGTTTCAAACAAAAACTTGACTAATGTCACATAGAACTGTCGCTAGACTTTACACATTCGTGGTAAGTTTGCTTTATATGTTGAAATACTTAACTTGATAGCTGACTTGATTGACACTTAACATAGGAAAGTTGTAAAGGCGCTTACTGAAGATTCGTCCATTTGAAATCCGTCCGTGGGCTTGGACGACGTCCACTTGGACTGGATACAGGTAAATCAAGACATTTCGGAATCCACTATTAAGCGACTTCCATCCAAATGGAAGAACTGTGTGTCACTTTTGGAAGACGGCCAGTGGATGATGGATGTATCGTCTGTGGTGACCTTTAGTAAGCAAGTCTGTGCCTATGTTATCTATGGTTGAGTAAGTAAGTAAGAAGTTGTAGAAAGCAACATGTATTAAAGAGCGTACTTAATTCTGATCTCTGACGGTCTATTAGATTTATTTAGATAATAATTTCACTTTTGCGAATGTGAATATTTTGTTTGATTTGAAGTCATCTACACATAGAGGATACTTTAAATCGTAATAAGAAAAATAAATATAAACATTTGTGAAGATGTTTGAATGTTAGTCACTTAATTACGAGTAAACCGTTGCACAGAGCCCTGGGGTCATTCGCTATGGGATTACCCTCCTGAGGGCGTAATTGGGGCACCAGGCAAAGGACGTTAGGCCGCAATATTTTATAGATACTTCAAATAGGTAATATATTTAGCTACAAATAACTCATTACGCAAATTTATTCAACTTTATTGTATTTCGAAATTGGAAATACGTTCACAAATCAAACCACAGGATAATAAAGCTTCACAAAACCGTCACCAGACGGCGCTAGCTTGAAGGCACCGTTAGTTTGTATCCTTTTAGAGACCATAAATCTTCATCCAGAACCATAAATTCACTTAATGGTTTCTGTTGACCATCATGGCCGGCTAATGTGTTGAAGATAATGTTTTATCAACATGTTGTTAATTTTAAAACCATTAAAATAAGTGTTGTATGTATTTAAATACCTGTGTTTAAATTTGGTATAGTTAAAATTTTAGTATTTTTTTAAAACTTTTTTTTTGTACATATTTATTTCAGTAAATAAATAACATATTTTTGACTATCGTAACAAAACTCTCACGATTAAGATTTACACCTACTTTACCTATTTACTCGTATTATGTACTAGCGGACAACAGAACAATTTCGGCTTTTGTTCTCATATTAATTTCTTTGGCACTTTTTTTCTTCTTTTCTCTGTGAGTCTGCCCACGGGAAGACGCGTCTCTGTGTACGTTTTCTTAAAGTAATGAGTACGTATTGGAATACAAACTTACCAAGTAAGAGTATAGGCAGGTCTATGAGTAGGTGCCACCAGTAACTGTGTCGCGCCTGCATCTCAGTAGTTGGAGCAAGATGCTCCGGAGATGTCTGTAACAAGCAAACAGTCATTTTAGACACAACTTCCAGGAGGAGGAGAGACGACATCTCGTGGGTGATCTCGACCGAAGCCTCGACAGTATCTCCCAATGGGGTGCCGAGAACTTGGTCGAGTTCAATGCCCACAAAACACAGGCGTGTGCATTTACAGCGAAAAAATCCCCTTTCCTTCCCCTACCCACTCTTCAGAATGCAATATTACCAATGAAGGACAATCTAGACATCCTTGGCATAGACGTTCGTCGAGAGCTCAATAACACAAAATACATTGAGAGATGTATTGGGCTAGCTTCGCGGAAACTAGGAATACTGAACAAGGTAAAGCGATTCTTTACACCGCACCAGAGGTGTCTGTTGTACAAAACGCAGATTAGACCCTGCGTTGAATACTGCTCTCACCTCTGGGACGGCTCCGCGAAGTATTTGCTGGACGCACTCGACGCTATGCAGCGACGCGCTGTTCGCATTATAGACTGTCCGGAGGTAACGGGAAGCCTTGAGCCGCTAGCCCAGCGCCGAACAATTGCTTCCTTGGCCGCGTTCTACCGTATTTACCACGGTGAGTGTTCTGAAGAGCTCTTCAACCTGATCCCACCCTCTCCCTTCCGATCCCGAACAACGCGTGCCGGGCAGAGATGTCACCCTCATACCGTGGAAACCGTCTTCGCGAGAACCGAGCGTTTTAAACGATCGTTTCTCTGCCGAACGATGGTGGCTTGGAACGCCCTGCCTGCGCACGTGTTTCCTCCTACATATAACCCTGGGCTCTTTAAGCGAAGCGTGAAGAGGCACATTACAGGGTCGTCAAGTTGAGGGCCACTCTCTATAGTATTCCTGTGTACTGTGAGAGTCGCCCTCAATTGCCAGACGTCGCCTCAGCTTACCATCAGGCGAGTGGCGTCAATTTGTCGACCTAAATATAAAAAAAAAAAAAAAAAAAAAAAACTTTAAATGTACATATTAAAATCTATACATTTTTAAACTTTTTAAATGTGTAATATCATTGATTTATAGTAGACTAGCTGATCGCCGCAGCTCCGCCCGCGTGATTTAGTTTACTCGTTCCCGGTTTCCGTGGGAACACATTACCGGGATAAAAAGTCTCGTAAACCGGGATAAAAGTAGCCTATGTTACTCAGAGTGAATGTAGCTTTCTAATGGTGAAAGAATTTTTGAAATCGGCACAGTATTTTTTGAGGTTATTCATTACAAACATACAAAAATACAAATCTTTCCTCTTTATAATAGTAGTATAGACTAGCGGACGCCCGCGGTTTCACCCGCTTTAGAAATTGTTTACACAAAAACCTTCCTCGAGAACCACTCTATCCATTGATGGAAACCGCATTAAAATCCGTGGCGTAGTTTTAAAGATCTAAGGATACATACGGAACGGGCGATTTCTTTGTTTTATACTATGTGGAGATGATGATGATATACGGCCTATATATAGTATGTAATATCGCTCCTGGCTTTTGAAAATAGGGTCAGATTACACAATGGTTATTTAATCATCTATATTGTATTTAGAGGGATATTTTAGAAGTATCCCAGACCTTTATGGTAGGTTTCTGAAGGTCATATTTAGCAACGTTTGTTTTACAACTTTACAAAATTTTGTATAATTTTTTTCCATACAAAAAGGTTCCAGGTTCAATCCAAAACTTGAAATGGCTGAATTTTTTTGGTATTAACGTTTCGTAAAAAGTGTGATACATATAGGTGTTAAGTACTTTTAAAATAACCCTGTATAGTGCATGCTGACGGCAAAAGGCTTGCTGCCTATTACATAGGACCTACTAGGGGCTTAAAAAATATTTGCTGACCAATTCTCAGACATACAAATTATTTAGGTAAGTAAATAAAAAAAAATTACATTGGTAAAGTTGCAAAAAACGTTCACACAAGAGTCAGTTCATAGGTCATTACCAGGCCTATGTCACTCGCCTAACAACCGCAAAAAATACGTGACGTCAGTGACAACTTGAAGTTGTAAATCAGTAAGGGTTGTCTCTTGTTTGTGACACGACTTTACTGGACAACCCTAACGTTCGAATTATGTTCTATGTAAACAAAAGAATGTGCTTGAATTAACGTCGATGTGCAAGTTCTGTATGTAAGTACTATTCCCTATTCTGTGCCATTACTTTATGACTTCAATTAACCAAATAAGGTCTCCATTAGTCCATTTTGTACCTTTTAGTAGTTCCTAATTGGTAAGGTATTAAACGCTAATAAACAATGGACACAATCTCATTAATAGCTTTCAAATACGTGCGATGAATATATAGGAAACAAAAACGTAATATAAAGTCGGTCCAGCTGTTTCTCTGATTAGCCACAGACAGATTTTTAGTGATAAGGCCGCCACTTGTACACATACGAACCTGGCTACTGTTATGTATTTTGTATTGATGTACAATAAAGCTTTTTTGAAATGACAGAGAAAATTTTAAAATTTTATGTTTTTATGTAAAACAATGGTAAGTAAAATGTTTTTAAGAAAAAACCTTTTAAACACAGACACTTTTAATTACAGAACAGCTGTTCTCTCTGAGACAGTCTTGATAATGCCTCGTTTAGAGGCGAAACAATTGTCGACGTTTTGTTGTCCTTTTAATTCTGCGAAAAATTAATGCTATTATATAAATTTAAAAGGTTTTTTCTTAAAAACATTTTACTTACCATTGTTTTGTCATGGATTTTCGCCAAGTAACGCCTGTTTCTATCCAATATTTTTATGTAAAAACAATTTGTTTTTAATTTGGGTTTACAGACAAACACTTTAATTTACTTTTCTTTTTATTTAATTGTAGATGTATAATAAAAAGTGAGGTGTAATCGAATATGAACGTGTGATATTGGATCGACTATGTACGCCAGTACGCATCTCGCATAATGGTATTTTTTTTTCTATAGTAAATTGACATTTAAACGTCACAATTTTAATGTGTCAAAACGTCAATCATAGGATGCCGTTAGTTTTGTGAGTATGTAATAAATATAATTAGTATTGTTTTATAGAATTATAATGCAAAAGGATGTGCCAGTGTGTGATCTAACATGCTAGAATACAAATTGGCTCTAGGCAAACGATAGATTTGCAGTTTATTTGTTAGCTACAGTTGTAGGGTTGACACTTTGAATATTTATCATGAGCGTATTTAGCATGAGCATATAAATTGAATTTTGAAGTTAATGAAAAATGAGTTATTGAAAGGAAAAGCATTTAGAATACAGACTATGTTGTATATACGTCGACTTTTCGATAGCAGCTTTAATACTGCCACGTAGTATTGGTAGTATGGGGCGTTACGTAGTACTTAAATGTTACAAAGCCGAAAATAATAGAAGAGTGCGTACCCGGGGCGCCCGGCAATGTAAGATGGGGTGACCGCGGCTTTAAGCCTTAGTAGTTATCGAGCAAGATTATTCTAATATTATTATAAGTTTTAATAATAACATAACATCGCAGTGCAAGCTGCAATTACAACCAGTATACTTAAGTGAAATCAGAAACATTAATTACGCTAAAACAAGGAACATTTATTCCTTTTGAAAGCTTTTGTGTTCATTATGTATTGGTTAAAGTCGTGCAACAACTCCTTACCAACCAGGGCCGTCTTAAACTAGGCTGGGGCCTTTGGGCACACAAGAATTTGGGGCCTTTTTGGAAAGTAAAAAAAGCGAATTATAATAACATTTTATTACTAAGTATGACCGTTTATTATAGGTAATCAAATACAGTCTGATATAATTATGTCATTAATGATATTAGAATGCTGCTGGTTTTTTGGTTACGATTACGATAACGGTTTCTTTCGGGATTTCTATTGAGCAAAATCTTCTATTATATATCCTTAAAGTAAATTTTTTGAAGGATATCACTTTCTAAGCACATAATTGACAAATTACTCAGTCGTTCTTGTAACATTGTTGTTCGCAATTCATTCTTTATCCTCTTAAGCTGCGAAAATGACAGCTCTCCACTACAATTGGTAACCATTAGGCAAAGGAATATTTTTGTAGCAATTTCTACGTTTGGAAAAGTTTCTTCCAATTTATTTGATTTTATTAGGTTATGTAAGGTTGAGATATTTAAATCCGCTGATTGCTTTGCTATGTATTTTAAATATTGACTTAAATGAAAACATTCTGTTTAGAGCTCATCTGTATTAATGTTTTCATGATAAAATTCTGCAAATACCTTACATTTTTTGATCAATTCACCAGATTCGATTGTTGTTAACTGACGAAGAAAACTAAATCACCGATCAATTTCTTGGTATGCTGTCGAACGTTTTTTTAAATGTGTATTTAATGTGTCAATTATGGGAATAAAAGTATCTACACGAAACTTTTCCTTGCCTTTCAACTGTGTAGTCTCTGATGATCCTTCAAAAAAAGTGATGCGTGTTCTGCGAAATCTTTTTCTTTCAAATGTATCTTTGTAGTCAGCATGTGGATTTTTTTCTTTAGCAGCCGTTTCGTACTGATCAAAATTATTGCGTGCGGTATTGACATAACTGCGAGATTCGTAAAGTTTTGTTACAACGTCCATGGTCATAGTGCTATTCTGTAAACTTAGTCTAAGTTTAAGTTTTTTATTCATAACTCCCAAAAGATCACTCCATATTTCCGTTAGAAGAGCAGTCTCAAATTTTTCCATTTTTTTTGCTAGGTTTTGAACTTCCTTTCTAGTGTCTCCTGGTAGATTGATGTCACTTGCGATTGAAGACAATGCTTCAAATGTATTTAAATTACCATTTTGCAAATCATTAATAGCATTGGCGCGTGCAGACCATCTAGTTTCCGAAAGAGACTTCAGAAATCTATTTGCACCTAAATGCTCACCTAAATGCATATCTGCAATGCCACTCAATCAGAATCAGACTGAAAGTTTAATACATTATTCGGGGATTCCCCCAACCATAGACAATGTCGGCATTTATATTAGGCCATGTTTCGGTTCAGGTTGACTTTGGAATCGGAGTGATTGCGTGAGTGATCGCTAGATGGTGTACTTAGTAAATTAGGTAGGATGCGTTTGGAAATATTAATAATTGGTACAGTAGGAATAGGCGCAGTCATCGATATAATGGCGTAGTATAACTAGTATATGTCTTGTAAATACCTTCTGATAAGATTACTGATTTGTGAAACAAGTGTAATGTGCCCGACACAAAAATGTTTTGAGAATAAATGTGTGAGAGAAATTGTCGGTCCTTCGGGGCCCCCTGAGCATGGGGGCCCTGGGCACGGGCCCCGTGTGCCCTTATGGTGAAGACGGTATTGTTACCAACCACCAAGAGAGTATTAAACCCATTTATGTTAGATTTTGTTGCGCCTATTGTGTGGGGGTAGACAAATTAGCGGGCGTAATAAGCGCCTCTGTTTACCCCTTCGGGAATAAAAGACGACTTTTTATTTTTTTAATTATTCAACTATAACGCTATTGCAGCTTTGCCAATGAAATGTTATAGGTAAACGTAAACGTTTGTAATTTGTGTCTATCTGTCTTAAAAATACATCATAATTCATTCTTTTGAAGTGTTAAAATAAGCGTCCAAAAGTATAAAACAAAACTAACTTAGACATTCCTTTTATATCATGACATCCAAAACCAATAAAGCAAACACAATTTTTCTTTTACGTCATTCATCTTGTCACGCTGACAGTTAATACTTTTTTGTTTATTTTTGACAGCCCTAGATGTAGAGTGAATAACAGTGGCTGTCGTGCCATATTGGGCACACTGTCCAACTGTCATTGACATTGACTGCGCAATCGCTGAGTTACTTATAATTGCGTATGAAAAACTAATTATAAAGAATACATAATATAGTATCGTTTTGTATGTTATTATGTGGTTAAGTTACTAGTTGTCGCCCGTGGCTTTGACTACGCCATGGGGTTATCTGGTTCTTATTGCGGTAAAAGTAAAATAAAAACTCTACATGACGCCCAAAAAAAAAGAGTAAGTACCAAATAAAAGAACATTTATATTCATAATTCACCGAGCCTTTTCCCAACTCAGTTGAGGTCGGCATTGCAGTCTAACTCCAATCTGACCTCCACAACCCATGGGCGATATCGAAGTTCTGTAGTTAGACCGGTCGGGGGCCCCGACTACCCCTAACGATTGATTGATAGATATTCTTATCACAACCGGGACCGACGGCTTAACATGCTCTCCGAGGCAGGGGGGGTCACCCATCCTAAGACCGGCCAGACTAGATGCTTAACATTGTGGTGTTAACATTGTCGCTTACCACTAGACCACGAGCCCCTCCACAAAATAAAAGAACATTTTACATTATTTAATCGCAAATTTCTTATATTAGTGGAATCAGGTCAGTTAGCAGAACATTTCTTTTGCAAAGAGAACAATCTCTTATCGGAATCCAGCTCAAGACTATTGTTTTTACGATTCTTATTGTAAAGTATATTTATCGTTTTTCGAAATAAACAAACGTAATAATAATTACGCGTGTAATTACAATGTTAGTTTATGTACCTACCTACACTTTGCATATTGAGTTTTACGTAAACCTAACCGGTATGTGCCAATTTCTGCGTTCATAAATGCCGTTGCAGTACATTTGAATAAAATAATTTTAATTACAAATGGTATGTATTTACATATTTCTGCGCATATGACACGCTATAAACTGCATTCTGCAATGTTCCGGTTTGAAAGGCGATTGCCAAATGTAAGTATAACGCGATTTCTATGTGAACTTTAATTTGCACTCGCGGGATCCTTGAATTATGAATCTATTTTAATAAAAAAATACAAAACGAATTGGGAACCTCCTCCTTTTTGAAGTCGGGTAATAATTTAAGTGTCTGTTTGTAATATCAATTTAATAGTAGATAGATAGTAGTAGCTTTCATCCCATTTCTGACGAGATAATTTCTCACTACGTTCGAGCGCCAATAGTTCGAGGCAGAAATGGGTGTTTTCACCCGAGTTAAACACTCTACTTTTCATTTCGAATACGAGGAAAGCAAATAAATAGTCAGATAAAAAAATTATACCAATAGAGATTGATCACGTACCAAGTACCTACTGTACTTTACGCCTAGTTTTTTAAACTTTTGTTTTTCATTCACACTTTTTTCAGGGCAGGCTGTATTCTTTTGATCATACCGCCTTGTCATTAGTTATATTTTTCCACGCAAAATAGTCTTCAGTTTTTTAAATTTCTTCAGTTAATTTTTTCACGCACGTATTTTTGAAGCGCTAAGTATAGCGTATTTCTTTAATGATTTGACGCGTTACGGCGGGCGATTTAATCAGGTTTAGTCGGATTACTGTCCAAATAATTATTGTTTGTGCTATTTAAGTACGTTTTATTTTACTTTAACTCAACTCTTTTTTGTTTATGACCATTCAAAAACTAGAATGTTGTATTGACTTAATCGAAAGCTCTCTTCCCCATTAGTTTTTTTCGTCCCAGGGCCAACCTATTGCTCTGAACCGGAACCTTAAAATGTTTACCGGATTCTTTATATTGATGGGTAGGTTCACCACATGCAGTACACATAACGCTTACTAACTAAATCAAAATGAAAGTATAAACAGTACCTACAATAAATTTAAAAAAATCTGTCAATCCATAAAACGACTATACCATTTTTGACGGGGCTGTCACTGACAGATAGATGATATTAAAGGTAGTAACCTAAAACCCGCCGGGCGCCACTGGATATACCCTCTGCTAGTAACCAGAGACGCCCGGCAATGGACGTTAGAGTGGCCGCGGCCTTGGGACGCGGAAATAAAAAAAAATAAAAAAATTAAAAGTAACCTAAAACTATTTTTCATATCGATATTTCCCCGCGGGAATCGAAAAAGCGAACACTATCACATTTACTTTTATAAGTAATCCTAAAAATTCAGTCTTGCAATATTACAATCCTACTATATTATATTATATAATTATAAACGCGAAAGTTTGTGAGTATGTAAGTAGGTATGTATGGATGGATGGATGTTTGTTACTCTTTCACGTAAAAACTACACTGAAAAAAATATTTAGCCGAACTAATTAAGTTATTTGAAAAATAGCTCAAGTTAGGTAACAAGGAAATAAATTTTGTACATGTAAACAAAATTGATTTTGTTGTGTACGCAATACTGGTTAAGTAATTTTATGTTTGGTAAGTAACAAATTAATAATTGATTATTATTTACATAATTAAGGTTAACGAATTAGTATGGCTGCAGGCCACAATACGGTTTATTTAAAAGTAACCGACCTGTATTTCTAATTATTATTACTATGTTCGGTCATCTTTAACCAAACCGTAAGTTGATGTTATAACTAAACTGTATTACTTAGTAAATAGCAAAGTATTTGATTAATTTATATCAGAATGTATGTGTACTACATAACGTCTACAACGTTTTAGTAATAAACCAATTTTTTTGTAGATATTTGATGAACAAATGTGTTGATATGGTACATTACTTTGTTTATTAACGACAAACAGTTTTGTAGCTATTTACCCATTTGTGGTCTTAAAAGAGAATTATGATATGTTGGAAATATTTAACAAACATATATCTAAAAATTATATAACGTTTGGCAAAATTTAATTAAACTTTTGTAACCATAAGCAAAAAATGTTTGTTTATGTGTAACTTGCTTGTTTGTCTATGGGAACGCGATGCGATTACAATACAACGCGCGCGCAAACAAGTTCATTCTTGTTCCTGTCTGCCTGTCATGACGTTCGGTCGGCTCACGTTTTGTGGTCAACTAGAAAGTAAGTTCTGGTTCTCTGCTAAGAGTATTTTACAGTATTTTGTATATTGTATTATTTATTTTGGTTGCTTGTTTGTAACGTGCGCGCATGGTGTTTGTGAAAAAGCTCTGTAAAGGAGGGCAAGGGCAAATATTCACAAATATGAGCGAGTTTGAAGAGGCGGCATCTACGGCGGAGCCAGCCGATGCAAATAATATAACAATGGAAGAGTACTTAAAATCATGGGGCCTCTCCATGTACATTGAGAAATTTAAAGGTAAGTTCTATTTAATGACTGACGTGACTGTTATTTAAATTGCAACAATGTATAAATATTTAACAAACATAAATAGAACAATGTACAATTGTAATCTATAGTACGCTGTTTTTTTTTCTTTTCGGTCTCGTATGTCTACATAAACCCTATATACTAGAATAGGTTAGGTACCGGCAGGTACGGATCCGTACCAATAGCTTTTATAAAAATAAGATGTCGTAATTTCGGTACATACCTACTAAGTTTCAAATTTTACTTTTTCCAGAACAGTGCATTGACATAGAAACCCTACAAATATTGTCGCCTGATGATATTAAGGATCTCATCCCTGTAATAGGCCACAGAGCCAAGTTAACTACCCAAATAGCTATGCTTAAAAATATAGTAACAGACGCATTTTCACCAGCCGACAAAACAGTAAGTACCTATAAAGGTACCTTTACCTACATTATCCATTCGTAGGTGCTGTGACAGTATAGATATTTATGTAGTATAACCCAATGGTTATCACGCCAGACTGCCACACAGTAGGTTCCGGGTTCAATCCCCAGTTGGGTCAAGATGGAAATTATTATTTTCAGATTGGTCTGGGTCTTAAATGTATATGTACTTGTTATAAAATATAGATAGTATTGTTGAGTTCGTATGCCATAATTCAAGTATCGAACTCAATCTGTGTGATTTGTCTGTATATATTTATTTATTTATTTAATATAGTACTATATAGATATTATAGAAGTATATACATTTTTAATAATATTCAGACTGAGGGAGTTGAAGATATCAGCATGAATGCTGTTTATTTAATTGACAATTCATCATATGAATTGGAACAACAAGCAAACGAACCAGCAACCGACGCGGAGTTCCAAAGGGAACAGAGAAAACAATGTGTAAGTAAACTTCCATACTAATGCTAAAACCACTGTATGGAAATAAATTACCATGCAGGTAAGTTGTCAATCACAAGGCATAGCATCCCCGCACCAGCTGCTGTCTGTTACTGGGAGGTTTTTATTTAGCACATTTATCACAGTACAACAAAATCTATTACAATTACAATCCTTTATAACTGTTATGATCTGTTTGTAATATTGTAATATGGCTGATTAAGCTAGTTGGCGGCGACATATATATTATTATACTTATATACATTATTATATATAAGTATAATAATATAGTGTTAGTTATTATATATATTATTATATACATCGCCGCCAACTAGCTTAATCAGCCATATTACAATATTACAAACAGATCAAAACAGTTATAAAGGATTGTAATTGTAATAGATTTTGTTGTACTGTGATAAATGTGCTAAATAAAAACCTCCTAGTAACAGACAGCAGCTGGTGCGGGGATGCTATGCCTTGTGATATATACATTCGTTATAAAATATAGTATCGTTGAGTTATTATTGAGTATCCCATAACACAAGTCTCGAACTTACTTTGGGGCTAGCTCAATCTGTGTGATTTGTCTATATATTTATATTTATTTATTTTATTTTCAGAAATTGTATGAAACTTTATTGAAATATAATGATGGAAAAGGTCTTCTTCTTCGTTATGAAGAAAATGGTTTGTTGGACAATGCAGCAAGAAGACGGCTCTGCAATATTATTATCAATGATGAATTGAAACATGATCCTGAAAAGACAATTAGCAGTTCACGATTGTATCAGTTAGCGTTTGAAATTACTCAAGTTTTTCACAAGGAAAGTTCTTCTGTCTATTTTATACCTTTTACTAGCTTCAGCCCCAACCAAAAAACTTCAGCAAAAGGAAAATTGCTGGATTGCTACCGACAACGCAGAAGAGGATATATAAAATCGGGTGTTATAAGGGGAAGAGAAAAACGCAGTAGTTCAGCAACGTCGAATTACAGTGAACCGGAGTCGCCACGTCCTAGCACTAGCGCCCAAACACTAGCCACGCTATTTCCAGACCAGCTGGAAAGTGATGTTCAAGAGAAACTGCTGTGGCTGAAAAACTGCTGCGATCCGTGGGAAACTGTCGAAACTTACTGGATTATGACTACCAAGACAAGATTGAATCTTTTACAAAGTGATGACTATACAATTCAACAGTATTATTCTGAATTCAAAGCACTCAATCAGCCAGGAGGCATATTCTTGGTATGTCGCTATAACTAACTATTTCTCTTATATGACACAAACATGAAGAATTTTCTAATATTTGTTATACTTAGATTATTATTTTTATTATCTTCATTAAACAATACATACAAACGGACGGAGTTCGCGACAGAAGCCAGTAATATTATAATACTATTAAACAAATTATAGATAAAAAGTTTACTTTTAAATACATTATAATGATTATACGACAGTGATTAGACAGAATTCAAAATATTTACTTTTTTTACAGCTTTTAAAAGACTATACGAGTCTGTATACTACCAAACCAATGCTAACTGAAAATTGGCTTTTAATAAGACCGAAGTTAATTGAACTAGCCAAAAAACGATCTGACGCTATTTTAAAAGACGTTTTAGCAGATATCGAACTTGGTAAGTATGATAAATGTAAGCCTATAAATATAATTGATAAAATACAAACATACATATTATCACATCTGTATCCCTTGCGGAGAGAGAAAGAGCCCAGAGTCATAAGACCCAAAGGCCATGTTTAGCATATTGGTGGAAAACGGAATCAAAATAGTGATGGGTTGCTAACCGCATCGCCTATTAACTTGATTCCTCATGCCCATTCCTTCGACCGGCTTCTACGGTCTGCGCGGGAAGAGAGGGAGCTGGTACATTCTACGTTTTATCTTTTATCCCAGACCAGTATGGAAGTGCACATTTATAAAATGATTTGCATAACTAATAATAAATCTGTTTTTCAGAAACACGTGAAGAAGTCTTGGACGTGGCAGCATTTATGGCTATTCCATTTCTAATGACTACTTTGAATGTAAAAAAGACAATAACCAATTCAGATTCTAAGTCAAACAAGACAAAGACTAAATCTTTAGAGTCTAAATCTAAAGACATATGGCGTCCATCCAAGCAGGAGGTGTTGGAAGGCTTCATTACCCACGTGAAAAGTGCAGCGCAAATAGAAGACACCATCGCACGCAAAGAAAAAAAATTGCGTGAATTGAAGTTAACGATGCAGCCATCAATAATAATCGTCGGACCCTCGGTAAAGGAAGTAACTGCCAGGTATCTTATTATTAATGATGTAAGATACGAGGTACCATCGATCTTGAAAGCAGTAGATGCGTGCTTTAAAACTATATTTGTACGTAACGCACAATATCCCGAAGAATGTAAAAATGTATGGCAGTTCCTGCAAATGACACTATTCAAGTTAAAAACAAAATACGACACGACTTACACGACCGTAAACACACTTATGACAGATCTGAATGTGAATCAATTAGGGGAGTGATTGTATTATTTAATTTTGTTAAAAGCGAGCGTAAAAATGCCTACGTGTTTTTTATGTAGCAAAAATATTAATTCTGTACGAGAATTATTTAAACATTTTTATTTGGCACATGGTAATCATACTTTTTTAACATATCCATGTGTAGAGGATGGTTGTAATCGGACGTTTCATTTAAAAAACACGTTTAAGAAACATTTATTACACAATCATATAACGAGTATGTCCGATGATTGTTCACCCAGTTTTGATGCTTATACTGTCGAAAAATCAGATACTAGACCTATCTTGCCGGAAAGACAACATCAACCTTCTAATATTGCAACTAATTCATGTAATAATTATACAATGCCAATGTTTTTTTCATCTCTTTATGCAAACCCCTTAATACCTAAAAATGCAGTTCAAGATGTAGTAGATGGAATGAGCGTGTACTTGTGTGATACTCTATCCCGTAATATAGAGAATATTTTGACGGAAGCTACTTCATCCAAGGAACAAATTAATGTAACAACCTTAAAAGAGAAACTCTTGTCTGCTGTGCAGTCTCCGATTAAGTCATTTAATACTGAATTTAAACGCCTCAATTATTTGCAAGCAGAAGGAACTTATATACCCCCGAAAGAGATCGTCATTGGTCAAAGAACATCTACTGTTAAAAAGCGCGGTGTAGTAACATATGCCCAAATAAAATGTAAAGAGCAGTTGATACCTCTGAGATTAGTTTTAGAAAAGTTTTTTTCACTGAACAATGTAATGGCAGAAACTCTTGATTACGTTAACAATTTGTATGTAGATAACATTCCTACTATAAGAAACGTTATACAAGGTAGCTTTTGGGCAAATGTAAAACAAAGATACAAAAACAAGTTAGTATTTCCATTGTTTCTATTTTTCGATGATTACGAAAGCGGAAATGTTCTTGGTAGTCATTCGGGTGTCCATAAATTAGGAGCTGTGTACGTATCTATTGGTTGTATTCCTCCACATCGCGCTTCCAGTTTAACTAATATATTTCTAGCCCTTTTATTTCACTCATCAGATAGAACAACCTTTGGAAACAGTGCAATATTTCATCCTTTGATAGAAGAACTTAATTATTTATCTGAATCAGGAGTTGATATAGATGTACCCTCATTTAAGGGTAAGCTTTACTTTGCCTTAGCTCTCATAATTGGTGATAATTTGGGTATACATTCCATTATTGGTTTTAATGAATCATTTTCGTCTAATTATCCCTGTCGAATTTGCAATGTCTCCAAAGAGGAATTAAAAAAACAATGTTTTGAGCAGGAACAATTGCTTCGATATACTGATAACTACAATGGACAATTGCAAAAAAGTTGCCCTGCTAGCACAGGTTTAAAAGAGAAGTGCGTTTGGTTGTCCGTAAATCATTTTAGCTTATTTGACCAAGTCGGTATAGACATAATGCACGATATTCTTGAAGGTGTAGCCAAATATATTATGTCTTTTCTCTTAGTAAAATATATACGAGATTTAAAATATTTCTCATTACATGTTTTAAATTCTAGAATAAACCATTTCGATTATGGCCCTGATGGTGGGAGTAAACCTTGTGCATTGACTATGGAACACATTTTAAAGGGAAATATTAGACTTTCAGCTTCAGAGATGTTGTCTTTCCTTCGATATTTTGGTCTACTTGTAGGAGACTTTGTACCTACTGATGACTGTTACTGGATAATGTATATTACTTTGAGGAAAATATTAGACTTAGTTATGTCTTACTCAATTGATAACGGTAGGTGTGACTTGTTGAAGGTTTTAATTTCTGAACTAAACGAACTTTATATATTATTGACTGGCGAAAATCTCAAACCTAAATTTCATTTTTTGATTCACTATCCATCAAAGATGTTAAAATTTGGGCCACCAGTACACTTTTGGAGCATGCGATATGAGGCTAAACATAGAGTGTCTAAAATTGCTGCACGGGCATCATTCAATCGTCGTAATATCACATTAACACTAGCCAATAAACATCAATTACAGTTAAATAACATTTTTTTAAAAGGATCTTTAGACGCTTATGTGTCTGCAGGTCCATCAAAACCGATTACAGAACAGAACCACAATGAGATAGTACATCAATTATATCTAAATACAGATCCTTATCTTAGTTTTGTGAAATGGGTAAAAGTTAAAGGCACACTTTACAAGCCGGGTGAAATTCTTGTTCAAGATATTGGAAATCTGGGTGATATGACATTTATGATGATTAAAAATATTTTTCTTTGCAACAATGATAGAGTTATATTTGAATGTATACTAATTAAGACAATTGATTTTGATTTTCACTTGCACTGTTTTGAAGTAGAGATTCCAGAAACTGAATCAAAATTATATATATTCCAAGATTCATTATTGTCCTATGTACCGAATCATATTAATATAGCTTCAAATGGTAAAAGATATATTACACAAAGAGAGATGTTATAAATGTGCAAGTGTGTGTTTGTTTATTTATGGTTTAAGCGTATTTTCAATGTTATTTTAATACGCCCTTTCGCACTAATTCGCACTTTCTTACAATCAAACGATTGTAAGAAAGTGTGGGCGAAATAAGTCTGCAATAATAATTAGGTATCTACGTATCATGGACAAGCCAATATTGCACTTTTTTGTTACATTATTTTTATAATTACTAAGAGCTGCTTGCTATAATTATGCTTTATAGATTGTACTCAAACAACTGCGATTTAACAATTGCTGATAAATAAAGCAGTACTTCTGAAAATGATTTTTATTGTTTTCCACCTCAACGATAGTAAATATATAACTAGTTTAGTAATTTTAACTAAAATGCATGTATACATCCAAGCATATTTTCACCATACTGTTATGTTAGTTTGACGTTCGACTAAAAATAGCAGCCCGTAAGGCTGCGTAGGCATTGGCTTGATATTTGGCGTGCCACAACCATAATACAACGCCGAATGGGGTGTAATTTGAACGTCAAACTAACATAACAGCATGTTGACGACTAGTGCAGCGAAACTAGCGCCACCCGTCATTTTATTATTTTACTCCTCAATCAGATCAAATTGAAAAATCTAAGGACGATACTGGCTAGTAAATAACATGTAGTTTTATTGGCATTACTTTCATAATTTTTCCTTTGGTTAATTCAGCGAAAAACTGATTACCGCCAAAAGTGGCCACTTTTGTCGTTATCAGTTTTTCTCCACCAAAACCAAAGGGAAAACAATGAAAAGTAATACCAAAAATACTACAAGTTATTTACTAGCTAGTATCGTCCTTAGATTTTTTCAATTTGATCTGATTGAGGAGTAAAAGAATAAAATGATGGGTGGCGCTAGTTTCGCTGCACTAGTCGCTTTAATATGCCTTCAGTTAACCTGTATTTTGGTTAAAAACTACTAAACTAGTTTTGTTATTGGTAACGAATCAAATCATTTTAGTTACAACCAAATTTGTGTTATCAGTAAGCAAAAGAAAAGTAAGTAATTTGGTTAAAAATTACCAAACCAATTAGTCTATTGTTGACTAACTAGTTTTGTTATTGGTAACCGTACTAAAGAATATTAGTTACAACCAAAACATTGAAATCAGTAACCGAAACAAATAAGTAACCAATTGACGAATAATTTGGTTATTAAAAAGTGAACAAGTTGGGAAATCCATTTATCAATAAATCTACTAAAAAAAATCGTTTGTTTAATTACAACAAAACACTTTATTTTTGATAACCAAATATAAGTGTAAGATATTTATTAACAGTTTGGTTAAAAATAGTTAAATAGGTAAATCAAAATAGCTGAATCGTTTGTTAATACTAACAAATTATTTCAATAAAATTTAGACTAACATTTTTGTTATCAGATACAACTTATAGTGTAATATAGTGACATAAATAGTTAAGCTGTAAATCTCCATAATTAATTAGCTAAACAAGGTTTTGCAACATGTAACACATAGTTCGCAAGTCCCAAAAATTGTGTATGCAGTAACCTTAAGTTTTGTTACAGATATGCAAACATTTTTTTCAGTGTACTGAATGGATTTTAATGAAACTTTACAATAATATAGCTTATACATCAGAATAACACATATGGTACAATTTATAAAGATATTGTGTGAATTGTTCAAAATATGACGCGGCGCGACGGGAACGGGAAAAATCCAAATTACCACGCGGACGAAGTCGCGGGCGACCACTAGTATACAATAGTTTAATTCCTTGCAGTAAGATTCACAGATAAAACTCTTTCAGTAAAAAAGTCTGCTCATAGAGAAGGTCGAAGTACTGAAGGTCCAAAAGTGTAAACTATGTACATACTCCATGTAATACAAATAAGGAATAGAAACCATTACCATTGGAATGTTAACCAGGTTTGAGCTATTATTGGCACAAGTTACAAACTATGGGCAATATAATTGAACATATGCCAGCACTTAGAATTCAAGGTATATTTGCATAGCGAAATTGGCAGTTTCTTAAACTGTCCTCGTGGAATTATTTGTGTTACCTTGGAGAATACTTGGACGAATAATTCAGTATAGCTGTATTTGAAAGGCTTAACAACAAAAGTTGGTTGGATTCAGAGGTAACTATCATGTGTGAAAATTATAGAAATCGCTGAACCTATTATAGCAGGGTTTTCACAGACAGATAGCTGATATTATAATGATGTCTATTGCAATTTATGAAGCCATTTCTCTCTAACAATACTAACCAGGTACTATGGTAGAAAGTTTGTGGTTCTCAGGCTTAACTCTGATTGAATCTTGTCTAGCAGAGCGATTGTGCAGTGCATGGGTACCGAATCCGACCCGATTCCAAAGTGATGTATAGTCTATACATAACACTCTATCCATTGGTGAAAACAGCATAAAAATCTATGCAGTAGTTTTAGAGTTTATCCCGAACAAATAGACAGACAGACGCGGCAGAGGACTTTGTTTTATAAGTAGTAATAATGATAAAGTTACATTTATCCTTATTTCGTCTAATGACTGCTTCGGTGGCGTGGTCGGAAGTGCATCCGCTTTCGACACCGGAGTCTCGGGTTCGATTCCTGGTCGGGACAAACTTTGTGTGATGACACGTACATTTGTACCGATGTCTGGGTGTTTCCTATGTATAGTATGTATGTCATCATTCACCGAGCCTATACCCAACGCAGTTGGGGTCGGATTTCCAGTCTAACTGCGATTCGGCTGAGCTTCGATATTTTCCGTGAAGCGGCGGCCATCTGACCTCCACAGCCCATGGACGATATCGAAGTTCTGTAATTAGACCGGTCGGATTTTTGATTTAGGGCTCTAACTACCCCTAACGACTGCCATAGATGTTCGTATGACAACTGAGACCGACGGTTTAACGTGCTCTCCGAGGCACGGAGAGGTCTTAAGAAATAGTTTACAAAAAAAAATATATCAGTTTATCTAGTATTCATATCACAAGCTCTGCTTAGTTTGAGATTAGATGGCGTTGTGTGCATTGTCCTAACATATTTACACTCGGTTGCAGAAACACCATTTAAATCTTAAAGATGGTTTTAAACTCTAATGGAACAATAAAGTGTTGCACAAAACAATATTAGATTATTTTTAATGCTCCTTTAGGCCTTTTTTAAGTTTTAATTAAAGAAACGTCAAATCGCCCATTAAATTGGATTATCGCCATTTTAGTGTTGCACAAAACTACATTAGTCCCTAAAGGTCCTTTAATTTGACGTTAGTAGCTTCAAATTTTAATATGTCATGAATGGTCCATTAAACCCGAAAATACAAATAATATTGAAGACAATTTTAGAAATTTTGAGTAAGTCTCTCTCCAGTTTATCGTCATTGTCTGATGTTGACGACATTTCCGTTCAAAGAGTTCGACGCGATATTCCGGACAGAGTAATTTTTTTGGAAAAATACCATGGAAGATTGAAGATTTTAGAGTGCGGTTTAGAGTTTCAAAGCATACAGCACTTCAGATAGCTGAAATTCTTAACTTGGAGCCGATGACTCGGAGAAATAAAGCAATTGACGGCATAAGCCAGTTGCTGATATGCTTAAGATTCTTCGCCAGGAACTTTTCAACAAGTTTTAGGGGATCTTATCAATGTACATAAATCCACAGTTTGCAGAATCGTTCAAAGGGTAAATTTGTGTTCCACTATAGTTAGTTATATTTTGTACCTATGCTAAGAAATGGTAAATAATAATTATTTGTATCTTAATTAAATTTTAGGTGACTCGGAAACTTGCTGAATTGCGTCCTGTGTACACAACAATGAACTTCGGACATTTTTGTAAAAGACTTAAAAGGAGACGAATATTCAAATTCTCTTGATTCGTAGCTTTTGTGGAGAAGTTAGTACAATTTTGCCAATATAAATATGTTACAAAATGCGGACTGCCATTAAATCAAACGATGACAAATATCAGATGTCAAAGATCCAACGAGTTTACGTTTTTTCTTTTAAATCATTCAGATTCATTCATTCAAATGGGCGGATAATAGCAACATCGCGTTAATGTCTCCATTAACTAAAGGCTCCTAAAATTTTGCTAAAGTAGCTTCGTGCAACGTCTAAAAATTAATGAGATCATTATCATTAATGGTCCTTTAATTAATTGAGCTTTAAATAGAACTTTTGTGCAACCGAGTGTTATTCATTATAATTTATATTACTTTATTTCTTCTTTCTTAAAACTCTTTTCTTAACAATTCATATGTTAATGGTACATTGGTAATCTAGAATTGATTCTGTATTCTGTTACAACGCTGACTAGAAACTACGTATCGACTCCCAAGCCCCAGTTGGCGCCATGCTTCGAAAGGAAAGTCATCTAGTCTATCATCATAGTATACTTACTTAAGTTAGTACTGACTTACAAACACAAAATCAAGCCCTCATCTCGGAAAGAGTAGATACGTTTATTAAGCTCACATTTTGCCATTCACTGCTGGTACAGTTCGCGAGGCGTAAGCTGAGCTTTGCATTTGTGTGAGTGTACGTACGTGAACGTGTGACCTGTTTTACATACATGTGTTGTACACACAGATTTTTTACTCCACTTTTTGGATATAGGCGTGATGTATGTCTGTCGTAAACTATATCTAAATGATATTCAAGAGCCTGTCCCACTATACCTAATCAGTTTGGCATACCTAGTATGCTTTTCTTGCAAGTAATTGAATTAATTTGATGCCTATCGTTGATCTATATCAGCGTTTCCCAAAGTGGGCGATAACGCCCCCTTGTGGGCGCTGCAGGCGTAAAGGGGGCGGTAAGACCCAGAAATACTTTGACAATACTTCAAAGACAAGACTTCACTTTTAGACAATAATCCAAAGTTTGGTTACTTCTTGGTAATAAAATACACAACATACCTACATCTCAAAAAAATTGCAAATTCCTGTGTCTAGTATTCTTAAAGAGATTTTTTTTTCAAAAATGTCTTGTATTTACCAAGATTAATAAAAATCGTCGGTGTCGCTAGTAGACGCCAGCGCTTACCAGGGCGCACTCTTCATTTGAAGTTATACTTAGTGGTTTTAACTAGGTAAAAAAAATGGGATCGCTAATATACAATTTATTATCAAAGTGGGCAGTAGACAAAATAAGTTTGGGAACCCCTGATCTATATAGATGAATAAAATTGAAATGTCGGTTAGTAATTCAAAATAATAGTTATTTACTAAATGTATAATATGAAAGTGATGTGATGATAGATATCGTCATACTCTTATTAATTCTGTGATGGTAAATAGTATCCAAGCCTCAGCATACCGAAGCGGTATTTTTGATTAACCTAAAAAGCCACCAGCCGCCACGCGCTCAGCAAAAATCGAACTCCTTAAAAATCCTTATCCTTGCCGACTGTTCATGGACGTCGAGCCTTACTGTCAAACGTCATTTCAATTTGACAGAAATAAACACACCAGTTTAATAGTTAAAAAAAGGTTTATTAAGCGAATGTTGCTTTAATGAATAACAGCGTGTCTGTAGTCCTAATGCGTCTGCTTTCAATCTCAAATGGTAAGATCTCGGCGAATAACCTTCAATGCGAGTTTTGTTTACTTGTAAGTGCATTGACACTTGACACGCAGTGACAATTCATACCATAAATAGCTACAACCGACATCAACAAGGAGTTTGATTTTTGCTGAGCGCGTAGCTGGTGGCTTTTTAGGTTACCTCTGGCGCTCCGCAAAAATCGGGTTCCAGACACTCTCATACCGAACAACGTTTCTTGTCCTGCACCTGGAGCTAGTTAGGAATAACTAATTCTTCTGTGCGGGACTATCAACTAATCAAGCATTACATACATTGGCGTAATCATCGATGAACATCGATCGAGCCACGTTTTTTAAAAAAATTAAGAAGACATCTAAACAGCAAATATATAGCTCATAGATGTTTTAAGTGATACGAGAACGTTGCGGTGTATCAGAAGATGTAGTGAGTAAGATAGAAAAAGGGATACTTAGATGGTTCGGGCACGTAGAAAGGATGGATGAAAGAAGATTGACGAAACAGATACATAAGGCGGGCGTGAATGGACAGGCAGGTAATGGTCGACCTAGGCGAACGTACTTCGACCAAATCGGAGATGTTTTGACCAAAGGCCAGGTCAGGAGTACCCAGAACCGGAGAGCGTGCATGAAGATAGTTATGAAAGTGGAAGAAGCGAAAGAAGTATGCCAGGATCTGCCTACCCCCATGGGAAAGAGGCGTGACCATATGTATGTATGTAGATGTTTTAATCGAAATTCTTATAAAAAAGTAATGTTACGAGTATATTGTCTATCACACACCAAGACTTTGCCAGTAACTGGTTGGTTCCACGTAAGAAGTATGTCTTACAACCGTTATCGGGCACCATATTAAATCAATAATCACTCTGTAATTCAAACCAAAATTCCAACAGCCTGGACAGTTGTTACATTCAAATTCAAATAGCCTTTATTTCTGGTACCATACATTTGTTTTAACAATATAAAATCACATAATTTATTTATTTCACAAGCAAGCTTATTATATTACGAGTATTTGACTGCTTCGATGGCGTGGTCGGTAGTGCATCGGTTTTCGACTCTGGAGTCTGGGATTCGATTCCCGGGTCGAATGAAATATTTGTGTGATCCACAAATGTTTGTTTCGGAGTTTGGGTGTTTTCTATGTAGGTATATTATGTATATATTTAGAAATATATAAGTATGTTTATCAGTTGTCTAGATCCCATAGCACAAGCTTATAGCTTAGTTTGAGCTAGATGACGTTGTGTGAGAATGTCCAAAATATTTATAATATACTATACATATCCTACTAATATTATAAACGCGAAAGTTTGTGAGTATGTAAGTATGTGTGTATGTATGTATGTATGGATGGATGGATGTTTGTTACTCTTTCACGTAAAAACTACTGAATGGATTTTAATGAAACTTTACAATAATATAGCTTATACATCAGAATAACACATAGGCTACAATTTATAAAGATATTGTGTGAATTGTTCAAAATATGACGCGGCGCGACGGGAACGGGAAAAAATTTAACGCGGACGAAGTCGCGGGCGACCACTAGTAGTAATATAATTTTTGACCCTGCAATAACTCACTATCATGATAGTGAGATGTTACATAGGTATCACTAAATAGAATCTCTGCAGTCCGAGGACCGTACTTATTTAGATAAGTATGAAGGTTTACAGAGTCTAAACTACTTACACTATCTTCATTATAAGATAACGCTCTTTTTCTCAAACAACACATGCTTAGTACTAAATTCCATTACACTCTAGATCTAGACTGAGTTAAATAGAAATAACTCATTATAACAGCAGCGAGGAAATGCCAAATTAAAAGACAAATTAGTTATCGTCTTCACGGCGCCGCTGTTGAGAAGACGGCTTGAAAGGTCGTCGTTCACAGTGATCAAACTGTGTTTATCTAAAATACAAATATAGTAGTAATATTTAGTACAATTAAATTGATTATTTTGCGACCAGACCTGCTATAAATACATTGTGTTTTCCAGGTAGGTAAATTCTTACGTGTTTCAGTTCACGCAGTACCGAACCGTGCATGTGTATGAGGGTCAAAACTGAACATTGTATTACTTTATTTGGTATTGTAAATAAATTATATTACCAGAATTAACGTGAAAATCATCAATCGCTATGTGATAATGATAATGCTGTAAAGTTGTAAGACATCTGCCGTCACTATTAAAGGATATCGTCATAAAGAATAAAGGTATTTGGTGTAATTTGCATCGTTGCTATCTTGGAAATCTTTAATGGATAATTTTATTTATGGCTACCTCTGCATCTTTAATGTACCACCTGGTACTTTAAGAGCTTCGATGTGGCCTCGCAACTTAACCTATGCCGTAATTGAAAAGGTTTTATGGATATTTTATTTAGCATTAAAGTAGTAACATTAGTACTTAGTAACTTGCTATTTGGATGGTAATTTTATAAAAAAAACTTGCTGATGCATACGGCTCTACCAATGTGCAATTTAATTTTCTCGTACCTATTTCCCACTGGAACACTAATGTTTTTATTCGTTGCCTAAAACACTCAGGGATAATGCAGCTACATATTAGTAAAGTAACCAAGGAGTTGAGAACAAAATTCTAGAGAATTCCATGTAGACAAAACCAAGTTTAATATATTTATAAATGTTTGTGTAAGTGGACGTTTACCTTTATCGTCATGGACAGCTGTAAGTTTTACTCAAGGACGAATTAAAGCACATCGGCTGTCTAGAGACTGCAGCCGTGACCGATTAAGACATGACATAATGCGTACGCGCATGTCATGACAGGGTCCTGACATGAAGTGTAAAGAATTGACATAATGGAGCTTAAATTAACTGGGTTCACTGTCTCAATGGGTTTGGGCGACTGTCTATGAGTCTTATCAGGTAAAGCTATCAAAACCACCACTGCATGTATAAGAGACCTAATGAACGCCATGCCTGAGATACAGGATTACCTAGTTCAGGTGCGAACATTTAATACCTATGTAAATAGAGCTTAGCTCTATAAGTAGATCCCTGGTAATAATGTAATGTTTCATAGTACTCGTATTAAATTAATGACAGCTAAGTAATTATAATTAATAGTCTAAGACCTCATGTAAAATATGCTTAAGTAATGAATAATAAATATTATATATATTAAAATATTACATGGGACCAATAAAGGTACTGACGAAAAGTGGACGTAAATATGCCTCTGCATACCGTTTAGTAGAACACGTTATTTAGATGTATGCACGTATGTTTTAGATACGCAGCCAAGTGCGAGTCGGGACTCGCACACTTGTCCCATATTAGGTGACAATAATAAAATACACGTCAAAAATTGACACAACAACCGACTTCAAATAACCGAAATAGGACCAAATAATTGTCGGAATAAGACCAAATAATTGTCGGAATGGGACCAAATAATTGTCGGAATGGGAACAAATAATTGTCGGAATGGGAACAAATAATTGTCGGAATGGGACCAAATAATTGTTGAAATGGGACCAAATAATTGTCGGAATGGGACCAAATAATTGTCGGAATGGGACCAAATAATTGTTGAAATGGGACCAAATAATTGTCGGAATGGGAACAAATAATTGTCGGAATGGGACCAAATAATTGTTGAAATGGGACCAAATAATTGTCGGAAGAGGATATGAGGGAACAAACATAAAAAACATACAGTCGAATTGAACTTCCTCCTTTTTTGCAGGTCGGTTGAAAACCGGTCAAGTGAGAGTCGGACTCGCGCAGGGTTCCCTACCAAAACGCAAAAAAAAAACACGTTTGATGTATGGGAGCACCATTACATATTTAATTACCTACATATTATTATATTCTGTTTTTTAGTATTTGTTGTTAAGTATAGCAAAAATACATCATCTGTAAAAATGTCAACTTTCTGATTATCGCGGTTTATGAGATACAGACGGACGCACGGACAGCGAAGTTCTAAGTAATACGGTTCCCGTTTTACCCTTTGGTTACGGAACTCTAAAAAGTATCTAAGTTTTGACGACCGTAAATAGCTTAGGCGGTGAACATAAAAGAAGTTTAATGCATATGGTATTATCTGGTATTTAATACTACTTACAACAGACTATTGCAATAGATAATTGTGTTTAGCCATTTATGTCATTTGATTACTCATTAACGACGTTACCTCATTACATATTATTAGTATACACTTAAAGCCTGTGCCTCGTCTCCACTTGGATAAATTAGTATTTCCGTTCTCGTTTCCCGTGGGAATAAATTAGCAGAATGAAATAGACAATTCCTACTATTTAGGTACATTAGGTTGTACCTATTCGTTGCTTGTCAAAACCAAAATAAATTACGTAATTTATTTTAATTTGATAACCTTAAGTAATTATCTACTGAATTTGTTGATAAATAAATAAAAAAAACAATTTAATTAGATTAAATAGTCACCCACCACTAATAGGGTTGACACTGATTTAACACCATAATTCAATATGGCCTGCTTCAGTGGCGTGGTCGGAAGTGTATCCGCTTTCGACGCCGGAGTCTGGGGTTCGATTCCCGGTCGGGACAAACTTTGTGTGACGACACATACGTTTGTACCGAAATCTGGATGTTTCCTATGTATAATATAAATAAATAAATAATATTTATGTATTTACAAAAAGAAATTATATAAGTAGGTATATACTCGTATATAAGTTTATCTAGTACTCATATCACAAGCTCTGCTTAGTTTGAGACTAGATGGCGTTGTGTGAATTGTCCTAAATTGACCAATGTTTCGCACGTTATACGAGGGCTTGAAGATCCACTCCGTTTTTATAGTTCCGTAGTTTAAGCTTCGGAACCCTTATAGTTTCGACATGTCTGTCCGTCTTCGGCTTTGCTCGTAAACGTAATATGTGTATTTACTAGGTACCTACTTTACATATTGCACAAAAACACATGGTGATGGTTTGGGCACGTAGAAAGGATGGATGAAAGAAGATTGACGAAACAGATACATAAGGCGGGCGTGAATGGACAGGCAGGTAATGGTCGTATGAAGTATGCCAGGATCGTAGCAAGTGGAATTCCATAGTCTCTGCCTACCCCCCATGGGAAAGAGGCGTGGCCTATGTATGTATGTATGTATGTACAAAAACACATAATTATACTTTTCCACTGGTATAATTTTTATTGTTACTGACCGTTTCACCTCGCGGCATCATCAGAGAGTTTAATATACTCGTAGTTTCAATAAATCACGTGATGTTATCGTACTACATAGTCATAAGGACATCAAAACACTTGTGACGAACCAGATGATCAGACGTTATTATAAGATGTGTGAAAACGTACTTTTTTTTATATTAAAGGCAATCAGTTTGCTTAAACTATTCTTAAATGAGCTACGATGAGCTACTAATGAGCTACGATGATATCGTAGCTCAGTGTTCAGAGTATTCCCCCGGTTAGGGAAAGGCCATGGGTTCGAAAGTCCTGCCGATAACATCAGTTTTTGTGATCTATTTATAATTTTCTTTCTTAATATTTTAAAAACCTTGCATTATAAAATGTTAGAAGATCTCTTTAGTCTAGTGGGTCCAAGATATTCCCTTTGCAAAGACGCGGGTTCGTCGAACCCCGCATATGATCATACACCTACACCTATTTTTTGATTAGTTAATCACTTCAAAACAAAATACATAATGTATAAATATGTTGTGATAACTCGAAGACATATTTCTCCAGTATGTTGATAAAGTAAAAAATAACAGTCGTGGTTATATCAGTTGTCAAGCGTTAATAGGGCTGACGAAGTTATTGGCTGAAATAATGATTGTGATTCCCATTTCTTTTTCTTTCAGCTTCGTACTAACTTTCATTAAATTAGATTAGATGAGATTAGAATAAACTTTATTGTACACCAATTGAAATCATAGGATACAACAGATACAGTATGTACAAAGGGCGCTTTATAGCTAAAAGCAATATCTTTTTATCTTTGAAATTTTTTGAAAATTATTTAGATTCGTCAAAAGTTGGTGTGACTCTACCGAGGGTTCCAAAATGCAACGAGACTGAGAAGAGCCCTCAAGAAACTCAGTTCGGTTTTTTTCTAAAATATTTCATCTTAAATCTAATACAGAGTTTTTAGAAAGGAGCAATTCGTGTTACAACCAGGCAGCCTTGTCATCTAAGAAATCATTAATACTATAATAAGCTTTATGGCACAATATACGTTTTATTAGTTTTTAAATTTATTAACAGATAAATTTGCTATTTCGGTTGGCAATGTATTGTACATTCGAATAGAGTTCCCCGCAAAAGAATTACTCACTTTATGAAGCCTAAATTTAGGAACAGCCAGTTTATCCTTATTTCTTAAGTTTAGATTATGATTATCTATTTATCAAAAATAGTGATCTATAATATTATTAATATTATAGATCACTATTTTTCACAAATTTACTTTTGTTCTTGTGGGTATACAATAAAATTTCATAAATATACTGTGAATACACTGTAAGGATGTTAATATGCTTAAACTTATCTCTTAATGACTCCCGAGACCCCATCCCATAGATAGTCCGGACAGCTCTCTTCTGCAACACAAAGATGCATTCAATATCGGCAGCGTTACCCCACAGTAGTATGCCATATGTCATGATACTGTGGAAGTAGCTGAAGTAGACAAGACGCGCCGTTTTAATGTCTGTAAGTTGTCGGATCTTTTTGACAGCATAGGCTGCTGAACTAAGCTTGGCCGAAATTTTCCCGATATGAGGCCCCCATTGCAATTTGGAGTCTAACGTTATGCCCAGAAAGACAGTGTCATCGACCAATTCTATTATATCATCCCTAACCTTAACACTGGTTTTAACAAGTCTTACATTAGGTAAGGTGAATCTTACACATTTAGTTTTATTTTCATTTAATAATAAATTATTAGCACAAAACCAGTGGACTATCCTAGAGAGGGCAATGTTTACATCGTCAAGTTCGCGCTGTCCACGTTTAACTTTAAATATTAAAGAAGTGTCATCAGCAAACAAAACTACCTCGTGGTCGTCTCTTATGAGGTGAGGGAGATCATTAATATATACTAGAAAAAGAAAAGGTCCCAAAATTGAACCCTGCGGTACCCCCATTGCTACAGGAGAACCAGGTGACTGTTTACCATTGATCACTACTTTCTGGACCCTATCACTTAACTAAGAATCGACGAAATTCAAGGCCGTCCCCCGGATTCCGTAATGATCAAGTTTCTTAATTAAAGGCTGGTGCTGAACGCAATCGAAGGCCTTAGATAAGTCACAGAATACACCATAAGCATCATATGACTCATCCAAGGCCCTGTGTATACACTCTAATAATTTAATTCCGGCATCAGTGGTGGACCGACCACGAGTGAAACCGAATTGTTTTGTATGTAATAGTTTATTAACGTTAAAGTGATTTTGCATTTGATTAAGCATAATTTTTTCAAAAATTTTACTAAATGTAGGTAGTACAGAAATGGCACGGGAAATTGGACGGATCTGAAGTACTACCCGATTTAAACAGGGGAATTAATTTACTAGATTTCATTAAATCAGGGAACACACCACTATCAACACAATTATTAAATATTATTACTAGTTCAGGAGCAACCATTTCAACAAAAGAATTTACTAAATACACAGAGATGCCCCAGAGGTCAGCTGTTTTCTTGATATTTAAAGATTTAAAAGTTTTTAAGATGGTGTTTATGTTAACTTTACTGAATTTAAATATAACGTTACAACAAGGAACGTTTGCTTTTAACAAAGATTCTGCAATGGGGGTTGAAGAGCCTAGGGTTTTTGTCAAAACTACAGGAATTCGAGAGACAAAATTTTCAAATTCGTTATCTTATAGGCAACCTAAGGATGGACAGGTATTTAGAGAGACAAGCTTTAAGGTGGGTAAAATATTGGTGCCAAATATTACAAATAAATTTTAATAAATCTAGATACTGATTAAACTCGGTGCAATCGTTTTCGATTTCAAAAATCTCTTATTTACACAAACGTATGCTGGCAGTAACCTGTTTAATATAATAATAACAAAATAAGATTTAACCAATGTGGTTTTACTAGACACATAACCAAATACAATTCCTGCCAATCATGTCTTGTGCTAATGAGACAAGCTACTGTCAGCTACTGATCTGTATCTTTCAGTCTATTGATGTCAAATCTAAATTAAACATGTATTGTCAAACTACCAGTAGCTCTCTGGATATATATTATATGAAAGATACATAAGAGAAGTATCACAATGATTAAACTCAATATTATTCTCTGTTACGCCGAGACGCCCGCAGGACTTTAAATTGGCTGTGCCATAGCGGCTGGCACGTAAGATTTTGTTGCCTTTAATCAACATTTCATCGCAAGGCAACGGATTTCAATTTCTTTTTGAAAATTACTATATAGCTGCTACTTGTTATTAAACTCATTCGACCATTTTGGACATATACATGATATGTGTGCCCGGTGACGGCAATAGGCCCCTATTAAGTGGGACTAAAAATACTGTCGATTGCTAATGTTTTATCAAAATACTGGCTAATGCCTGCAGCTCCACTCGCGTAACGACGTTTTTGTTGACAACAATAGATTTTATGCAATGAAGACTGTGAAAACAGCGTGAACAAAACTCGTTCAGTAACTTCGGAGACTAGTATGGACATACCAGACATACAAGAATAAAAAAATCTGTATTGTATAGCCCACACAAATTTTTTGATTAAATGTGATAGGTACACCGTTTCTACTGTTTTATTATAGTATAGGAGACAGATAGCTGTGAACTGTACTTACTTCTATAAAGCATCGTACTCACCGTGGGAGCGCAAAAGTCGCTGAGTCGCGCGTCGGCGAGTAACCGTTATCAACAAATTAAAATTGTTGTAACAAAATAACGTTTACGAATCATAACAACGTTATTGATGTTATTGGACACTTGAGTCGATCAATCATTCGTACAAAAATATACAATGATTTCTCCAAACATAAACATTTATAACTAGTTAACGCTCGCATCTGCGCACGCGTCGAATTTACTGTTTATTTTGTGTTAGTCTTCAATTTCAATTGAATCGAAATAGAATAGTAATCGTTGTACAATAGCTAGGCTGCAGTTAACTTTAATAATTTTCGTTGTCTACAAGATCGCGACAAAATAGTTTTCCAATGGCCGGCTAGTCACTAGTGGCTTGCTAATGATACCCCACACTATTAATTATTGCCTTTGATTAGTAATCTGCTAATGAGTTGCGAGTTCTAAGTATTGGTGCGTAGTTTACTATAATTTGTCATAGATAGATTTAGATTTTACTCATAAACTGGGTCGGAGATCGACTGGAAGCCTTTCACACTCCCTGCATTTCTGCCATTTATACTCTGAAAGTGGCTCCTTCCTCAGAGACCCTAGATATCCTTAGATATGTCTACGTATTTTACTAGATTTTAGTGGACCAACTTTTTGACCAATCGCAACATACTCCTTACGGCCCAATACTGAAACGTCACTCAAATAAGCAGATACTCAAAGTGACGTTTTTGTATGAAGTGAAGTATTTAAACAGCAGTGAAGTATTTAAATATTTGAGTTGACTCAGTATTAAGTCGATAGAATAGCAATACAGTCCTACCATTCTACTTTTACTACGTTTGGTGTTACATGCAACTTCCAGCACACGGTACCTAACCGTTTTCCATCGTTTGCTAGTCCGTTTGCGTTGTCTACTTGGGTAGTTACCTAAGTAGTAAAAAAATGTTAATGGCATAATAAATTTCACAGTGTTGTCATTACTGACATTATAATTATAAACCTACAAAATGAATCTAAATAACACATTTATTTTGTCGTAATAAATATTGTAGCGAATGTTATAGCTGCACTATTGTGACAGACGGATGTAGTCATTTAAATTAAATAAATAAATTAAAATGTAAATTAAAATTAATAGCTATTTCTCTTCGTGCTTGATAGATATATTTTTTTATAAATTTATGAAAACATAACATAAAAGTTGACGTTTAACGAAAATAGGCTCCTCGACTGTTATGTGCCTAAAATTGGACATAATTTATAATTAACCTCTAATTACCGGGGAAATTGGCGTCACCTATACATACATATACAATTATACATACATAAAAACAGCTTGCTTCTTTCTAGGGGTAGGCAGAGGTATACTATTCACCCACTTTTCACCAGCAGCTTTTTACTGATCCCATGTAATATAGCAACATACATATTACTGTAAGAATATATTCAATATTTACTCTTATAAAATATTCCGGTATAGTACAATCCAATTAATTCTCAAATACCGAAAGCCTATCCAGACGTCTATCAAGTAATATAACATAAGTGAACTATGAGCCCTTTGGTCCGGCTTTCGAGGATACACCTTTCACTATGTCAAGATGATAAGTTGATAGGACAACCAACAAGTTACGCCTGCATCAAGCGTTGAAAAACTAACGAGTTAGCAACATGGAAGTGAGAATGTAAAACCATTAATATGATAATAAATACTAGTCACACTGTTGAGAGGAAAATTGCAATTTATTGAAGACTAGCTAATTACCGCTGCTTCAGCCGCGTGATTTAGTTTTCTTGTTCCTTCTTCCCACATTAGGGGCACGTTCAAGGTGGCCGTTATAGAGGACAAGCTGAGGGAAACCGCTTGCGGTGGTACGGGCAGGTTATGAGACGCAGTGATGATCATATGACCAGATTTATATTGGAGATAGGGGAGGGGAAGAGAGGTAGACGACGTCCGGCTGCCAACTGGCAGGACACTATCCAGAAAGACCTAAACGCAGTGAGTGTGGAAACAACGACAACACAGAATAGGGTGCCATGGCGTAGGCGTACGAGGAGGGCCGACCCCAATTGAAATGGGACTAAGGGAAGAGAAGAAGTTCCCAATTTCCCCGTGAACACATTACTGGGATACAAAGTAGCCTATATCACTCAGGGATAATGTAGTTACATATCAGTAACTCTCGCTCTAACGTCCGTTGCCGGGCGTCTCTGGTTACAAGCAGAACGTATTTCCAGTGGCGCCCGGCGGACTTTGACCACCTCTGTGGTCTCTGCGGGGGTTGGGTCGGGATCTTAATCCCGCGTCGTTGGGGTCGGGTTTTATACCGCGTCAGTGAGTGAATCTGGTTGCGTGCTACGGGGCAAAGGCCCCGCAGCACGCAACCCTTCTAGCCTGCTTCTGTAAGGACGACGGGTGGCGATCCCGCCGTCCTCAGGCCCCGATCATGGAGGTCGATGGTCTTGGGCGTAGATGAGTCTGCGGCGTCCTCGCCGCTCACTACGGAACTCGGCGGGGAGGGTACGCTCCGTCTCCCTCTCGGCCGCCTCCTTCGCGAGCACGACTTGCTCGCAGAAGGAGCACGACTTGCTCGCAGAAGGATACCGAACAGCCCTACTTAAAATCGTTGCACAAATACCTACTGGAAAATATAGACCTAAATTACGTATAAACTAATCATTGTATTATTAGTGTATCCATTTACATTCAATATTCGTGGAAATCGTTTTTGTTATTGTTAGTGGTGTTATTGTTAAAATGCAGAACTCCCACTCGCACAAAAACCTTCGAGGTTTAAGCAAATTGATGTTATGCATGCAGACGGTACTGTTATTATATAATGTTTTGGTCAATAAATAAATAAAATAAAATAAATAAATAAATATACAAAAACCGCATCAAAATCCGTTGGTTAGTTTTAAAGATATCTAAGCATATATACAGACGGAAGAGACTTGTTGCAGATTGCGATGTAGTGATAATGATGTACGGTGTAGGTATAGACTCAGTGTCGATAGCATCACTGAGGCTTCACTGATATGTGTGAATTGACCTTTAGTGATACGGTGCTAACTTTACTATTCCTTAGGTATTCTGTGCCTATTTTAATCAGATTCATGCGGGTGGAGTTGCGAGATTAACTTCTATCAGCTAAGTTGTATGTTAGAAATAAAAATCACACATTTATGTTGAAACAAGAAAATGGCAACAATTCAAGATAAAAGATAAAGATATGTTAGGAAGTTGGTGCAATGACCTTAGATCGTTATATCGTAATATATGAGACATCTGCAGTACATACTTATAAACTTAAATAATAATTTACGCAGTAAAACTATTCAAACAACTCGTAAGTCTACTAATATTACAGAAAGGAAAGATTTTATTGTTTGCTTGAATTGGGTATATTTTACTGAGAGAAATACACGTCAAATATTTACACAAAAATCGACTTCCAATTACTGGAATGGGACCAAATTGAAATGGGTGGTCCCATTTCAATCAGTCCCTTAACAAGAACAAGCTTACAATAAAAAAAATCAAAATCGATTCACTCAGTCGTGAGATAGGTAACAAACAAAAACCAAATACATTCGAATTGAGAATCTCCTCCTTTTTTTGAAATCGGTTATAAAGTTCTAAATTTGCACCTAGTTAGAACTTTTTAACTGACTTCAAAAAAAGGAAGTGTGATATCTTTAAAAAAAGTCAATAATATTATATTACTTTTAAGTTAATACTTTTGGGCGTTCAATTTTACTAAGGTTAAGTTAGAATATTTAATCTTGAACCTTCAAATGAGCGTTCTTGGTAGTCCCTCATGTCATGTCTACTTGTATTAACATGTGAATGTCAACTCCGTTACATATTGAAGTGTTAACTAACCAGTAGTCGATAGGGTTGGCACTTCTGTAAGTCAACCAAAAGTTACCACTCATTTTGTTTCACAATACGCCATAATTTTATGATACCTACTTCTGAATATTATTCAGACTTTTAGAAAGCTAAAAAATGGCCATCTAAGCACTACTGTATAATCTGGGATCACGTGTGAAAAAAATATGTAACAAAACTCTTTCGAATGACTTTCTGTGTATTTGCGGGAACTTGCTCATACTTGCCAAAGCTATATACCTACCTACTGGACAGTATACAAATAGCTAATAAACATTAAAAAATGTGCATTTAGACGCATCAACTTGACGGAGACTTCGTGAATTCAAACTTGTCATAAAAAAGCCATTGTGATTTCAAATCCGGCTTATTAATTATACAAAAATTGTGCACAATACATATTATATTTATAAGAAACGGAATACCTTCGAAGTTCTAATCACTAGACTAGACCACACGGTATTTAATTTTCTGCCTGTCAACTGTAGTGATTTTCATGTGTAGTGACAGCCCTAGCAGCCAGTAATTAAGATGTAGAGAAAGATGCAGCAGAGGCGATTTAGTGGGCGTCACAAACTCACAAACTGTGCCTGATGTGGTGTGCCGACTGATTTATAATGTTAATAAAATAAAATGTATGAATGAATGTACGATTGGAGTACAAAATAACTATTTTTAGATGACTATTTCGTTGCGTGGATTTTTATTTTTAGACATAAATGTTCTTTTTAGTGATCGTCCGTCTAGTAGATACCTATAAAATATTAATAGTTAACATCTCTCGTAAAACCCGTATTTCGTATAAATCCTATCTATACTAATATAATAAATCTGAAAGGTTTGTTTGAACACGTTAATCTCAAGGAGTACTGGTTCGATTTGAAAAAGTCTTTTTGTGTTGAGAAGTGAATTTATCGAGGAAGGATATAGGCTATATAACATCACGGTACGATCAATGGGAGCGGAGCAGCAGTGAAATATGTTTCAACAACGGAGGAATGTTTATTTCTTTTGACAACTTCCGTTGCGTGCGCTGGTCAAATGGTTAATGTTATATTAAAATGATGTACTAAAGAATTTATCCTCTTTAAAAGTTCTAAAAAAAGTCCGCGGTATCATACATCTATTTATTAAGGTTAACTCGCTATAAGATATTTTATGGAAATGAAATTCCTTAAAAAAAATATTTGCGAAGCTAGATGTTATTACGGGCGACGTGACGGGAACAATAATCACAGGCGACGCGACGGGAACGGGAAAAATTTCAAATTACCACACGGACGAAGTCGTGGGCGACCGCTAGTACTATAATAAAACAGTAGAAAGCGTGTGTCTTTACATTTACTTAATAAAATTACCAAAAAGGAGTGAAGGTGATTAAAAAGATTAATCAAACAATCGGCTAAACAATAACACCAAGTAAGTAACTATTTTATTTTCCCGTTGGGAATAAAATTCAGATATAAATTATTAGAAAGTATTGATAGGTAGATAGCTAGGTATAGGACATACTTATTACATTATTTTCTTCAAAGAGTTGACCCTTATACCCTGACAGATGAATCCTCCTTATACCAAGTCTCGACATCATCACTCCTTGATTACTAAACCCACTAATTCCCACCCATCCCATATGAAATAGGACCTTTTTATATTACGGGACCGTTATTTAAAAATATTATTTCCAAAGAATAGAGAAAAGGATAGAGCATAACTATTTAGTAATCTGTGACATTGGAAGGAGTTGGAGGACGCCTTTGCCCAGCAGCAGTGGGACAGTACAGGATGAAAACAAAAATTCAAAGATGTTTTTCGAAAGACCGTTCATCTAGTACACCGGGGAACGGTGTGTAATTATTTGACAGACACGATAACTTAAGGCGCTATTCCACTATTTATGTCTTGCATACAAGTTGCGCAACCCTGTATGCGACTTGCATGCAAGACTTTCATAATGGAATAGGTTGCCTTTTCAATTATATTTCTTTTTTAAACAAAATCGAGA
Organism: Nudaria mundana; assembly: GCA_963556515.1. Classification (NCBI taxonomy): domain Eukaryota; kingdom Metazoa; phylum Arthropoda; class Insecta; order Lepidoptera; family Erebidae; genus Nudaria; species Nudaria mundana. Next base: position 3,525,200 of record OY748301.1, on the reverse strand, counting down.
ACGCGCAATTATTCTTAGTTAACATTTTTATTTGAGCTTTGAACTGTACATACAACATATTTTTTTAAACTTTCGTGTTTTGTACACATTATAAACTTAAGACAAACAGTCCACCCGTGACCACGGCTCTTGTAACAGGGTCGAAACGTCGGGTAATAAAGAGGTATGTATATATCTCAATAGTCGCGTAGAAGTCCCGTTTGTCTTAAGTTTATATACATCCAACAGTTTTTATGAAGTTCATGGACCGATCCTTAGATTCCGCGGTATAAAGCCAACGGCACTCCACTAATACTTACTTGAAACTGTAAAATAATACTAATACAAGTAGCCTATGAAATAATCTTTGACAGTAAACTTAAACTACATTTCTGTGCGACTATAAAAAACTGTCAGTTGCCATGGCAACGCATACAATACACAAGCTTTACTACCAACCAACTCACAATTACGACTGCAATTAACTTTGACAACTAACCTCAGAATATAGACAAGCAATATTGAACGTTGATGTGAAAGAAATACAACTTTTATGATTGTAATAGAATCTGGTAAATCAGTCGCACTGACCAATGTTTATTAAATTCGATTTTAAAGGATTTTAAACCTTACTCTCTTCAAAATTTCCCTTGCAACAAGTAAGCGCGTTGATGCAAGAACTACGTCTATAAATAAAATCATAAGTTCATTATTTACAGTGATTTATGCACTATGATTTGAAAAACTATTAAAGCAATCATCTGTAATAGAAGAAACAGCCATTTTTAGGGTCCCGTACCTCTGTCTGTCTGTCAAGACCATTTTTATTATGAACACGTAATATCGCCATAAGTATCGAGATGAAATTCATATCTTTACTGTTTACTGTCCCTTACAGCTGTGAAAAAAATCAAAAATCTAAGACAACGCAATCCAAAGATACAGTTGTTTATGCTGCAAATTCTTCTAACTCTAAAATTCAGATGTAAATTGTTAGAAAGTTTTGATAGGTAGATAGCTACTCTTCGACACTCGCAAGGGAATCAAAAATTCCCGTGAACTTAGAATCTTAAAATTTAGAACAAAGCAACGTCTTATAGCAAGGAAAAATTGCGAAAAGGATTAAATGTTAGGGTTTTACGGAACCCTCGGCGTGCAAGTCCGACTTGCACTTACTTGGCTGGTTGTTTTAATAATATACAATAGTTATTCGATATAAATTAAGTATGGGATATGCTTTGAATAAAATTAAAGCAATTATAAAATATATTGGGAGTAAATGATTGTAGATTTGTTAATATATTGTCGATTCAAACAGTTGGATCTTAATCGATATGAATGTATATAATGAAGTCTTTATTAATAGTTCGAGTCTTTCCGATTTACTGATCATTACAGTAGCCGGAGGAACGAACGACCTGCTTGAGACTGTAACCTTAGAGGCCCAGGTTCGATCCCTGGTTCAGATCAAATATTTTACGAGTGAGTTTGGGTGTCAGTTCTCTGGTTATTATAGCACAAGCTCTAGTTAGTTTGACAGAAGATGGTGTTGTGTTTGTCCTAACTTTTATTTACCTATTAAAAAAATCACCTTGTTTTTACAAGGTCCGGCTCGACCTGGTACCATTCCCACCGCGGCTGCCCTCTTGCATATTGATCCTCAGGGTGATTTTCCACCAGAGACGTCATAGCATAGCTTTAATAATAAATAAATAAATACTTTGGACATAATATTATAGAATATTTCCGAGGCGAAGGGTCGAAAGCCGATGCGCAACCGAACATGCCACTGAAGCAGTCAGACTATGATGCGTGGATGAACGCCGTGGTCCAATGAATATGATTGTGCTATGTAGACCAATGAATATGATTGGTGGATATCAAACGCATCCCTAATAACAACGTAACATATGAGTAGGACATTTCAGTTAGAAAAGCAGCCTAACTCCTTGCCGCCGAGTTGGTTTATTAGTAGGTATATATTACCATGACAAAACAACTTTTGTCAGAACAGCTAGGGAACTTACAATTTAATTTTACTATGTAGCGTGTCAAAACTTACAACCACATAAAACAGCTTACAACTTAAGATATAGGCAGCCATTATTCATTACTGGCACTTTATGTTCTGCTAATTGCAAGGTCTGGAGCTAATTTGCTCTCACACTATTAAGCACAATAGGTATTTATGCTATAGACGACTAACTAACCTGTTTGGATGGATAATGGGCTTTAGTATTTTCAGATTAAAAAATAAACTATCTATCTATCTATATATAGAAATAGGGAATGTCCCCCTTAGCTCTCGAGAACTGCATATGCTCCAATGATGGTTGACCCCTCTATGGATAGCCCTCGATCTGGAGACAAGCCAAAAAATCGAAAATTTTACCTAGCCCTAAGGGGTCAAAAGTTATAGGCCAAAACCTTTGGCGTGGTACGGCGCGAAGCTCCGCACAAGACACCGTACTAGTCACTTAGAAAAGCAGAAGATAATACTTTGTTACCGAATACTTTGTTACCGAAATAGAATGTATGTATCCCACCAATATCTTATGCTTGTGTTCGTGGACGCTGGTCGAAGTTTGCCAAGCGTGTAGCAATGGGGTATTTATTAGACGTTCAAGTCAATATTTTCTGCAAATGGTGCAAGTGATCAACGGACGAAGCTTTGATAAAAAAGTGTCCAATAAGCTGCAAAAAGATCTCACCTTATTTGTAACACGAACCAACAAATTAACTAGCGAAAACTGGGCATATAATACGCCTCTGATTACCCCTTTTCAAGACAGGTGTACTACACGATGATAAAAATAGTGAAAGCTAGAAAAAATGCATCTCATTGATTGTTACGAAATTTTACGGTTGAACGACTTTGAACTGAAAGCCTTGATCTTCACCGCCAACGGTTACAACTATAAGGCCATTGGTATTTAACTTTATGTGGAGGTCAAACGGTCATTGTATTACAATAGTTTCTGTAAAATTAAGTAAGCTATCACTCTATATAAATTTAAAATTTTAAGTGTTTATTAAAAAGATAAAGTAATGTCTACCTATAAATAAGCCATAGGAATAGTAAAATTAAACCAATTTAATTTTACTATGCCATCGGTGTTTAACTTACTTAATGTAGAGGTCAAATGGTATTTTTATTACAGTCATTATGACATAAAATAGCAGACCAAATAGATATATTTTTATGTAATATGGTAGAATTTACAATTGTGGCAGAATGTCCGTGCCTTGGAGAGCACGTTAAAACCGTCGGTCCCGGTCGTCATACGAACATCTATGGCAGTCGTTATGAGGCATTAACGTCATAATTATTGGTTAAATTATGCTGATACTTTCCTGACAACCCTAATGCTCGAATGATGTTCTGTGTAAACAAAAGAATGTGCTTTAATCAACGTCGGAGTGCAAGTTCTGTATGTAAGTACTATTCTCCATTCTGTGCCCATAGTGCCAGCTAGTCTACTGCTAGTTGCCATACAAATGTTCACGGGTGTTACGCATTGATATGATCTAAGGTTTTACGCGTAATTTTAAACCTAACAAATATGCAAACATATTCACAAACTTTCACATTAATAATATTAGTAGGACACTCATTATCAATTAATCTAATCTACAACTCCGTGCAAATGAACAGGTGACTAAACAGGTGTTGTGGCATACTTGTGTCATTGTATGGAATGTTTTGTTGAACTTAATTGTATGTAAGAACATCTGTGAACTTTCTCATAGTATCTTTTATTAAAAAATACTAGCAGCCGCAAATATAAGTTATCAGACTTTAACGTTTCTAGAGAAGCTAAAAGTGCTTGTGTAATAAGCCGGGTTCCCACGGCCTGTGTTTTAACAGCGACTAGTACCGCCCGCCGCGCTACGCTTCACGCAACCTTACCCCAACTCCCGATGGATTCGACGGGCGACCTCATAAACCTCATCATCGGATGAGACTATTCCGATGATGCCACAGAATATAGGTATAATAGTACAAGTACCGGGCGGGCTTTAAAAGTTCACATTAAAAAGGGTCCCGGCATGTATGTCTGAGGAAGAGACGGTCAGCCATCTGCTACTGTGATGTGAGGAAGTAAGAAACTACAGGGCCATCCATCTCGGCAACCCGGAAACCGTCCCTGAAGCTCTGCGCAACCTGCGGGGCCTGCTGGCGTTCCTGGAAGAGATCGGCTGGCTCGCGTAAACGAGTAGAAGAGTACTACCCGCACGCAAAACCCACGCAATAGACGTGGAATTGCGGAGACCAGCCTGCGTCGACAAGTAAAAGGGTCCCGGTCGTGGGAGCGGGAGTCAAATACCATCGTCTTTAGCGTCAACGAGTATCGCTAATTTCATTCTTAAAGTCCTTTTGTGTGTGTGATCGTTCACCTATGTTACTCATTCATGTAATGTAAAACAAATATAATAACATATTTTTGTGAGAAATAGTAACAATAGAACTATTTTAGGGCATCAATTAGTTCTTATACTTTCACTTAACTACTTACACTGCTTTATGTTGAGATACCAACAAATAATATACAGTTAGTTAGGAGAAGTTATTGTTAAAGCAGGCTAGGTGTACGAGTACGCGAAAAACGATCAGTATAATACTTGTACGATTTAAAATAAAACCGTTGGGCTAACTAGGGCTAACATAAATCTAAAATCTACAAATATGTATTACGTAGTAATTTTAATTACTTAGAAGAAATGAACTACTACTTAGAAGATAAACTGATATCATTTTATGTTTTTATAAGTGCACTATAACTGATTTCGGTAAAACGTAAAAAGGACCAACTTCGAGTAACACCTTTACAATAAAAAAAGAATTATCGAAATTGGATTAATCTATAAACAATTATCCGTGCTTATTGGTCATACAAGGGTCATACATACACAACAAATAAACACGTCGAATTGAGTACCCGCCTCCTTTCTTGTCAGTTGAATAAGAAAGGTTTGTATTTAACCGTAATTACTCAAGAAGACAAGTACCTAGTAAATACATTTTCAAAAATCTTTTACTGTTAGAATGCTATATCTATGTTTATTACTAGAAATATGAACCACAAATATTTATTTTGACCACGAAATCTTGACGTTTTCTACAGTGCACGTCATGGTAGAAATGATGACGATGGATGATAAATCAAAATTTGGACAATACATGCCCAAACTATTGAATTGAATCGTGTTAAACGTTATCCTTTGGTTATTCATTTTTATTTAAGACGGTTACTGGTATGGCAACAGCTCTGTGGTTGAAAGTGTTGAAGCGTGAATTGATTCATGTGGAAAGTTCGAAACTAATTAAAAAAAGAAAAACATTACTAAGTTTAATATTAGTTGTATACAAGCTGTAACGTTCAAATGGGTCAATATGGGGAAGTCTGAAACTATAGACATACGAATATTTGTTCTAAGGAAGCATGTCATCGATTCTAGTAAAAATAAAAAAACTTGTAGGTACTCAGCTCGTCATCAATCGCACTCGGGTACTAAGGTGTCATTTTAACATCACCAGGGCTCAAGTGACCCTGACATGCACACGGTGCACCTGCCGTCAGACGAATGAAGCTCTAGCAATATTAATAATCAGCGTCCGAAAGCTGCAATAGGCTCGCTCCATATTAACCCCCCAAAAGTTCTTCTTCTTCTCTTTTTAAAAACGTGGCACCATCGATGATTTCGCCAATGTCAAGGTAATGCTTGATTTTTCCCGCACAGAAGAACTAGTTACTCTGATCTAGTTCGCGGTGCGGGACAAGGAAACGTTTGGTATTGCAATTAAGCGTTTGGGCCTGGAGTTTTGCCCAGCGCCAGAGGTAACCTAAAACGCCACCAGTCACGCGCTCCGTCACGGGGGGCAACAGTTCATTGCAACATTTGGGTGTAACAAACCTCTTTGATTTTGTGTTGTTTCATACTTCATAGTAAATAAGTAATTATCCATCCATATCATAACGCCCCAGTACTCGAGGAGGTAAGCAGAAGTGCATTATACACCAACATTAAAGTTTTTTTTCAGTTGTCTAGATCTCATAGCACACGCTTACAGCTTAGTTTGGAAAATGACGTCGTGTAAGAATGTCACAATTATGAAAATCAAATCTCTGCAGTCTAGATTCTTAACTAAATACTTTATAAGATAAGGTAATTGAGTTAAAATTACTAACATTAACGGTATTTACCCGCTGAAGCGTACCTACGCATAAAATCTTGTAACCAACACTTAACTCACTATGAATTGCTACGATTGCAACGAAGTTATGCCGAGACTGACATATTAAACAAATTATCCTTTTGGTAGGGCAGTAATAAATCAATAATATGGAACTTATTTGATGGCGTCATAGAGTGCAGCTGAGCAAACCATTATAGAGATGTAAGATGGTGGATACAGAGGCGGACTTAGGTTCGCCTAATTCTACTAATATTATAAAACTAAAGAGTTTGTTTGGTTGAACACGCTAGTCTCAGAAATGACTTGAAAAATAATGTTTGCGTTCATTCATCATCAGAATGTTATGTTACGTCTTAGTAGCGTAGGCTATGTTCATAACTTACTAGAAAAAATTATCACACTGTGAGAATCCAGTACGAACCACTATTTATAAATATTGTAACACTGACATTTTCTTTAAAAAAAGTAGTACATAGCTATTATTGATGTGCTGTATAGTTTAGATATTTAGGATTAGCTCGGGAATTTTATTTACACAAATAAAAAAGTTGTAATATTTTGAATTTTTAGTTCGAGTAGATTCTGCTTCATGTTAATTGTAGACTCAACCAGTAAATTACCACTTTATTATCACTATAGTAGGTATAAAAGTCAAGTAATGAATATAAGCATGTGGATACACATGACATTATACATCTCTGAATAGGGAATCGTGCTAGGCGTACGCACCTACATGGTGTTTTGCTTAGTGAAGTCAATGACTTCGGATTTGTTTACATTACATTCCAAACTAGAAACAAGGAGTGTGTAATCATTTCTAAAATCTAAGTAATATAAAATGCATTGACTGTGAAATTTAACGATAAGAACATGAGTCAATGTTTTTATCGATTCTTGGCGGAAACTCTTTACGATGATAGTATATATTGATAAAATAAATGTAACAATCCTTGACAAAACATAATACACTTGTCTTGAATTCGGCGTTAATTAATAACACATAAACAATGATAAGAGTTATTTACTTTTGTTATCTATTACAACAATTTTCAATTCCTCCCAATTTTTTTAAGTCAGTGTTGACTTTAGACAATTGATTTATGCAATCCATGGTTATTAGAAGATTATCTAGTAGTAGTTGTCGTAATCGCAGGCGTTTGGATGGGCATCTTTTTTTTTTAACTTGGTGTCCTTACATTGATTTTCAGGCGTCTTGGACACGTCTTCGGAAGGACAACTTCAGGGTGCCAACAGTTAATTAACTATAGTTACATCTGTCTATTATGCTTTTTCTATTCCCTATATAGGGAATGCTCCGTCTTTGTCTGAATTGAGCTACTAAGAATCTAAGAACTCAACCAAAGAATCAAAATATGGCCGATGCCCAAAAGTCAATCTAAAAACTTAGAGCAAATTATTTTTAAAATTTTCTGCGATATCATTGGTTATTGACACTGGCTGTGCTATCTTACATTCAACTGTGAGGTTTAAGATTATTATTGTAAAATATTTAAGAATGGTTACTAAATGTTTTGAAAACTGATGAGTAGGAAGACTCATAACTATATTCCACAAAACAATGTCCTATTCTAGATTACAATAAATAATTTATTTATCATTCAATGACCACGACTTGTCTATGTCACAACTAATGTGTTAAGTATTTGTTATCTGTGCCTCAGTTCAGACAATTTAGAACATTAATGATAAACTGCTGCAGTTGATTTATTCTTTGACTCAAAAAGACGTATGGATTTATAAATTATAGATATCAGTACAATGTATTCAGTCTTCTTATACGTTTGTTGAAAGTAAACTCCAAAAGCTGAGTTTAGTTTTGAGCTGTTTTAGGTATTATGTACGAAAGGAAAAAATGGGACTCTAATACGGAGACTTCGCCATCCATCTTAACAGATGGATGGCGAAGTCTCCGTATTATAAGTCTAGTAGCGAAGTAGTTAAATGTCTGAAAAAACAACAATGGTGTTTTTTTTGGCCGTTTTTATCGAACATAGAACGATACCCGAATGCTCGAATCCCACTCACACTTGGCCATTCTTTTGTTTTCCATTTCGAAATCTTTTTAATTTCGACTAATGGAGTCTTGATCAGTTAGCAGAACGTTCGTCCTGGACTGTTTGTTTCAGCCACTCCGTTTTCAATCAGGCCCAAAACTATCCTTTTTGCTATTCATATCGTAAATAAATTATTTACTTTTGTTTTATTTTTGTGTAGCTTGCAGCTCTTTAAACAAGATCGCGACACTCAAACAACGTATTCGAATTCAGTCTGCAATTAGCTAATTATTATTTCACTGTCATGTGGTTTCAATTGAAAGTAATTAAACAAATATTAAATACATTGTTCTGCACGCGTATCACTTTAAGAACTACTGTAGTAGTGTTTAAATTATGTTTAAGTATTTTACATTCAACAATATTTAAAGAGAATATCCTACTAATATTATAAACGCGAAAGTTTGTGAGTGTGTAAGTATGTAAGTATGTATGGATGGATGGATGTTTGTTACTCTTTCACGTAAAAACTACTGAATGGATTTTAATGAAACTTTACAATAATATAGCTTATACATCAGAATAACACATAGGCTACAATTTATAAAGATATTGTGTCAATTGTTCAAAATATGACGCGGCGCGACGGGAACGGGAAAAAATCTAATTACCACGCGGACGACGTCGCGGGTGACCACTAGTTATAAATAATTATGCACTTGGACAATGATTTTGTGATTATTAAACTGCTCTATCATTAAAAGAAATTCCATTTGTTCCTTTAAACTGCGTGTTATTTGTCATTCATCGAAGGAAATAATTTCATAATCCATTACAATAGTAATTACGTACGTAATCATTAACAAAATACTAAATTCAATAAACACGTCGCGTCGTGGCTAATAAATAAAAGCCAACAACCAGACGTATAAATCTAATGTAATCTAAAGATCGACCTTTAGCTTGTAAAATATCGAAGATCTATAAACTACCTTAAAGCCATTTACTTAAATATGATATTTTCCTTTTTGTATGAAGAAAGTTAATACCATTAATTAATTATTACATACATAAATTAAATCAGGTGTCGGTCTCTAATCTACCCTTTCCATACACTTGCTGTTTCATTGAAAACTAGGTACCTACGTGTTATTACTTTGCTATTTACATTAATTATGTTACATAAACTGTTCTCCTGTCAAGTTTATGAACGAGTATGTACATACTTATATTATAATTTAGTAACATATACAAAAAGGAATTAACTTTTGTAAGTTATTAGAATTGTAAGTCAATACTTTTTACTTATTTTAGTTTATATATTTTCGTGACAATGAAAAAACGTGTTACATATAAGTCAAGTTATATTTCAGAAAGAAATATAACTTAAATTATTGTACAAAAAAAGTAACTTTAACTAATGCTTAAATGTATAAAAAATATATCTAGAAACTTTTTTAAATTTGTTTAAGTTTTTACGACAATACGATTTACATAAATATATTAACAGCAATAAGGAAAACTGTTTTTCTTAATTTATTAATATTATCTAGATCCGATAATACAAGCTTATTAAAGCTTAGTTTGGGCTGGATGACGCCGTATCGTGTATTTTTCATTATTTTTTTATCAATTTAATTCAATTATTTATTCGACAAAAATATACAAAACATTGCGGAAATTAATTTATTTATTCTACAGCTGTTTGTGACTATATGGCGATACTAGATGGCGTTGTTAGTAAAATCATTCGTTTGTTGGCATTGGGACTTAACTAGAACATAATAATAACTTAACGCCTTCATATCTAGAGATTTAACAACAGCGCGAAGTCCGGCCCTGCATAACAAGTGCACTCCCGAGGGTAGGGCGCCGAATTACACGCCGAGATGATAGACGTTAAACAGCATTATTATTTATTACATGTGATATACCGGTGGCAGTTCTTTTGTATTGGGGATACCAGCGCGCGTTTCATTGTGGTTTCTGGGTGATTGAACTTGAGCCCAATTTGTTACATTAGGATGTTAGATAAATCTGTGAGTTTGTGAGTTATGCACAAGGTGGGTTTATAGGATTTATTAGTTAGATAAAGGATAGTAAATGTGATTGATTGAGATTTCTTATCAGATTCTTACTCACAGGTTCTGTCGCTTTGAGAATCTGGCAGTAGATGTAGGATCATTCATAATGACGTTGATAAGTGTTGTCTAGGTACTACCTTTATGACCAATAAATAAGATATTTAAATCGAATTTATAATCAATCATAAATTAGGTAATTAACTAATTGTCGGGGCCTATCTCTCGGAGAGCGCCATTGCTTACCCCAGCTGGCTCGGGCCGGTGCGTCGAGATATGTCGTGCGATGTTCCACATGATTCGGTCCTAGGGCCGCTTCTGTGGAACATCGGTTACGACTGGGTGCTGCGGGGTGAGTTGCTTGAGGGCGTCGGCGTAACCTGCTACGCCAACGATACCCTCGTCACGGCGCGGGGTGCAACGTACCAGGAGGCAGCACTCAAGGTCACGACGGGTGTTGCTCAAGTCGTGAGGTGGCCCTGCACTAATCCGAGGTTCTTTGTTTTCAAGGACCTCGGAACGGTCCACCTGAAGGTGCCAGCATAACTGTAGGAGGCGTTAGCATCGGCATCAAGCCCTCGATGAAGTACTAAGTACTAATGGCCTGAGGCCCACAGCACGCAACCAGATTCACCCACCGACGCAAGATAAAATCTTACTCCAGCGACGCGGGATTCACATCCCGACCACATCCCCGAAGAGGCCACACAGATGGTCAAAGTCCGCCGGGCGCCACTGGAAATACCTTCTGCGTGCGAACTAGACACCCGGTAACAGACGTGAGAAGGCCAAGGCCTCGAGCCGCGGAATTAAAAAAAAAACAAAAACAGTAATACAAAATAAAATGAGTGGTGTAAAAATAGTACTTACTTTTTTTATCTGTCCTGTGTGCCAATCTAGCAACTATTTGTACGGTTTTCAACTTTTTACAGATAGTCTAAGCTCAGTTTGGGACAACATTTACCCAATTTTTTAAATTCCACGGCCCAAAGTCGCCGCCGCTCCTACGTCCATTCCCGAGCGCCTCTGGTTAGCACTTGGAAAAATTTCCAGAGGCGCCCGGTGGTACATGTACCCTAGTTTCATCACAATCAATAGCAGATCAAAAGTTAACTTATATTGTCCCATAACTGCCAAGATGAATAATTTAACTTGGTAACGTGTAGTTTGAAATATTACTCAAGCAGTTCGCATCGTTTTATCTTTAAATTACATTTTGTAATCATCAGTATAGTAAAGGTCGATGCATTATCATTTATGTATAGGTAAGTACCTACTAATTGGTTATTCGCACTTCATAAATCATTACTAATACACGACAGCGCATCGAAGTGCGACATAGTATTCATCGTGCACTTAGTAATTAGAATAGCAGGTAAATAGATGCATTATCCGCTATAAAGGTTAATGAACGAATAACAACATAAAACAACTAAATTTGGAGTTGTTACTCTATTAACAGTTAAAAAGTTTTAATGGAAATTGTCGTAAAATGTGTGTAACAAGAAGACTGTATATTAGTAGATTGTAGCTAAAATAACAAACATACACGCATAGACTCATGCCATTATCCTCGAAAGGGTAAATTAGTCCTGCTTACTTAACAGCCTGTGATCTTGTACTATTATAAATATGGCGAATCTATTACCGCTAGTCGGTAACTTATGTCTGGAAAACCACAGTTTGTTGGTAGGCAGTTCCACCACTTGACGTTGGACGAGGAAAATAAGATCTTGGTGGAACCTGTTTCTTTATTAAATCTTATCGACACTTAGAAATAAGGAGAATGTAATCCACTTTTCTGTCTTTCTATGATACATACAATAAAAACCCTGTCTCATACAACGCAGTATTTCAAGTTTCTTTGTGACTCTAACGCTACGTTTCGATTGCGGTTTCAAAAACCACTGGACTAGTTACAGCAGTAGGTACCTACGGGAATTACCGCCAACTCAACATATTTTCTACGCCCATTCAGTGGTTTTGATCTGAGTTGTGCAACGTCATTACACATCGTATACTACGTGAGAACAAATGCGTTTACATAATTGTACCTATCTACTTGTAAAACTAAGGAACGTTCACGTGAAATGAATTGTTCTGCCCGTGTCGTCCATAGAAACGCGCGAAATGTCCCCATCTGTGGCATCATTCCGAGAGCAGTTGGTAGCAGGTTTCCTCGTCCAGGGTTACCCTTTCAGATTATCCCTACGGAAAACTGTTATCATTATATTTCTGTATTTCAAAGCAATGAGTTTGCTTAAATTCCGTGTTTAAATATCGTAGTAATACGATACACTGGTACATCCAATGCTAAGCACGATCTAGAAAAATAAAAAGAAGATAGGATGCCGTCGGTATTTCGCATCGTAGCTCAGTGGTCAGAGAATTTCCCTTGTCAGGGAAAGGTCGTGGGTTCGAGTCCTGCCTATAGATATAGTTACATACTGATATACAATAAGAATTACAATATACATAATTATATACTAAAAATATTTACTTACATTACAAAATATCGTTTGACAAATCCTCCGCGTCATTGCCGACTTGGAAGGTTCCCAGAATGCTGGCTGTGTTGCCACGTTGGATGGCGATACTTATTCTTTGGGCCAGAAAATAGCCAGCCTTCTGGCCTTAGAAGCATCGATTAGGCGTTTAGCAATGTCTCTATACTTACATATAGTGTCTCGTCTATTTTATCTATAATTAAGTCGTTGTAAGAAATGTAGGTTTTATTACAAGCGTAATCAGGATCTTCTTCTTCTTCGAGTCAATGGCTACCAATCTTTCTTTCCTGCTAGTTTTTCCCAGCCCAATAATTGGCCACGGCGTAATCACGATTAGGTATTGTACGTATTGGAAGATATACCTTGAACATGTGGTAGTTTACGAACTCCCAAAGTAGTATGTATAAAATAATGTCTTACACAACTCTTGTAATAAAGGTTATAAAAACTTTCCCACAGATGCTATAATTATTACATAACAGTAATGTATGTTTGTCTTTGACTACGATCTTGTAAACACGTTAACAGTTCACGGAAGTTCTGGTGTTTCGTGAACCAATTTTTATGGGTCACATTCGGCACATGTACATTGTAGTTACAGTCAACAGCGGACGACCGCGATGTCATCTACATGGAAATAGTATTTTTATTTTCGATCCCCAAGGGAAATTATTATCGTGATTTAAAAAAAAAATGCATTCGTCTATGAGTTAATTATCAGGAGAAAAAAAAACGGGAATGCTCTTCTTTGAAAAAGAATAATTTTTTTTTTCTAAACCAGATTTTCATAAATTTTCAAATCCACATTCATATTTCGCGTGTATAGTTAAATTAGCAACCTCTTGCTAAACCGTACCCTTTCATTAAATAACGCTCGTAAGTAATTATTTAGTACAAGATGCTATAATATAAATACATATATAATCTCCAAGAACGACTGAAACTGAAAGCTGAACGACTTGTCGTCTGCATTCATCAAAATCAACGTGAGACTTCAGAGCGCAACTGCTGGTGACGGAAATTAAAACTAATTGGGTCAACTAAGTCACCATTCATTGCTCGGATTACACTTACTAGTTTTGTTTCACACTGCGGTGACGTACAATGTCATTTGATCTGTTTATAATTTTTTTTATGCATTCCACATACCACATTAGGTTTGTTTACCTGGTCTGAAATGTTGTAGGTAGGTATAATAGGAATTTATGTTCGTATTACAGAATGGTTATAATGTACTATTGTATGGTCCCAGGTAACGGCAACTGGCTTATTATGTGGGTAAAACTACTAACTACTGGCTACTGGCAAGACGAGTGTGGAATGTATGGCTATAATACTTATTATTTTCTGTTTACACCTATTATTTTGTACATACCTTGAGATATTGTACTTCGAGATTATAATAGGTACCCAAAGTGCTACTCAATATTATTGTGTATACGAAGATGTAACTTGGGATCATTATAATTTACGTTGGGCTGATTTAAGAGTTTACCACTAATAGGCTGGTTTATCTGCTTCCAAGACAAGTAGCTACCAAACCAATCTACCATAGCGCTCGGAAAACTTTGTCAATACATACATACATAGATAAAATCACGCCTCTTTCCCAGTGGGGTAGGCAGAGACCACGGAATTCCACCTGCGACAATCCTGACATACTTCTTTCGCTTCTTCAACTTTCATTAATGTCTTCATGCATGCTCACCGGTTACTGGCACTTTTAAACTGGCCTTTATTTAAGACATCTGCTATTTGGTCGCAGTATGTTCGCCTTGGTCGACTCTTACAAGCTTGTCCATTCACACTTGCTTCATATATCTGTTTTGTCGGTGAAATGATTTATTTATTTGTATAGGTCACTAAATGGCTCTTACAAACGTCAGTAAGTACTTAAAATAAAAAAATGTATATTTACATGTACTGCCAGATTCGCAAAGTAATAAGTAGAACCGAGAGAAAGAACCTGGCAATAAAACTCGCAGTCACTCTTTTTCAATATTTTCTTAAGACTAAATGTGGACGAATGTATATTGGTCTCGTGTCAAAATCCAATAGTGTATAATGCAACAAAAAAAAATTATAGTCACCTAAATACAAAATATGCTACAATTACGGCATTTTAGGAGGCACCTGCACCATGCTCAAGCCAGACACTTTTATCATTAAGGTAATCAACTGTCTTATAATATGCAGTCTTCTGTCATCCATCCTCTCTACATGTCCGAACGATCGAAGCATCGAACGTTCTCGTATCGTGCTATTTCTCATTTTGTCCATCAGATTCACTTTGTCGATAACCAATGATACTCGTATCTAGTAGGAAATTTCACTCAATGTGTTAATTGGATCACGTGACCGTCAATTTCCGCGATATCATTGGTCGTCGACAAACTCTTCCGATGCCATGCTGTTAAAGCTAAAAGTGTATCGAACTAAAGCCTGCGCTAGAGTTTACAAGTCAGTCACGTGCCACAATAAATCAATAAAAGTAAGTATTCATTCAATAACGAAACGTTTCCTTTGCAAAATAGGTTTTTAGTCTTTTTACTCGTGCCAAACGATTTATGGTATACATCGTAAAACAAATATTTACATTTATTTGGAAAAATAAATTTCCTTCCGTTTCACATAAATAAACACACATTCATACTTATAATCACGGGTTTTTTATTGGCTTTTCATATATGTATGTTATTTTGTCACGAGACTGAATTTTTTCTGCGATATGGCTGTATATCAATGGACGAAAAATCAAAGCTGCCATGCTCTTGACATTTTTGGAAGGAAGTTCTCTAACGCGGCTTACGGGTAGTGCGATTTAGTAGAAATCGTTACGCTTATCAATGGTTCCCAACCGGTGGCCCGCAGAAGTCAAAATATGGTCCGCTTTTTTTTTTATTTAGCGTCGGCGTCGTTTCGGTAGGTTGCGTTGCGTTGCAGTTGCGTAAAGAACTTCCTTCCTCACGGGGGTCCGTACAATTTTTTTTGTAAACAAAACAAAATCCCCTCCTTCCGTGGGCCTTTTCTATTCTATTCGTGGGCCCAATAAAGTGGCAAATTGGTACACCGAGGCGTTTATTGTCTCCGAAGGAGAGACTATCATTTGTTGCTATTTGTCCGTCCGCACACATAGGTATCTCGAAACCGGCACATACTATTTATTTACGCTTTCTGAAAAATGTCCCACTTGATTAAAATAGGTGGAAAGGCAACTTTTTGTGACTGGAAGTGGGTCTTAATAAATACTTACATACAGATGTAAAACGAAAATACTCAGGATGATCTAACTAAACAGTTTCTATATGTAGTCACGTGACCAATGTTGTACCGAAAGTTGGACGTATATTATGTAAATTCAAAATGGTACAGAACTTGATATTGTAGAAAAAAGTACCCTTCGTAGAAAAGAGTGTGATTGCCGAGCACCTCTAGTTAGCACTAAGAATTTCCAGTGGCGCCCGGCGGACTATGGCCGCTCATGTGGCCTCTGTCTGTACTACACAAGTAATAAAATATTTTATTATATTATTATTTTAAACATATTTTTTTATCATGTAGATGTCTCTTAAACTTGAGAGATTTTATATTAACAATTTTATTTTAACAGATAACACTAGGACTTTAGTGATATTTTTATCAAAATGCCAGTCGTCGTGGGTGCAAGAGGTCAAGGCAGCGATAACATTGCACTCGACGCAACGAACGTGAAGAAATTGTACGCTCCGAAGATAGAATTCAAGTGACGTTTATGTAATAAGTACCTATTTATTTGTGTAATAAAGAACTGACGCCCACTACTTGGCTAGCTTGGAATATTTGATTAAAATAATCGGCTAGGTTCTAACTATCACGGTTCACGAGATACAGCCTGAAGACGGACGGGACACGATGTCTTAGTAATAGGTTTCTTGATTTACTCTTTGGGTCATCATCATTCACCGAGCCTTTTCCCAACTCAGTTGGGGTCGGCTTTCCAGTCTAACTGCGATTCGGCTGAACTTCGATATTTTCCGTGAAGCGACTGCCATCTGACCTTCACAACCCATGGGCGATATCGAAGTTCTGTAGTTAGACCGGTCGGATTTTTGATTTAGGGCTCCAACTACCCCTAACGACTGGCATAGATGTAAGTATGACAACCGGGACCGACGGCTTAACGTGCTCTCCGAGGCACGGAGGGGTCTCAATGTCTTAAGAAATGGTCACCCATCCTAAGACCGGCCTGAGTCGATGTTGCTTAACCTTTGCAATGTGTTAACATTGTCGGTTACCACTAGACCACGAGCCTCTTGTTTTACTCTTTGGGTATGGAACCTTAAAAAGTAGCCTTAGTTAATCCTTATACCATCTATCTATCTCCCAGTGAAGTCCTATGTTAAAATCAGTCCAGCCACTTCAGCTTTGTTTCAGCCATGAGCTTCCATTGTGTGTGGGTGCGTAAACGATAAAGTTACTCAAAAATTCTCCGTTTTTAGGGTTCCCGAAGGTACCGAACCCTATTACTAATACTCCACTGTCCGTCTGTTACCAGGCTGTATCTCATGAACCGTAATAGTTAGACTGTTGAAATTTTCACAGATGATGTACCTATTTCTGTTGCCTCAATAACAATAACTACTAAATACAAAATAAAATAAATATTTAAGGGAGCTCCCATAAAACAACCGTGATTTTTTTGCCGTTTTTATAGATCATGGTGCCCGAACCCTTCATACGCGAGTCCGACTAGCATTGGCTGGATTTTTTTTCTTCATAAAGTTTTCGACAAATATGAATACACAATAAACAAAGTAAAAGTCCTCAAACAGTCAGAAACTATTATTGCAATATCTACCAATGTATTATTTCCGTATTTGTACCAATTCAAGTGACAGTTTGAAACGTATTTACATGTTTATTCTGTGGGTGTGTGCACAGGGATGTGAATAAAATTGACATTAACGTTTCATTTTACGACAGCCATTTGCAAACCATTACAGTAATACCTACACTGTTTTTGATTGAATTTAAATTATATTAGATACACAGTACCAGTATACCGAGATAATAGGTATTAAGTCCTACCTAGTATTTGGAAAAAAAAGCACGTCAAATATTGGGCGTTTTCACATAGCACGATATCGTGACGGTATCGTAAGTAGCATCAGTAACTTTAAGGTACAAATGTAAATTATCGTGACGATATCGTCACGATATCATGCAATGTGAAAACGCCCATTGACACAAAAGTAACCCAACTTTTTATTACCGAAATGGAACCACGCGGGAAGCAATCACTTACAATTTAAAAATATCAAAATCGATTATCGCAGTCGAAAGATATACACACATAAAATTTAAAAAAAAACATTTGAATATTAAAACCGCCGCGAAATCAGCTAAAATATTTAAATTCGAGTCGAAAGCTTTATTTTTCTTTTCTCTTTAATGAATTGTACACTACCCTTTTAATTTCTTTAACTCGTTATCCATCCAAATTCCAAAGGTTGTCTGAAAGAGATCGCTTTCAGCGATAGGGTAAAAAAAATTGTGAATAATTTATTGGCGTTGACTACTTATCTCATTTATTATCACATTGATTTCTGGTTTCTCTCTTACTTACTTACAAAATTTATCTAATTACTGCCCTATCTACTATAATTAATTATATTTATAATGTAGGTGATAATGACAGAAAATTTGAAAAATAACAGTTAATATAAATAAATATTAAGGATTTTTTTTCATAAAATGTGTAAAAAATGTTTCCAAATAAAAACGCTCGGACTGCAGAGCGTCTATTTAGTGGTATGAATATTAAGTACCTGTACTAGCTGTTGGAAATTTGGCTTGAATTACAGAGTGATTATGAACTTTTTATAGTGCCCGGAAATGTAAATAGGCTTGCCCCCATTTAAAAAATATTGATCAAACTTTGATTCTACATTTTCATGTAAAACTGTCAGATATCAAAACAAAAAAATCTTATTTACTAGCTAGTCTATTAATTTTGTTACTGTTTACTTACCGAAACAAAATTAAAATCTCGCAACTAGTCAACAATGCAGCAAACCGCATCCGCAATCATTTTCTTTATTTTTTTGTTTATAAATAATAGCAAAAATCACTTAACAAATCACTTTCACTCAACTCGAAAATCATCCAAAAGTTCAAAGCTCTCTAATGATCGATGTATGAAATAAAATTTTAAATAGTCGTGTCTATGTTCGATCGTATTCGAAATTTGAAATAGCGCGGGAACTGACACGCGTTCGAAAAGCGCGCTGTGCATTCACCGACTGACGGGAAAGACGGCGACTCCGGACTCAACCCGACGAATCGTTGTGGATCGGCGGAGAATTAAAAAATCAAGAGAACATAATACGAATACGAACAGGTACAAGTAAACCTAAACGCATCAAACAATATTTATATTTCATTCTTTTATGTACTCTTTTCATTAGAAATATCACTGAATTCAAATTACGTAGTAGGTTGAAGGAAAAATGACATCCTGCGACCAAATACTAATGCACCCGAAAAAATTTTGAGTATTTAATTGCATAATTTTATTTTTATTATCTATTTTAAAATTATTTTGAATATTTTAGTAATAATCGTGATAATTATAAAACATTTAAAAATGCAACTCAGGCGTTATTTCTACTCGACGATAGATGGAGCTACGAGTGCTGCAAACGGACCGTATTCATTGCAATGCATCCAAACAAAACAGTTGATTTTCTATTCACCGATGGATGGCGATCTAAGTTTTAAAAAGTTGCGTTGAGAAAAAATTGGCACTTACTTATTTTAGTTCTGTGGAAAGTGACCGAATCTACATTCATATAGGACGAAAAGACACCTTAGCACCTTCACACCTTTCAAGCACATACGGATGTGCCGGCGCTGCTGCTGCATCGGCTGAAGGCCTCAAACGGCGTAAATATGCTAACCTAGCAGGTGATTACATATTTGAGCCGTTTGGGGTTGAGACACTGGGAACATCGGGTCCGAATGCTCGCCGCCTTTATAGAGACATTGGTAAACGTTTAATCGATGCTTCTCAGGACCAGTAGGCTGGCTATTTTCTGGCCCAAAGGGTAAGTATCGCCATCCAACGTGGCAACACAGCCAGCATTCTGGGAACCGTCCCAGTCGGCAATGACGCGGAGGATTTTTTAAACGATATTTTGTAATGTAAATATTTTTAGTATATAATTATGTATCTATATTGTAATTCTATATTAAAGTCAACAGTTAGTAAAAAAAAAAGTTAAGTATTTAAGTATGTAAATACTGTAGAAACTGTACCTATTACGGTAATGATGATGACAGAGGATAGACCTGTTATTACCAACACTTATGGTTCACGTTGAGTATCTTGAAGAATCTTCTAAGATTTAAAGCAAATCACCTTTTCTATGTATAATTTATCCAGTAAAAATATTCGGAACCAAATTGTAAGGTTGCATTAATTTGTATAGAGCTGCAAAGTGGTGCAGGTATTAAGTACATCATTATAAATCAAATATCAAAAGTTCCCATCGATCCGACTTATGCTAAAAAGTTATTCAAGGTAGAAAAGTTAAAAAGTTGAAAATTTTCGGCTTTTTGGATTTTTCTCGTAAACTGTGAATTAATTATATCAAAAATTGGCTTTGTACAAAATTGTAGATAATAAAATAACTTTTTTCCTAGGAATTACCATTTCTGAGAGATTGCGGTTATTAACGTCCAACAAGCTATAGTCTACACGCAATGCTGGTCCGCTCCTATTAGCTCTGTCGTGATGTTATATAGCCTATGTTACTCGCTAAAAATGTAGCTTTAAATTAGGTACCGAAAGAAATTTTAAAATCGGTGCAGTAGTTTCTGAGGTGTCATGTTGTCCCGTACAAACTATGTCCCCCCTTTTTCACCCCTTTAGGAGTAGAATTTTGGAAAATCCTTTCTTATCAGAAGTACACGCCATATAAAAAACACGTTTTCTAAGTTTAAGGTTTCTACGATCAGCCGTTTAGGGTAAACGTTGAATCGTCAATCAATATTAATTACAGTTAACCATACATTATAACATTTCTATGTCCTGAATGACTGACTGCTGAGCCTAAACCACTGATCCTAGAAACCTAAAATTTGGAGGGAGTGTTTATTATACGTGGGGCACACTAAAAGTTTTGCACTTCTAGCTAATCGGAACTATTTAAGGGCCCAGGCCGCGCACGGATAAAGTCGATTTTGAGCGACAGCAGCGCTATTGTTGCCCGAATCATCCGACGGGCGGGTGAATGACCCAGAGAGCGCGATTTTGAAAATGTTTTGCGACAAACGTTCCACGTTGAGTTATTGTTATTGAAGTTGAATATTTACAGCATAACAAAAATGTTGAATTATTGGAAATAAACGACTGCCTATTTGTAAAATATTCCAAGAGTAGTTTTCGTTATAAAATGATCCTAATTACTAGATAAATAAATAAGAGTAGTTTGAGACACAATTTTTATGATTTTCTATTTATAATAAACAATCAAGAGCAGGTCCGGACTGACCTTTTTGTATTCTACTTACCTAAAATTCCAACTACGAGTACCTATGTATTTATTTGTAATTTTACTACCAAAGTTTATTCTTATTTCGTAAAATTTTCATTCAATAAAATAATTGCAAATTCAGTAGGAAGTACGGTCGAAATAACATCAAGCCTTTCCTCGCTAGTGTTTATATCTACGCAAGGAAATGTGCCTATTGCGTAAACTCAACTTACGATCACCTCGCAATCTAAAAAATCTTCTAGGGTTGTACAAAAAATTGTCAATAAATGAAACACAAGTATAAAAATGGTTCATATAATTAAAAGTAAACAAAATATGAGTCGCCACCTAAAAAGCGTGCTAGGGTTGTACAAAAATTAGTTATAAACAAACATGAAATTTATAAATTATTCATATACTTAATTAAACGAAAGTAAACAATAACAAAATATGAGTTTAAGAGTTTCTAATGTTTTTTTCATTTTAATGATTACTGATCAAATTCTGATTTCTACTAATTTGATGATAAAATCAATTGCTATTGCAAAACCTATCAGAATGAAAATGTTACCAGCTGCCCGATTCACGTAATAAAAACCCTACGGTGTGCGTAGTGACTTAAAAATGTCACTTCGCACACTTTTTAACCGACTTAAAAAAAGAAGAAGATTCTCAATTCGCTGTATTTTTTGAACCGATTTTGATGATTTTTTATTTTTATTTGAAAGCTGGTGATCCCGTGTGGTCACATTTTAATTTCATTAGGATCGGACCTTGGGTTTACACCAGGTAACTCTTCAAAATCGTATAGGAATTGTATAGAAATTGAGCTATTGGAAGATTTATGACAATCCAAGACTAGATAAGTAAGTGCGTTAAAAACAGAAAACCAAAAGGCGATTTCTAAGTTTCTAAGTTAAAACGACTTTTGAACTGGCGTGTTTACGTGAATCGACCGGCTGGGTAGTTAAGTTACCTCAGTCTCTTTCAAAATCATTAGACGTTCTTCTCTTTCAAAACACGTAAAGCTCTTTCTTTCCTCTCTTTCATAGCCTCTATGACATTGGGCGGGTCACGAATAGGCATGCTTCGTGACTGCCGAGGATCAACTAATTCTGGAAGGAGGCAATCGTAATAAAATCTAACTAATTTCATCTCCATTTTCTCCTTCCAAAATTTGTCGTCCTTTTCCATAATATAAACTTTCATAGGTACAGTAGCACCAAACCAGATGCCAAGCATGCAAACGTTTCTTTTAGTTATATGTAGCTGTCCCTGAATTTGGAAATACCAGTAATGATTTTTATTTATGACATAACCCTTGGAAGCCTTGTCCTTAACCCAAAAGGTATGTTTGGCCATTGCTTCATCAAGAGTCATGCCAGCTAAAGAATGTGGGCACTTAATTTCAATTAAACCGTTTGCATAAATGCCATCTGGTGTAGTACCAAGAAATTCATATTGATCGTCGACGAACAAACCGCAACCTTGTATACTAATATTCTCTTGAATTTCTAACTGTCTAATTGCAGTTTCTTCGTTTTCGATACCGTACCGTACAGCAGGCAAACTGGAGATATTACTACCATAAACGATTTTACAAACAAGAGCAGCACAACTTGTGCTCTCTCGTTTTTTACAAACTTCCCCGAACGATGATGAGGTTAGTAATTTTCTCCTTGTACTCATCCACTCAGCACTACTTCTTTGCAAATGGGTCGACCTTTCAAGCTCCTCTCTTTCAGCACAAGACAACTTTAAATCAACTAAAAAAGATGACTTGGCTTTCTCATATAATTCTGGACTCAGATCAGGTTTTTCGCAGTTTGGTCCATAGTGAGCGTCTTTCGATACAGCGCTGTGGCTTTTTTTCAATCTTAATTTAGGTTTAGCAATTAAACGGTTTCTACGATTACTATTTTCCACTTTCGCGATCAAAGGATTAGGACTAGATTTAAATATGACTTCATGAGTTTTACTATGAATCGATCCCGTATTAAAAGACACAACAGCAGCTGCGCATCGGCCCGCATAAGAACCACGGGAAGAATAATTTACACGCTTACCCCCAACTAATTTGGCAATTACTCCGTTAAAACTTTCAACTATATTACTTGTGCAATTATGAATTAAACTTCTAGAATGATATGACAGTCTTTTACTTAAAATTTCTACCGCGTCCATTAATCCGCATCCAACAATTGCTGGAAGTAACCCAACAGGTTCTATTCGACGAGTGTCAGGTCTACAAAAATACTACTACAAAAATAATAAAAATAGGCCCCGACTGCTAAATACGCTATATTACAATGGTGTTGTTATTTATTTTTATTACACATTTTCATTTTTTAATCTGTCGGGTTTTAACATTTTTATTGTTTATTTATTTATATTCATAACTGACGAAGACAAATATAAAAGTGCAAAAGAATTCATACAATATTATGTTCGTGATGAACAGAAATTATAAATTTCCTTTACGCTATACGTATTGGTTTTTTATGGCGTCACTTATTCTATGTCACTCGGGCTTAGAAGACAATTCTAATGATACTAAAAACATTAAAATCGGTTCAATAATTTTGAACTTATCGTGCCACAAAGATATATTACTTAGTATACATACATACATACGTACACCAGTCGCGTAAAAGATAATATTTTACAAAAAAAATTCTTGATTTTGGTAAAATACGAGATTTGAACGTGAATTTTCTTTTGAGAAAGTAATTGAGAAGTATGTGTTTGTCTCACAATGAAAATAATAAATATTGCAAAAAAAAACTGTAGGTACTGAGATTTTGTCTTCGCCCATCACTAGCTAGTTTGTTTATTTATGTAACAAGTCTACAAGAATTACGTATTCATTTTCAGTACTGGAAATATTATTCATCAATATCCACTTTTTATTTATTTTGTAATTTTTGTACAACCCTACGCCAAGCACGGCGCGCGCGCGCCCGTGCAATTTCTGATAGGAAACATACCTACTTCCACTTCCACATATTTAGACATGATGAACATGAAAACTAATAATACTGTAACTAATAATAGTGTAAGCAAACTCATTGCTTTGAAATACATAAATATATGAAAACTAATACTATATTATGTAATAAAATTTATTATTATGAAAATTGTTCCTATAGAAATTGACTTTATTACTTATATAGATATTGAAATTACGTAATTATTACCTACTGGACATTGTAATTTTTCTTCTTAGACTGACATACCTAATTGTGTACCTATCTAATTACATGTCAAATCAATATTTACATGCTGTTGTAGGTATATGTCTGAATCAGGCGATCTAAATCATTGTACCTATTTGCTTTGTAATGTACCTACCCTGTTCAAAATGCAAATAGATTATATTATTATTACTACTAAGACATGATAAGCATACACACAAATAAAAGTAATAAAACTAGGATTTTTACTTGACACTAACACAAATCTAGTAAATTTTTTCTAGGTATTTAGGACAAGACGTAGTCAAGTAGGCAGGTAAATAAATAAGTAGGGAGGAACTTACATTTTATTCCGAGATCTTTTGGCTTTCACGTTTTTATAATGCGTACTAAATTTTCTTTTCGCTGGCATGGCACTCAGCAAATTATCCTGCGAAAAGAGACCCTCGATTACCAATTACGTTTATGATACCTATTGCCTTTATCATGTTGAAAAATCTATGTATGTCGTGCAGAGAACTATATACCCCGCCAGTTCATATCTCGAGAAAATAAGGTGGGCAGGGCTTTGATTGTTTCAAGCCTGAATTGATACTTTACAAGGTTCATAAAATGACCTACGCAACAAAGTAAATAATTTTGTATTTCTTACGATTTATATCTAGTTCCATCATGGTTTTCTTTCAGACTTTCATTATATCGGTACTTTCTATTTACTGAAAGTAAATTAGTTATAAAAATATTGTACTTACAGTTTTTCACAAAAAACACAAATTCACAACACGTAATTTTGCTGTAGCATCCGACACGCGTGGAGTCACTTTGAAATTCTATGGCGCACTGGCGATTAGTTGCGACGATCGTTCTATCGGGACGCGTTTGAATTTGCATACATTTTTCTATGGAGAATTTACGTAAAACATATCTAGATTTTAGGGCTTTAAAAGGGGAAGTCTTTGTTTGTAAAGGTACAAAAAAAAGTACATGGTTATATTTATTGACTTTTTCAGTGTTCAAAAAGTGTTTCTTTTTATCAATTTGTGTTGATTTATTGGGTTAAATCTGAAAAATACGAAGGCAGGTTTTCGAATTTTTTCTCAATTTTGTGCGTTTGTTGACGTTTATTATATAACAACTACAGGGTTTTAAGAGTTAAAATTAGCACTAACATCATTTTTGGTCTTTCATTTTAATATATACAAATTATCGTTGTTATTAATCATATGTAAATAGGTTAAATATGAAAAATCGTAACACTCTTTTCGGTGATTTTCACGATCTGGGCCCTTAAATTTCGAATGTTATATTTTTTTAAAAGTTGCAACCTTCTTAGTAATAAAAAAAAACAATTGGCGGGAAATCATTTGTCAATTGTTTTTTTATCACACATCAAAGTTCTACGTATGCAACGAAAATGGAATTAAGTCGAAAAGATATTAGAGCGATGATTTTTTAGGATTTTAAAAGTTCTCTCTCTCCGCAAGACTGTGCCGCTCGTCTTCAAAATGCTTTTGGGAGAGAAGCACCTAGTTTGAGCACCGTGAGGCGATGGTTTGCTGAATTTGAGAGAGGTCGAGTTTCTTTACATGACGAATTTCGTGAAGGGCGGCCTTCAACTGCCATCAACGAAAATAATGTGGCTACTGTTAAGCGGTTAATTGAAGAAAACCCGCGGATTACCTATGAGACAATTCGAGGACTATTGGGGATTGGTATGAGTCAAATCCAGAAAATTTTACACGAAGAATTGAAAGTTCGGAAACTTTGTTGTCGTTGGATCCCTCATGAACTGACAGCGGAGCAGAAGCGGGCTCGCGTGGAATGGTGCTCACAGATGCTACTGAAGTACAACCACGGACATTCTAATGCTGTTTATGACATTGTCACAAGAGACGTCACGTGGATTTATTGTTTTATACCCAAAAAAAAAACAGCAATCTTGTGAATGAGTGTTTGAAAATGAGAACAAGCCAACAAACGTGAGGCAGGCGAGAAACGTTGGTAAAAAATGATCGCGTTTTTTTCTCTACTACGGGTCCCATCTGTACAATTCCACTTGAAGATCAAAAGAGTGTTAATGCCAAGTGGTATTCTACCATTTGTTTACCCACGGTGTTAGAAAAAGTTCGCGAAAGACGACCCAAAAGCCGCGTTCTCCTACATCATGACAACGCTTCTTCACACACGGCCAACAAAACAAAGTCATTTTTAGCTTCCGAAAAAGTACAACTCGTCACCCATCCTGCGCATAGCCCCGACCTAGCACCCTGTGATTTCTGTATTTTCCCCAAAATCAAAGATTTGATGAGAGGTTTGACTTTAACCAACTCCGAAGAGGCAGTGATAGCATTCAATCAGCACGTAGAAAACATGCCTTCAGATCTGTGGTCCTCCTGTTTCAAAAAATGGTTCAATCGCATGAAAAAATGTTTAAAATGTAAAGGAGAGTACTTTAAAAAGCAATAAACATAATATTTTGGTTTTAACATATTGATTTTTTAAGTTACGCAAAACTTATAGTGTGACCTACGTATAGCGCATACTTCCGATAAGAAAGGATTTTCCAAAATTCTGGGTGAAAAAGGGGGAACAAAGTTTGTACGGGACAACGTGACACCACAGATACTACTGCACCGATTTTAAAATTTCTTTCGGTAATTTAAAGCTACATTTTTAGCGAGTAACATAGGCTATATAACATCACGACAGAGTTAATAGGAGCGGACCAGCATTGCGTGTAGACTATAGCTTGTTGGACGTTAATAACCGCAATCTCTCAGAAATGGTAATTCCTAGGAAAAAAGTTGTAAATACTTATTTGTAGGTTATGTTATTATCTACAATTTGGTTCAAAACCAATTTTTGATATAATTCACTGTTTACGAGAAAAATCCAAAAAGCCGAAAATTTTCAACTTTTTAACTTTTCAACCTTGAATAACTTTTTTAGCACAAGTCGGATCGATGGGAACTTTTGATATTAGATTTATGATGATGTACTTAATACCTGCGCCACTTTGCAGCTCTATACAAATTCAACCTTACAATTTGGTTCCGAATATTTTAACTGGATAACTCTGTTAGCTACCTGATTTGAGATTTCTTTTTGAGATATATGTGGGAGACTCGGTAAAATAAAGCTACTTACGAATAATGAGCTTGCTGTTAATCAATATTTTTCAATGTTCTACGGCCCGTGTACTATATATATAGAGTACTAGCTGTTGCCCGCAGCTCCGCCTGCGTGTTACTTTAGATCTACATAACTTATTTATTTATGAAGTGATTGAAAACCAAACCACAAATTCACATAAAAAAATCGAATCGTTTCTGAGATTAGCGTGTTCAAACATTCAGACAAACAGACAAAAGTTCTAAAAACCATTATTTTGGGATTTATTGCGTTCATATAGCCCCTACACCAGTTTATCTATTATATCTTCTATTATATTTTCTATTATACCATAAAAATTCATCTTAAGTTACGAAAATATGAAATATTAAAAAAATCACCTAAAACCTACGACAAACTTATTATTTGCGGTTAGTACAGTACTCGGGTCTAGGGATCGAACCGCAAAATTAAGTTTGTTTTTTTATTGTAAATACTTTTCCGGGAAAAGGAAAAGTTTCCAGTGTGGTGCCCAGGATATTAAAGAATAATTATACAAAGTTTCATCGTAATCGAACCGGTAGTTTTTGCGTGATGCCTGAACAGACAGACAGACAGACAAAATTTTTTTTAATCACATACTTCGGTTCGGTGTCGGTCTAGTAACACCCCCTGCCATTTATTTTTTTGATATTTTCAATGTACAGAATTTTCACTTCTACAGATTTATTATAAGGAGGATTTATTATACTCGTATGTTTAAAATCGCTTTGTGTTCACTGCCTTCATTGGCCACCACCGCACGGCTGCGTCGCCGCGTTTTTATTTTTCTTTCATCACGAGATATCTCTTAAGTCATTCGTCAAAGTTATATGGTTTGAATAGCAATTTTGGTCTAAATTAAATGCACAACGTATGTAAAGTATTCAATTAGATAAGGAATAATACTGCATTGTTAAAAATAGCTTGGCAAATGACACATTATTTTATTGTCATTTATAAAAGATAAAAATGGTTACTGTGAGTTATCCTTAAGAGATAGACATATGCTATCCCGGACTTTTTTGTAGACCTTTCTATGGTGTACAATACTGTAGTACATTATTTTGATCTGTCTCGTAGGGCTTCGTCAGCGTTTGCAATGAAAGCGCAAAAAATGTGTTTATTTACGACATTACATTAGAAACCTCTAAAATAATCGGTATTACACTAGTATATTTTACATTAAAACCTTCCTGTTGAATCACTCTATCTATTAAAAAAAACCGCATCAAAATTCGTTGCGTAGTTTTAAAGATCTAAGCATACATAGGGACAGACAGACAGGAAAAGCAACTTTGTTTTATACTACGTAATGATAATGATGATGTAATGATTACGGATGGGCTATACAAAAAAAAAACCGTGCGCATTAGCATGGCACCTGGCTCGAAAAGAACCCTCCTCCCGCTTCCCCGCGCGGGGCCCCGCTATCGTCCGGCGAGACCGGTAGCACAGATTACTAAATAGTTACTACGTAACAGATACTTCACTCAGTAGAAAAATTTCCAATACCTACTGCTATAATAGCCTACTCCGTCGCGTCAGCAACCACTGCATGCTAAAATGTGCCTAAATGCTCAAGCTTACAGTTGTGATTGCTTCGCACCGCCTCTTGCGGCGCGACTTGTGTTGGAAGTTTCGTAGGTAGGTATTTGCGCGACTGTCCGTCAAATATTATCACAATTTAATTCTAATCAAAATAGTTTTTTAAACGTTGTTAAAATAAAGTATAACGTTTCTATGTAACAAAAATATGTAAATCTGTGTCTGAAAGGCAAGCTAATGCTTAGTATTAAAACCTATTAAAAATATTTTTTTGTCGTTTACAAAAAATAGTAATAGTTTATCACTTACCTTTCGTCATTTTTCCAATTACCTGTCAATTGGAAAAATGTTAAGTGTTTATTCCTTCTTTTACTTGATTTGCACCCATCTACAGCACATAAGGCACCGGACGGCATCGTAGGTACGCGTACGAACGAATGGAACTATTAAAATTGAACAACGTGCGTGCGCTTCGCTTGCGAAAACCGCACTGAATTTGGTCCTCAAACGGCCCGCCGGGCGGTAGGTAATTATAGCGCGTAAGTACATGGAGTGACGGAGGCCTGCCGGTAGCGTCAGAACGTCAATTCAGCGTCACACTCGCCGTTGCACATTTCGTTCCGTTTGAGTTGTTTTGAGTAATTTGTTACTGAGTTTTTGTTATTGTTACGTTTGGAACTTTATTTGTTACTAGCTGTTTGCCGCAGCTCCGCCTGCGTGTTACTTTAGATCTACATAACTTTTTTATTTATGAAGCGATTGAAAACCAAACCGCAAATTCAAATCAAAAAATCAAATTGTTTGTGAGATTAGCGTGTTCAAACATTCAGACAAACAGACAAAAGTTCTAAAAACCATTGTTTTGAAATTTATTGCGTTCATAAAGCCGGCCCTACACCAGTTTATCTATTATATCTTCTATTATATTCTGTATTATACGAGTACCATAAAAATTCAACTTAAGATACGAAAATATGAAATATTATTTATCATCTACGTCATGTGTGATAGTCCATTGAATTGTATGGCGAGCGATATTGTATCTTAAGTTAAAATATTATAGTATCTTAGCTGTGTGCAGCGCCCCTTAGCGAACTCCACTGCGGGTGACGTAACCAGTTCTGAAGAGCTCTTCAATCTGATCCGCGCCGTTCCGACCGATCTTCAATCTGACGCGTGCCGGGCAGAGATGCCACCTCCACACAGTGGATAACATGTTCGCGAGAACCGAACGTTTTAAACGTTCTTTTCTCTGCCGCGTATATAACCGCGCATATAACCCTGGGTTCTTTAAGCGGAGCGTGAAGAGGCACATTACTGGGTCGTCAAGTTGAGGGCCACTCTCTATAGTATTGTGTGCTGCGAGAGTGGCCCACAATCGCTAGACGTCGTCACGACTACACACCAGGCGTGCGGCGTCAATTTGGCGAACCCAATATAAAAAAAAAACCTACGACGTTTTGCACGTTTTGAATTTATTACGCCAAGGAAGTAGTATAGTAGTTTTTTTGCACTCATTACTTTAAACCTAGTCGGTAGTCAGTCCGTCAGCGAGAATTGTTTTTCAATCGACTTGCAAAAAAGGAGGTTCTCAATTCGACTGTAGGTACTTACGTTTTTTTATGTTTGTTACTTTGAACCGATTTTGTTTTTTTTTTTAATTGACAGATACTACTTTCTAGTGGCCCCATTTCAATTTGGTCCCATTCCGACAATTATTTGGTCCCACGGGTAACACGAGAACATATTACAGTGAGCATGAGATGAGCAATACACTTGATGCCATGGGCATGATTCATCCAAAGTCCTTCCATAACCCATAACCCACGTACGGTCACTTCACATGCTTGGATTCCATGGATCCAACTCACGTGGCAGAAAAAGGGGTCTAATATGTAAATATCTCAATGCGGATATTAATTGACCTTTACATCACAAACTCATTAATAGTTTAATGAGTGTAATTTTAATTTTTAATCAACTTTTAATTACGATTCTAAAGATCAAATGGCAGTAAATAAAGTACTTACTCAGACTAAAAGAATAACATATCAATATTCTTCTTCTAGTCTGAGAGTACGTACTTAATTTTTTTTTAAACATGTCGGAACAAGAAGTTTTCGTCGATATTTGAGTCTATACTGGTAGCTTATCCTAGGAGGGGCTCGTGGTCTAGTGGTAACCGACAATGTTAACACATTGCAAAGGTTAAGCAACATCTAGTCAGGCCGGTCTTTGGATGGGTGCCCATTTCTTAACACATTGAGACCCCTCCGTGCCTCGGAGAGCACGTTAAGCCGTCGGTCCCGGTTGTCATACGAACATCTATGGCAGTCGTTAAGGGTAGTTGGGCCCTAAATCAAAAATCCGACCGGTCTAACTACAGAACTTCAATATTGCCCATGGTTGTAGGGGTCAGATGGCAGTCACTTCACGGAAAATATCGAAGTTCAGCCAAATCGCCGTTAGACTGGAAAGCCTAAAAAAACTACGTTGGGAAAAGGCTCGGTGGATTATTATTACTGGTAGCTTATCCGTGGCCTAACTAATCCTAACCTTCAAAAGGTGCATCTGCTGACTACCGGGGGAGGCTCTTTTACCCTTTGTGTACGGAACCCTAAAACTGGAACAGTGAATGATTGTGTCTGCCCATAAAGCGACACGGGGGCCTCCCCACCCCCCTGCGCGGGAACCACTGCCAATTTTACCAACGTAGGGATCCCAATGTATGTAGCTACAGACGTTGTATCGAAAAAGACACAACTTTTAGGAGTTTTACGTAAATAACAGTCGCTAGGGAAATAGTCATAATATAATACAAATTAAAGCTATAAAGGGAACAATAATTTAGTTACCGACTATAACAACAATATGCTCTAATAATCTAAACTAGGTATGCGATGCATGCTGCTGTTGCAAAAAAGAGAACGATGTGTTAAATTTTCGAACGACAACGATTTATTTTTTTATATTGAAACTTTTTTTTTGTTCTAAACCACCCTCACGCCACACGTTATCACTGTGGTAAGTTTGGAGGAGATCGGTTCAGGCGTTCAGATGCGGACAAACGAAATACATGAGTCGCTTAAGATTGAGCTTCGCTCACTTCGCTCAATAATTTCAGACGATAGACGTCTACAGCTGGGCAGAGACCTCCCCCAATGAAAGCCACAACATTCGGTCCTGCTCTTTCCGCATCCAGTGGCTTCCCGCGACCTTTACGATGTCGTCGGTCCACCTTATGGCAGGACTACTAACGCTGCGTCTCCCAGTACGCGGTCGCCACTCGAGGACTCGCAGGCCCTATCGGCCATCGCTGTCCGCCTCGTACGTGGGTAACACCCCTCTGTCTACCCCTTCGGGGTTAAAGACGTGATTGTGTGTGTGTTTATTTACAAATAATAGCCAACAACTTCACCCTTCCTATGTATGTTCTGGATAGGGAGTAATAATTCCTCGTGGGTACCGAGAGTCCCGACACCTAAGCTTTCAACATTTTATTTGGATATAAATAACCAGCGAAATATAGGCGTATAGTATGTCTCTGCCTACGCTCTTGGGTAGACTTCTGTGATTGTATGTTAATTTAAAAAACAATAGTAAAGATTTCGTTTTCGAAGTAGGGCACACGGCACAATTCTTTCGTGAACTTTTTTAAATGTTGCTTTGATAAACTAATTCCTTAGAACCAGAATAAATTTAATCTACTAACAAATCCAAGCAAATAAATAAGATTATAATCAATAGGAATCTATTAGACATTAATAATGTAGATTTGAGATATTGTTAGTTTCTTAGAATGCTGATGAATCAGCAAATACTCGTAGCTGTCATTTTATGGTGTTTTAAATACCATCCGTGATTATATTTATAAGTTTCTGAGAACTTGGGATTTAGTTTACTTATTAGAACCGCTCTAACCGTCTGATGCTTCTCAAGAATATAGTAGCAGCTAGCATGGCAGTGACGACACAATTATGACGACCGGACCGACCTATAACCAATAATATCGAAGAAAAGTACAAAAAATGTATTAAGCCGCGACATTTTCGGCGATATCATTGGTTTTTAGTCGATCGAGATTATGTCGACACTGCCATGCTCCTGGGGCTGGTTATTTCTTGCCCCAAAGAATCAGTATCACCATTCAACGTTGCAATGCAGCCAGTGATCTGAGATACTCATCAGTCAGCACTGACGCAAAGGATTTTTTTCACGATATTTTGTACATACCTTACCTAGCTGTCGAAATAACACGTTGTCACAGCCTTATAGGGTTGCCATATGGGTCTCAGAGCCCCAATTCATTCAGCAAGTAATGCACCTGTGCTGATCAACGGACGAGGTCCTGGTACGTCAGCAAGAATGGGTTATGTGGGTCGAATAAAGTAACTGGCGAATAGTGTACCTACCTACACCTCTGGAGAGGCGTGTAACTAAAACCTCTGTTATGTAAGTATACTATTCCCTATTCTCTGTGCTAAAACGTTCAAAAAATTATAAAATAATATAAACTACAATACATTAAGTAGGCGGAACTCGCTTCAAGGTAACTTTACTTTGAGTAATCAGTATAGGTACTCTTTGAACTTGCTTTCAAATAGTTTCAAACTTTCTTCGTACAGTATTTGGTTTCATAAGTAAGTACAATATAGAATAGTCTTTTTGTATTTCAAAGCAATGAGTTTGCTTAAACTATTCTTAAAATATTAAGAAATAAATTATAAATACTTAAATCGATGGTATATAAGACAAATGTGATAATTACAAAATTTTGATGATTTGACATTTTAATGCCAAACGTACTAAATGAGCATGCTCTACCTGTCTCTTTCTGTATAAACTGTACTTGTACATTCATAGCAAGTGATTTCATTTTAAAGCCATAAAAGGTAATGGCAGTTATTTACCATCAGTTTAAACTACAAAAAATTAAATTTATTACATAGATTTATAACAGTTCGTTTGTGTTTACCATTATTGACAAATAAGCTAAATATTTTTATTGCTATTATCATTTTGTAACTATTTCGATTCCCAATCATCCTACTAATATTATAAACGCGAAAGTTTGTGAGTATGTATGGATGGATGGATGTTTGTTACTCTTTCACGTAAAAACTACTAAATGGATTTTAATGAAACTTTACAATAATATAGCTTATACATCAGAATAACACATGGACTACAATTTATAAAGATATTGTGTGAATTGTTCAAAAAATGACGATAAGTGACAAGTAAGTAGGAGTCGACGCGGCTCGACGGGGACGGGAAAAAATCCAAATTACCACGCGGACGAAGTCGCGGGCGACCACTAGTATTAAAATATGTTAATCCTTTCAAGTGCCGGTAGACAAATGTTTTAAGTGATCTTAGCACTACTGAACACTCGTCAGCAAATGGTAACAAATGGTGGTTTAAAAAATACTAGGCCAGAAAGAATAAAATGTAGACAAATGTTGTAAATGATTTAACAACAAAGTTGTAAGTAAACAGAATGAGCCCGAGAGTACATACTAAAGTTATTTAATTTAATTAACTAAGGCATTGACAAATATGAAAAAGTATTTTATTTTGGTTGATATTTTCATACTACACATTGCATTTCTAGTATCAGACATCGGATCTTAGTAGGTACCTATTCAAAAGAAATGTTTCTATTCTTGAGATTTTGGCGGGAATTTTGCGCGGGTGGCCGCCGCGCGACCGTCCAACTGGCAAATACACGATCTTTGACGAACGAAAGATAGTATAGGCAAGCGGCAAACCCCCGAAAAAGTGCGTAGATTTAAGGCTTGGGCAAACCAAAAGCAGTTGCAGTACGGTAGCAGTGCGTCTAGGTTAGTAAATAATGTAGTTATATGAGGGATGACACACTGAAGAAAGCGGGCCCGCTTAAATATTGTGTATTTACGAAACATATTCCGAAGATGAGGCCAGAAAAAGAAGCTGGGTAAACCCACTTAATAGTCAGAGGCTGATTGTGGACAGTCCCATACTTTATTTGAAAGTTTATGTGCAAATCCCGATATGTTTGAAAAGTACTACCATATGCCATTACATGTTTTAAAGAATTATTACACCACGTTAAACCTTTCATTATTAAATCAGACACAAACATGAGACTAGCCGCTCCCCTCTCTTGCCCTTCCCCACCACGACCGAAATTCGGTCGAGTTTACGCGCATTGAGTCGTCAGACAACTGATTTTGCGTCGTCGTGTGGTATCAACTGCCTTTTTGTATGAAACCGAATGCAGCAGAAATTATGCTACCGAAATTCTGCGACCGACTCACAAAATTACGCTCGTTTGGTTTTAGCCTAAGTAGAAGTAAGTGATTTAAATGGATTAACAAATATATTTGAATATACTTTTATCAATGCTCCCCTCTAAATACTTTAAATTTGGTCTACTGAATACCGCTTTCCTGTCGACAAAACGTGACGAGTTCAGGGTGGCCATGTTGCGTCACGCAGTGGACGTTATGGCAATTAATGAGACATGGTTAAGAACTGGGCAGGAAGGCCGTGCTCCGAAGGTTCAGGGCTTCAGGGTTATAATCTCAGGCATATTCTGCGTCCATTGGTTTGACGTCCGTAAGGGTCGTGGAAGAGGAGTAGCATTCTACATAAAGTCTGGAGTGGGTGCTCATACTAGGAATCATCCCGTACACCCTAACGTGGAACAGGTGTGGATAAATATTAATGTCTCAGGAAAAAAGGTACTTGTTGTGCTTACCGCCCACCCTGGCTAAGCTTGGATGTGTTCTTGGTGGGTATGATGGATAGCATCACTGCGTTGGCCCCCTATGATGGGGTGGTACTCCTGGGCGATTTTAATGTGGACATGTCGGTCGGCCGTGATCCGGATACTAGGAAAATGCATAACTTTCTTGCCTGTATGAACTTGGCACAGCTTGTGAAAACTCCAACACACTTCACCTCCCATTCTGAGACACTTATAAACCTCATTTGTACAGATATCAAGATGCACAGTGTTGTGGTAGATCACATCAGCGATCTGGGTCAGCACTCATTCGTGGTTTGTGACGCTACTTTCAAAAAAACCTACTATACACTACTACACTACTATACACCTAAGCCTAGATTTGTTACATACAGGCCGATCAAGAATGTACTTGTGGAGTATTTTGAGGAAAATCAGTGTTTGTGGCGCAATCTTAAGTCCGACATATTTTCTACACCTGCTGGTTCACTTTCATGACCCCGATGCCATTAACCTGGCATTCCTAAATATACCGGGTGAGTCGCGACCCACCATATCCCAGCTAACATACTTCGAACACCATAGGGCAACCTGGTCACAATTTCATATAAACCCTGTCGGCAGTGATGAGGTGCTACGGATCATCAGGAGTATAAGCACTAACGCTCAGGGGGTGGATGGAATTAGTCATGAGATGATATTGATAACCCTACCTTCTGCTCTGCAGACTCTGACTGATATCATCAATACATCTATAGTGACTTATAAGTTCCCCGAATTGTGGAAGTGTGCTATTATTAGACCTATTCCAAAAGAAGTAGAAGCCTCTGCAGCTACTCTCAGACTGAAATCTCTAAACTTATGGAGGAGTATCGACATCCATCACACAAAACTTCTGGATATTATCTATAACGACTCTCCGAATGGCGGGATCGGATAGAATACCGAAAACCTTTGTCTTTGACAAGAAATACAAGATCCAGTTATTCGAGGATGACAACGTTGAAGGCCAAAACCTCACAGAGCTCAGAGTCTTCACGGATGGATCAAAAACCAGATCTGGCACAGGCAGCGGAGTTTTCTCCGAGGACCTGTGGCGTTGCTATCTTGATCTGTAGATCAAGATAGCAACGCCACTAGGATCACACAACACGGTATTTCAAGCCGAGACCTATGCGATCTTAGAGGCAGCAACGGTTATAGCTTCCAAAGAGGTAAGGTACACTAGTATTAGAATACTCTCTGATAGCAAGTCAGTACTACAGGCCTTAAACAGTCACAGCATCAGCTCGGGCCTAATCTACGACTGTCATCAGCGCTTGGCTGAGATAAGTAAGTACAACCACGTCACTCTACAGTGGATTAAAGGACACAGCGGCTCCAGAGGCAATGACGCAGCAGACGAGCTCGCAAGAAGCGGCTCTAGCCATAAGTCAATCGGCCCGGAGCCGATACTACCACTTCCGGTAGGTACTATAAGGACAATATTGTCCCACAAAACACATACTCTACACAACACACTCTGGATAGGTCTAACCCCATCTTCGTCTTTTCACAGGTGTCCTAACGGGGCATTGCCTCCTAAACAAACATCTACATACGATTGGTATTACCGACAGTCCTAGTATTCATCTAAAAATTCAGTGTTTAAATATCGTTGTAACACGATACACTGGTACCGTTAGTTCAGCAGAACTCCGGTTGGTGGATCCAACTCTAACATTAATAGCGCGATCTAGAAATTATGAATATGATATGAAGCAAAAATTCGATGTTGTTGGTATTGGTCATCGTAGCTCAGTGGTCAGAGTATTCCCCCTGTTAAGGAAAGGCCGTGGGTTCAAGTCCTGCCAAAGACATCAGTTTTTGTGACCTATATATAATTTCTTTCTTAATATTTTAGGATCGGTCGATGACACTGTCTTTCTGGGCATAACGTTAGACTCCCAATTGCAATGGCGGCCTCATATCGGGAAAATTTCGGCCAGGCTTAGTTCTGCAGCCTATGCTGTCAAAAAGATCCGACAACTTACAGACATTAAAACGGCGCGTCTTGTCTACTTCAGCTACTTCCACAGTATCATGACATATGGCATACTACTGTGGGGTAACGCTGCCGATATTGACTGCATCTTTGTGTTGCAGAAGAAGGCTGTCCGGACTGTCTATGGAATGGGGTCTCGGGAGTCATTAAGAGATAAGTTTGAGCATATTAACATCCTTACAGTGTATTCACAGTATATTTATGAAATTTTATTGTATACCCACAAGAACAAAAGTAAATTGTGAAAAATAGTGATAATCATAATCTAAACTTAAGAAATAAGGATAAACTGGCTGTTCCTAAATTTAGGCTTCAAAAAGTGAGTAATTGTTTTGCGGGGAACTTTATTCGAATGTAAGTACAATACATTGCCAACCGAAATAGCAAATTTATCTGTCAATAAATTTAAAAAACTAATAAAAAGTAAATTGTGCCGTAAAGCTTATTATAGTATTAATGATTTCTTAGATGACAAGGCTGCCTTTTTAGGTTGGCGGTCAAGGGGAACGTGACTCTGTTAAACAGACCACTTAGAACCTTGGCCGTCAGAACCGTACGGGGGTACCGCACGATCTCCGGAGAGGCTGCATGTCTCCTAGCCGGGACCCCTCCATGGGACCTGGAAGCGAGAGCCCGTGCGTCATTGTTCCAATGGCGCAAGGAGGCGCTGGAGCGGGACCACAGGCCTGCGTCTCGAGAAATCGAGGACCAGCGGTCCCAACTCCGCCAGGATCTCATGGAGTCATGGAGGGTGCGACTTGAGCAACCCAAGGGGGGTGCCATCTTCATCGCGGCGGTGAGACCGATCATGGACGATTGGCTGCAGAGGCAGCATGGTGACCTCACGTACCGTGCGACGCAGATGGTTGCCGGGCATGGATGCTTCGGTAGCTATCTGTTTCGCATGCATCGTGAGGTCACACCCCGGTGTCAACACTGCGAGGTTTCCGACGACGACACCGCACTCCACACGTTGGTGGAGTGCTCAGCGTGGGCGAGTCAGCGCCGGGACCTCGTAGTGGGTCTGGGCGTGGATACCCTCTCGCTGGGGACCATGCTTCAAGCCATGGTATCCAGCGGGAGTAGGTGGAACGCGGCCGTGTCCTTCTGCGAGCAAGTCATGCTCGCGATGGAGGCGGCCGGGAGGGAGAGGGAGCGTACCCTCCCCGCCGAGTTCCGTAGTCGGCGGCCAGGCCGCCCCAGACTACGCGACTACGCCCAAGACTATCGTCCTCCATGATCGGGGCCTGAGGACGGCGGGATCGCCACCCACCGTCCTTACAGAAGCAGGCTAGAAGGGTTGCGTGCTGCGGGGCCTTTGCCCCATAGCACGCAACCAGATTCACTCACTGACGCGGGATAAAACCCGACCCCAATGACGCGGGATTCTCGTCCCGACCAAACACCCGCAGAGACCACTGACAGGGGTGGTCAAAGTCCGCCGGGCGCCACTGGACATACCCTCTGCTAGTAACCAGGGACGCCCGGCAACGGACGTTAGAGCGGCCGCGGCCTTGGGCCGCGGAATTAAAAAAAAAAAAAAAAAAAAGGCTGCCTTTTGACGAATCTAAATAATTATCTAAAAATTTCAAAGATAATAAACGTTATTTTATTTTATTTATATTTTATTTTATTTTAGGTATAAATTATTACCAAATGTGATGTTTTCAATCGAAAAAAAATATTTCACATCCAATTTACACTG
The DNA here is from genome assembly GCA_963556515.1 of Nudaria mundana. Taxonomy (NCBI): domain Eukaryota; kingdom Metazoa; phylum Arthropoda; class Insecta; order Lepidoptera; family Erebidae; genus Nudaria; species Nudaria mundana. Next base: position 3,485,532 of record OY748301.1, on the reverse strand, counting down.
TAATTTACCGGCCATCTTTAAAAATATTCATGTTTGCCACACTCCGTACCTATACCAACAAGTCCAAGGTTGAAGAAGTCTGCAACTGGTCCAATAAGTCGTGCACTTGTGTCTAGCATTGAGTTATGTAATCGGTAGTACATATTTACTTTGATATCGGGTTTTTCCTCATTTTTTACCTCGTTTTTTTTAATGTAGGTAGATAATGTAGGTGTGTACAATATGGACACGTGAAAGAGATTTGAAGAATATTTTTGTTAAGAAAATATTACTGATGGTAAATTGATACTGACCTATTTTTGTGTCTATTATTATTTAGTACTAGCAGTCGCCCACGATTTCGTCCGCGTGATAATTTGGATTTTTTCCCGTTCCCGTCGCTTGTAATTATTGTTCCCGTCGCGTCACCCGTAATAACATCTAACATCGCAAATAATTATTTTAGAACGAATTGCATTTCCATAAAATATGTTATAGTCAGTTAACCTTAAAAGATAGATGTAGTCTACCGGGTTTTTTTTTTTGAATTTTTAAAAAGAAACATTTCTTTAGATCCTTACCGTTTGACCAGCGCACGCAACGGATGTTCTTAAAAGAAATATTTTTTCCCCGTTTTTGAAACATATTTCACTGCTTTGTAGCGTGAACTGCTTTGAAACATATTCTTTGTAGAGTGATGTTATATATCCTACAGCCTTCTTCGATAAATTAACTTCTCAACAAAAAAAGAATTTTTCAAATCGAACCAATACTTCCTGAGATAAGCGCGTTCTAACAAACAAACTCTTCTGCTTTATAATATTAATATTATAATTTTAATTAGGTACTTGTTTATAAAATGTAGTATATTTATAATTTATTTTATATTTTTTTAAATTTTTATACCAAATATGGTTGCAAATATGAAAAATAAATAATTTGATTTGTAAAGCCGGTTACCACGGATGGTGAACGCGATAGTTTAAACAGTTAGTAGGTACATACTTATGGTTATGTTAGTACCAATTCACAATTGATCATGTTAAGTAGGTTTCATATTCATGTAAACTCTGTAGATTGCTCAAAATTTTATGAATTATGGTTAAATTCAATACTTATTGAACATTATTCAATTCTAGTTGAAATCAAACTATAAGCTGTCGCTGTCGTAGCGTTGTTGAATAAAAACATCGGATGTAACATGATTTTGACAATATTGTGACTGTTTGAACTTATGAAATAAACGTGAGTCTACTGATTGATAGCATTATTTATTGACCGAGCGAGCGAAGCGTCTATATTTCGAGATTATATCACAACCCCAGACATAGAACAAACCTTCGCGCTCATCACTCAACGTTTCGAATCCACACGCCACCTCCGAATCCATACATATTTTGGACAATTTTGCTTTCGTCCGTCCGCCTGTATGTGTGTCCCTGGCTAGCAGCCACAGTTTTTATCCGATTTTCACGAAGCTTGGCACAAGTATTTCTTTATTAAAAACAGTGTTTTTGGTGGAGTTTTTTTATTGGAAAAAAGGGGTGCTGGGGAGGGGTTGTTCCTAAAAATTATTTTAATGTTCGCGAGGTCTACTGTTCGACCATAGGGCGACCACTATGTAACAAATACTTGAGTCACTCGGCGAACGTCACGCGGCAACTGTGAGACGTGGTATGAAAAAGCCCGGGGCAGCCCCGTGGTACCCACCGGTTCGCTGGCTTACCGGTACGCCTAATATTGTGTGAAAGCGATCATGTTCACTTCTAATTTAAGAAAATACCTGTAGATGTTATTGAAAACCCCTTCTCTTGACGCGGAGACATCATTGTAGGTGTTTTTCCGTCTAACATAGGAGTTCACGTATGTACTATTAGTATTTATTATTTTAATTGAAATTAATCGTTTTTAATGAATGAACGTCTATTTAAGTTTATGACAAACCGCCGCAAACCTGAACAAATAACTACATATTCAACTGTCTTATTTTTACAAAAAAAATCTAAGTCTAATCAATACAGATACTAATAAATTACACAATACAGTTAAAATATAACCTTTAAAACGCATACCTACCTTGAATGTGACATGATAAACCCATTTTATATCTGTGTCTGAATGAATAGCAGGAAGCTCCGGCCCGGTAAATGAATAGATATTTTATACTCTGTGTACTGGGTATTTCATTGTGATAGATTAACTTGTGAACACTTTAACATTCCATAACAACAGCGACAACCTGGGGGCGAAGTCGCGTTGGAGTTGTAGCAAAGTAGCATCGTATTTGTATGTTGAAGGCAAATTTTACAGTTTTCGTAGTTTACTAACACAAACGCAGTCCAGTAGCGAACGTGCGTCTGCTTGCTAGCTTGTGACGCGCTAGTAGCTGTTTGCGATCGATGTTGTTTTACCAGGATATAGCCCCCAGACCTACTCACAGAACCTAGATATACCTATAGGGACATAGACCCCTGTTTAGTCCAGTGGTTAGTAACACAAACTAACTACTGGACTCACGAGGGCTCTTATCTATTGATGAAAACAGCATGAAAATCAGTGACAAGACCTCCGGCGCGTCTGTAAGCAAACAGACGCGCCTCTGTTTTATAATATGTAGGTAGATAACGGACATTTATAACGTGTTTGTATGTTTATATTATATTCATAACGTGTGGTTTCTTTTTTCGTACATTGTGTTCACATGCATCATCGGTAGTCTCGGGTCGCTCTCGGCAGTTGTGCACTGCACGCCATGGTCGACAAAGAAGAATGTTGGGCCGCCGCCCGTCACTTGTAATCACTTCCTTTGCGAGGTAGGTGGAGCAGGCAGAGGAACTACGTGAGCGAGAGCATGGGTAACTAACTTCGGCAGAAATAGGCATGATTATAATATTATGTATATAAATTATGTTGTGTGAATGAATTGTCTTGCTGTGTTACGCATATTGCAAAACTAGGGAAGTCCGAGTGAAACCACGGATAGACCTACATGTTCTAAGTATGAATCTGCACATCTGCCTACATCGCTACACCCTCGGGGATTAGACTGATTTTATATATGCAATATGCATCTTCACATAATAATATGAAGTACAGGAGATTGGACTGATTTTATGTATGCAATATGCATCTTCACTTATGAAGTTATGTGACACATCTGTACGATGTAGGTACTCGCTGAGTTGTATCGTAAAACAACACACTTAATTGTTTTACGATACAACTCAGCGAGATCATAAAGATCTAATAATTATTATTGTAGGTAGTAGAGGCCCAGTAGAGGTAGCGATACCTACATGTGTCACATAACTTCTGCCTTACCATGAAACAATCTTCAAAGGAATTCGAATCGACTATTCCAACTATTTTCGACATTTATATCCTTGTTAACCAACAAGAAATATAGTAAGTACTTTGTTTCAAATGAATAGAAACGAATTTTGAATGTATTCTAGAATACAGGTAATATCGTAGATTGTTTTAAAACGGTATAAAAAGAAATTCCCACGGGTCATTATTTAGAGTTTGTCTTTGTTCGATCTTTACTTTTCAAGAGACTTTCGACACTCTTCTCGGCAGTTATGGATATAATTGCTAGTAATACGTCCTCGCTTTGCTTCAGTTTACATTCAAATATGACAGAAATATTTATCGTTGTAGGTACTTAGGTATATTACCCATCTTGGGAATCACTATCTAGTTATAAAAACCGAATCCATTTACTTACTTTACTAGCAATGGTATTCCATATTTATAAAAGCTTACTAGATTTTGAGGACAGACACTTCGATTTTTATAGCTGGAAACTAGCACACAGTTATCAAAGTCATGCAGTCACACACAGATGACTAGGTTTTTTTTAATCCTCTGTGGTATTTTAGTGCGTGGAGATTGATGCATAAAAAAAATTAGGCATGACACATTCAGTAAGGTGAATGTTCAAAACGAAAAAATATACACTACTTTCTTCCTTATTAACATTTAAAAATATAAGTAATAGTACACGGGCCGTAGAACATTGAAAAATATTGATTAACAGCAAGCTCATTTTTCGTAAGTAGCTTTATTTTACCGAGTCTCCCACATATATCTCAAAAAGAAATCTCAAATCAGGTAGCTAACAGAGTTATCCAGTTAAAATATTCGGAACCAAATTGTAAGGTTGTATTAATTTGTATAGAGCTGCAAAGTGGTGCAGGTATTAAGTACATCATTATACATCAAATATCAAAAGTTCCCATCGATCCGACTTGTGCTAAAAAGTTATTCAAGATTGAAAAGTTAAAAAGTTGAAAATTTTCGGTTTTTTGGATTTTTCTCGTAAACAGTGAATTATATCAAAAATTAAAAACAAAACATAGCTATATAACATCACGACAGAGTTAATAGGAGCGGACCAGCATTGCGTGTAGACTATAGCTTGTTGGACGTTAATAACCGCAATCTCTCAGAAATGGTAATTCCTAGGAAAAAAGTTGTGAGGACTTATTTGTAGGTTATTTTATTATCTACAATTTTGTACAAAACCAATTTTTGATATGACTCGGTAAAATAAAGCTACTTACGAAAAATGAGCTTGCTGTTAATCAATATTTTTCAATGTTCTACGGCCAGTGTACTATAAAGCTTCGGCCAAACCTGCGCGACCAAAGCGACTGCGAAGGCGGACGCTACCCACCCATGTATTGTAATGGCACCATGCACACCTACGCGACCACAACGCGGGACGACCGCGTCTGCAGAGCGGTACGCGCGCGTCTACTGGCCGGACGTGTCTTATTAATTTATACCCCATTCGGTTAGGTAGTTAACTAAACATAAACAATCTTGATGTGTCTTTTAATATGTTTTATTTGAAAGTAAGTTTAAACTTTGATATTTTTCTGTTTAGAAACTGATTATGAAGACTAGAAACCAAATTGAACCACTAATTATCATCAGTTAACTAGCCTAGTTAATTTTTTTCAATATACGTTTTTATAAATGTGTAAGCCAGCCAGTCCATACTACCCGAACAAACATACAGATGTTTGTTCGGGTAGAATCTTGCAGCTCAATTTTGAGGCAGATATCTTGAACCGATTGAGATTAAATTTTGTATACACGTTCAGTTCCGAGTTCCGATGAGAATACCTTAAAATTATAGAAATGTCAAGCGTTGGGAAGTGTCCTCTCATGAGGGAACTTCTCAACGCTTAGGAGCATAGATTCGAAACTTTGCACTGTTATTTAGGGAGGGGAGGGGATTGGATAAGGGTAGAGTTTTTTTCTTTTTAGCGCATTTACTTAAATAAAAGCTTGTCTTTAAAAAGATTTTCACTTTTAATTTATTTTAAAGATTATTATCATTAAAGTAGGCAAGTAATAAAAGGTCTTCCTCATCGGATTCAGAGTCTGATGAGTACGAGGATGTCATTAAGTAGTTATACCAGATAAAGACGCGTAGCTATAGTGACTGTTCACTTGCAAATGAAGTTCGCGGTTCGCGCCGGAGCCGCGCAGGTGGTTTCGTGTTGCAGACGCTCCCGCTTCGCGTCCCGCTTCCCGCGTTACTGACGCGCAGGTTTGGCCGAAGCTTTAGTATTCAGGAATGTTAATAGATGTGCAAAATGACTGGAAGGTTTCTTAAATACATTTTAGTAAACAACAAATAGTTTTTGCTAAACCAATATGGCGTTGGCGCCATTTTATCTGAGCCTCTATCATTTACATTATTCATAGGCAAATAAAGGTAATCGGAGCGTCTTTTAACGGTTTAAGAGTCCTACGTAATCTACTGTCTGTCTCTATTTTTTTGGCACCATTTAGATTATTCATTTGATAAACCAAACCACACGTGAGTAGGTAAGGTAGATACTTAATGAATCTTGTGATTAAAGATACTTTTTTCCATTTTTTGTTGGTGTGAAATGAAATTAAATGATTTATTTATTTGTAAATGGCTCTTACAAACGTCATTAAGTAATATAAATAAAAATTATTATTGCTTCTATATTTATATGTACTGCCAGATTCGCAAAGCAGTAGGTAGAACCGATAGAAAGAACCTGGCAATAAAAAGGTAAATTACACATTTTCTTAAGACTAAATGTGGACGAATGTACATTGGTCTCGTGTCAAAATCAAAAAGTGTGTACAACAAAAAAAAATTGTAGTCACCTAAATACAAAATATGCTACAATTATGGAATTTTAGGAGGCGCCTGCACCATGCTTAAGTCAGACACTTTTATCGTTAAGGTAATCAACCTGTCTCATAATATGATTTTTTTACATAAAGTGGTGTAAAGTTTGAAAACTGACAGATAACAGTTATTTTATCAGGTCGCTTTTTTGTTTTTTTTAAAGATAACTAAGGCTCGTGTCTCAGATTATAACTTGTGTAATTAACAAACAAGGTATTTTACCTCCGAGAATGTAAACATGTAGACTTGTCTGAATACCTACCGACCTTATAGCAAGGCCTCTAAGTCTTTAGACTGTAGTCGGTTATATTACCAATGTCACAGTGGAAACCAAATTAATAGGTCCTTTCTAATTGGTCATGTGAAGTGTGTGATGATAATATTATTTCGATCGACGTCGTCGCCCGTGCGGATACATTTCTGAAGTGGTTGTTGGGAGTGTATTGAAACGATTACTAACAGTATGTGTATTAAATTATTTTATTATCGAAATGTATTCATATTTATATCATACAAGTATATCCCTATATAGGGACTAGAAACGCCATCTCGCATGATCTAGACGTTTCGTATAAATGACGTCAAAGCCAGTCAAAGGTGCCTCGTTCAGTTGCTTGCCTACACGCCAAATTTCCTATAAATCCTAATTTAGCAGTAGGTTTGTGAATCGAGCTGGGGGGTATCGATACGTAAGTATTATTCTTCCTAATATAGTGCTAGGAAGCTAAATATTATTTTGCCATTCTACCCTCATTTCCCCCCTAACAAAATACTTAGTTCATGAGGGAAAATTTTATCTGTAGTTTATTTAACTATAAATACTTAGGTACCTACTTAATTCGTGGAGAGAAGACACAGGAGAAGGACTTCTTATGGATTTTATTTATGTACTTACCGGTCGGATTTTTTATTTAGGGCTCCAACTACCCCTAACGACGGCGACGGCCATAGATGTTAGTATGACAACCGGGACCGACGGCTTAACGTGCTCTCCGAGGCACGGAGGGGTCTCAGTGTCTTAAGAAATGGTCACCCATCCTAAGACCGGCCTGAGTCGTGTTGCTTAACCTTTGCAATGTGTTAACATTGTCGGTTACCACTAGACCACGAGCCCCTCAGTTACCATCCATCATGAACAGATTATATGCATTTTGATATATATAATTATATTAATACAGACAGATAGACAAGAAGAAAATAAGTCTTACTAAGGGACTTATCAATTCAAATACACTTTATTGTACACAACATAGAATATACAAAAAGGAGATAAGAGAAGAGTACAAATGGCGGTCTTATCGCTAAAAGCGATCTCTTCCAGACAACCTTTAGATGCATAGCGAGTTTAAGGGCCCAGATCGTGAAAATCACCGAAAAGAGTGTTACGATTTTTCATATTTAACCTATTTATATATGATTAATAACAACGACAATTTGTATATATTAAAATGAAAGACCAAAAATGATGTTAGTGCTAATTTTAACTCTTAAAACCCTGTAGTTGTTATATAATAAACGTCAACAAACGCACAAAATTGAGAAAAAATTCGAAAACCTGCCTTCGTATTTTTCAGATTTAACCCAATAAATCAACACAAATTGATAAAAAGAAACACTTTTTGAACACTGAAAAAGCCAATAAATATAACCATGTACTTTTTTTTGTACCTTTACAAACAAAGACTTCCCCTTTTAAAGCCCTAAAATCTAGATATGTTTTACGTAAATTCTCCATAGAAAAATGTATGCAAATTCAAACGCGTCCCGATAGAACGATCGTCGCAACTAATCGCCAGTGCGCCATAGAATTTCAAAGTGACTCCACGCGTGTCGGATGCTACAGCAAAATTACGTGTTGTGAATTTGTGTTTTTTGTGAAAAACTGTAAGTACAATATTTTTATAACTAATTTACTTTCAGTAAATAGAAAGTACCGATATAATGAAAGTCTGAAAGAAAACCATGATGGAACTAGATATAAATCGTAAGAAATACAAAATTATTTACTTTGTTGCGTAGGTCATTTTATGAACCTTGTAAAGTAGGTATCAATTCAGGCTTGAAACAATCAAAGCCCTGCCCACCTTATTTTCTCGAGATATGAACTGGCGGGGTATATAGTTCTCTGCACGACATACATAGATTTTTCAACATGATAAAGGCAATAGGTATCATAAACGTAATTGGTAATCGAGGGTCTCTTTTCGCAGGATAATTTGCTGAGTGCCATGCCAGCGAAAAGAAAATTTAGTACGCATTATAAAAACGTGAAAGCCAAAAGATCTCGGAATAAAATGTAAGTTCCTCCCTACTTATTTATTTACCTGCCTACTTGACTACGTCTTGTCCTAAATACCTAGAAAAAATTTACTAGATTTGTGTTAGTGTCAAGTAAAAATCCTAGTTTTATTACTTTTATTTGTGTGTATGCTTATCATATCTTAGTACTAATAATAATATAATCTATTTGCATTTTGAACAGGGTAGGTACATTACAAAGCAAATAGGTACAATGATTTAGATCGCCTGATTCAGACATATACCTACAACAGCATGTAAATATTGATTTTACATGTAATTAGATAGGTACGTCATTAATTAGGTATGTCAGTCTAAGAAGAAAAATTACAATGTCCAGTAGGTAATAATTACGTAATTTCAATATCTATATAAGTAATAAAGTCAATTTCTATAGGAACAATTTTCATAATAATAAATTTTATTACATAATATAGTATTAGTTTTCATATATTTATGTATTTCAAAGCAATAAGTTTGCTTACACTATTATTAGTTACAGTATTATTAGTTTTCATGTTCATCATGTCTAAATATGTGGAAGTGGAAGTAGGTATGTTTCCTATCAGAAATTGCACGGGCGCGCGCGCGCCGTGGCTGGCGTAGGGTTGTACAAAAATTACAAAATAAATAAAAAGTGGATATTGATGAATAATATTTCCAGTACTGAAAATGAAGAAAACCTTCAGGCCGAGACTCCGAGCAACACTGCTACGCACTGTATAGAGGTAAGTTGTTATACGTAATTCTTGTAGACTTGTTACATAAATAAACAAACTAGCTAGTGATGGGCGAAGACAAAATCTCAGTACCTACAGTTTTTTTTTGCAATATTTATTATTTTCATTGTGAGACAAACACATACTTCTCAATTACTTTCTCAAAAGAAAATTCACGTTCAAATCTCGTATTTTACCAAAATCAAGAGTTTTTTTTGTAAAATATTATCTTTTACGCGACTGGTGTACGTATGTATGTATGTATACTAAGTAATATATCTTTGTGGCACGATAAGTTCAAAATTATTGAACCGATTTTAATGTTTTTAGTATCATTAGAATTGTCTTCTAAGCCCGAGTGACATAGAATAAGTGACGCCATAAAAAACCAATACGTATAGCGTAAAGGAAATTTATAATTTCTGTTCATCACGAACATAATATTGTATGAATTCTTTTGCACTTTTATATTTGTCTTCGTCAGTTATGAATATAAATAAATAAACAATAAAAATGTTAAAACCCGACAGATTAAAAAATGAAAATGTGTAATAAAAATAAATAACAACACCATTGTAATATAGCGTATATAGCAGTCGGGGCCTATTTCTAAAGAAATATTTAGCTAGTCAGGAATATCTTCGAGCCTGTGAGGATTTCAATGGGTCTCAACTGTTGAATTCGATTTATTACAATAGTGTTCTTATTTATTTTTATGTAACATAATTCAAGACCGTAGACTTGTTTTCTTTTTACCTTTTGAGTTTTTATGCATATAGTCGGATTTATTAAATTTATGACGTGATAACGTCTTAAAATTGATGAACACCGGCAACACGCACAAAAAAGTGTCACATTATGTCACGCTAGGGTCAAGCGAGAGCGCAGTACAAGCGATGGAGAATAATATTATGACGTTATCCGATAAAATTATCGTCCTAAACCGACTTTACAAGCAACCAGTTTTTTATTATGTTTATTTATTCACTTTCATAATTGACGAAGACTGATAAAAACGTCTAAGATTTTGATCTAGTGTTCTGTGTTTCAAAGATGTATTCTAAGGGAGTTCTTAGCTATGTTTGAAGAAATTTGGCCCATACCTTTTGAATTATTTTTTATAATAAAAATCAAGCCATTATCTTTCTTTACAGGAACTAGTTATTGACAACCGTCAAGAGGGAAAGGTGGATGAAGTGGAAGTTGGGCGTAGAGTTTTTTTTTTTTTTTTTTTTTATATTTGGTTCGCCAAATTGACGCCGCCCGCCTGGTGGTAAGTCGTGACGACGTCTAGCGATTGTGGGCCACTCTCACAGCACACATTACTATTGAGAGTGGGCCTCAACTTGACGACCTACTGATGTGCCTCTTCACGCTCCGCTTAAAGAACCCAGGATTATATGTGGGAGGAAACACGTGCACAGGCAGGGCGTTCCAGGCCACTATCGTTCGGCAGAGAAACGAACGTTTAAAACGTTCGGTTCTCGCGAACATGCTATCCACTGTGTGGGGGTGGCATCTCTGCCCGGCACGAGTCGTTCGGGATCGGAAGGAAGAGGGTGGGATCAGATTGAAGAGCTCTTCAGAACACTCGCCGTGGTAAATACGGTAGAATGCGGCCAAGGAAGCTATTGTTCGGCGCTGAGCTAGCGGCTCAAGGCTTCCCGTTACCTCCGGACAACCAATAATACGGATAGCCCGTCGCTGCATAGCGTCGAGAGCGTCCAGCAGATACTTCGCGGAGCCGTCCCAGAGGTGAGAGCAGTATTCGACGCAGGGTCTAATCTGCGTCTTGTACAGCAGACACCTCTGGTCCGGTGTAAAGAATCTCTTTACCTTATTCAGTATTCCTAGTTTCCGCGAAGCTAGCCCTATACATCTTTCGATGTAGTTTTTATTATTGAGCTCTCGACGAACGTCTATGCCAAGGATATCAAGGTTGTCCTTCATTGGTAATAATGCATTCTGAAGAGAGGGTAGGGGAAGGAAAGGGGATTTCTTCGCAGTAAATGCACACGCCTGTGTTTTACGGGCATTGAACTCGACCAGGTTCTCGGTACCCCATTGAGAGATACTGTCGAGGTTACGGTCGAGATCAGCCACGAGTCGTCGTCTCTCCTCCTCAATCTCAGATCGCCCCGCCGTCGGACGAACCGAGTAACTCCCGTGCAGTGTGCTGTCATCTGCATAGCAATGAATGTTCCCGAGGGATAGCATATCATTGATATGCAGAAGAAAGAGAGTTGGTGATAGTACGGACCCCTGCGGTACCCCGGCATTCACTTGCAAGAAGCGAGAAGCCTGGCCATCGCAGAGGACCCGCACTCGGCGCTCGTTTAAAAAGCTGGCAATCCAGCTGCACAGTTGAGGAGGTAGACCATATGCCGGAAGCTTGGAAAGGAGCGAAGCATGCCAGACCCTATCGAAGGCTTTGGCGATGTCCAGGCTAATAGCCAAGGACTCGCCGTGCCTTTCCATAGCCCCACCCCAGACATGCGTTACGAATGCCAGAAGATCACCCGTTGATCGCTTTGGCCTGAAGCCGTATTGTCGATCATTGATTAGCGAGTGATCCTCTAGGAATTGCATGAGCTGCTTATTTATAAGGAGCTCAAGCACCTTGCAAATGACTGAGGTGACAGCTATGGGTCGATAGTTGCCTGGATCGGACCGATCCCCTTTCTTGGGGATCGGTTGTAGGAGATCGGAGTAGTGGATATTTCTTTTTTTTTTAAAGCTCTTCAGGCCATAGGGGACCACGGTCCAATGGATTGTAAGTTAAGTTACCTCAGTATAATAGGTGAAGTAAAAGTTGGTCTGGACTCAAAACTCATCATAAAATGTAGTATGTGTAATATGAAATTTACTGTGTGTTTGGTTGAAAAGAAAGAAGATAGCATGGAAGTGAATCATCAAATTGTGTCTGGTATCATATCATCTGGTGGGAGCTACTCTCAGTTAAAAACATTAAGTGCCGCAGTAGCCCTACCAATCATGTCACCTTCATTGTACAATGAAATTAATAATACGGTTTGCGATTGGTGGGAAAAGACAGCAGCACATTCCATGGCAGAAGCTGTCAAGGAAGAAGCGGAGTACGCAGTGTCTATAGGTAGTGTTGATAAAAATGGTACACCATTAATATCTGTTGCTGTTGACGGTTGTTGGAGCAAGAGATCTTATGGTAAGAATTTTTCCGCCTTATCCGGCGCAGCTGCGATAATTGGCATTAAAACTAATAAAGTATTGTTTTTTGGAGTTAAAAATAAATACTGCGTAGTCTGTGCACGAGCCGCAAAGAACAACAGTCAGCCCCCGGAACACCATTGTTTCAAGAATTATTCAGGATCATCTACCGGGATGGAATCGACCATAATAGTTGAGGGGTTTAAACGTTGTTGATCACGGTGTAATTTATAATAAATTTGTAGCAGACGGCGATTCCAGTACTTATAAAAAAATATTAGATTCGCGTCCGTACGATAATTTAATAGTAGAGAAAATTGAATGCAAAAATCATCTTTTACGAAACTACTGCAATAGCTTGGAGAAATTGTCGAAAGACACTAAGTATCCTTGCGAGTTGCGGAAATTCCTAAAAGAAAGGTATTTGCGTTTAAGAACGGGTGTAAAATGCGCGATTAAATATTGGGGGGATCAAAATCAGTCACTCGAAGAAAAAATAAAAAATCTTAGTGAAGATATTCTAAATGGTCCACAACACGTATTTGGTAATCACCAACATTGCAAGGAGTATTTTTGTAGACCTGACACTCGTCGAATAGAACCTGTTGGGTTACTTCCAGCAATTGTTGGATGCGGATTAATGGACGCGGTAGAAATTTTAAGTAAAAGACTGTCATATCATTCTAGAAGTTTAATTCATAATTGCACAAGTAATATAGTTGAAAGTTTTAACGGAGTAATTGCCAAATTAGTTGGGGGTAAGCGTGTAAATTATTCTTCCCGTGGTTCTTATGCGGGCCGATGCGCAGCTGCTGTTGTGTCTTTTAATACGGGATCGATTCATAGTAAAACTCATGAAGTCATATTTAAATCTAGTCCTAATCCTTTGATCGCGAAAGTGGAAAATAGTAATCGTAGAAACCGTTTAATTGCTAAACCTAAATTAAGATTGAAAAAAAGCCACAGCGCTGTATCGAAAGACGCTCACTATGGACCAAACTGCGAAAAACCTGATCTGAGTCCAGAATTATATGAGAAAGCCAAGTCATCTTTTTTAGTTGATTTAAAGTTGTCTTGTGCTGAAAGAGAGGAGCTTGAAAGGTCGACCCATTTGCAAAGAAGTAGTGCTGAGTGGATGAGTACAAGGAGAAAATTACTAACCTCATCATCGTTCGGGGAAGTTTGTAAAAAACGAGAGAGCACAAGTTGTGCTGCTCTTGTTTGTAAAATCGTTTATGGTAGTAATATCTCCAGTTTGCCTGCTGTACGGTACGGTATCGAAAACGAAGAAACTGCAATTAGACAGTTAGAAATTCAAGAGAATATTAGTATACAAGGTTGCGGTTTGTTCGTCGACGATCAATATGAATTTCTTGGTACTACACCAGATGGCATTTATGCAAACGGTTTAATTGAAATTAAGTGCCCACATTCTTTAGCTGGCATGACTCTTGATGAAGCAATGGCCAAACATACCTTTTGGGTTAAGGACAAGGCTTCCAAGGGTTATGTCATAAATAAAAATCATTACTGGTATTTCCAAATTCAGGGACAGCTACATATAACTAAAAGAAACGTTTGCATGCTTGGCATCTGGTTTGGTGCTACTGTACCTATGAAAGTTTATATTATAGAAAAGGACGACAAATTTTGGAAGGAGAAAATGGAGATGAAATTAGTTAGATTTTATTACGATTGCCTCCTTCCAGAATTAGTTGATCCTCGGCAGTCACGAAGCATGCCTATTCGTGACCCGCCCAATGTCATAGAGGCTATGAAAGAGAGGAAAGAAAGAGCTTTACGTGTTTTGAAAGAGAAGAACGTCTAATGATTTTGAAAGAGACTGAGGTAACTTAACTACCCAGCCGGTCGATTCACGTAAACACGCCAGTTCAAAAGTCGTTTTAACTTAGAAACTTAGAAATCGCCTTTTGGTTTTCTGTTTTTAACGCACTTACTTATCTAGTCTTGGATTGTCATAAATCTTCCAATAGCTCAATTTCTATACAAATCCTATACGATTTTGAAGAGTTACCTGGTGTAAACCCAAGGTCCGATCCTAATGAAATTAAAATGTGACCACACGGGATCACCAGCTTTCAAATAAAAAAAAAACATCAAAATCGGTTCAAAAAATACAGCGAATTGAGAATCTTCTTCTATTTTTAAGTCGGTTAAAAAGTGTGCGAAGTGACATTTTTAAGTCACTACGCTACGGTTTTTATTACGTGAATCGGGCAGCTGGTAACATTTTCATTCTGATAGGTTTTGCAATAGCAATTGATTTTATCATCAAATTAGTAGAAATCAGAATTTGATCAGTAATCATTAAAATGAAAAAAACATTAGAAACTCTTAAACTCATATTTTGTTATTGTTTACTTTCGTTTAATTAAGTATATGAATAATTTATAAATTTCATGTTTGTTTATAACTAATTTTTGTACAACCCTAGCACGCTTTTTAGGTGGCGACTCATATTTTGTTTACTTTTAATTATATGAACCATTTTTATACTTGTGTTTCATTTATTGACAATTTTTTGTACAACCCTAGAAGATTTTTTAGATTGCGAGGTGATCGTAAGCAAAAAGTATTTGAGTTTACGCAATAGGCACATTTCCTTGCGTAGATATAAACACTAGCGAGGAAAGGCGTGATGTTATTTCGACCGTACTTCCTACTGAATTTGCAATTATTTTATTGAATGAAAATTTTACGAAATAAGAATAAACTTTGGTAGTAAAATTACAAATAAATACATAGGTACTCGTAGTTGGAATTTTAGGTAAGTAGAATACAAAAAGGTCAGTCCGGACCTGCTCTTGATTGTTTATTATAAATAGAAAATCATAAAAATTGTGTCTCAAACTACTCTTATTTATTTATCTAGTAATTAGGATCATTTTATAACGAAAACTACTCTTGGAATATTTTACAAATAGGCAGTCGTTTATTTCCAATAATTCAACATTTTTGTTATGCTGTAAATATTCAACTTCAATAACAATAACTCAACGTGGAACGTTTGTCGCAAAACATTTTCAAAATCGCGCTCTCTGGGTCATTCACCCGCCCGTCGGATGATTCGGGCAACAATAGCGCTGCTGTCGCTCAAAATCGACTTTATCCGTGCGCGGTCTGGGCCCTTAAGAAATTAAAAGGGTAGTGTACAACCATCACTCTAGGAGAAGAAGAATGAAGCTTAGTAAACAATGAAATAAAGATACGTCTAAATCGAATCCAAAAATAAACTAATATAGGTAATGTAATAATCAGTAATTAATCTAAAAGAAGATAATAAAAGTACCGATCCAACTATACACATAATTCATATACCTAACTAAAAATACAGGCATACCTACCAAAATACATACATAAAATCACGCCTCTTTCCCAGTGGGGTAGGCAGAGACCACGGATTTCCATTTGCTACGATCCTGGCATACTTCTTTCGCTTCCTCAACTTTCATTAATGTATTCATGCATGCTCGCCGGTTATGGGTGCTTTACGTGGCCTTTATTCAAGACATCTGCGATTTGATCGCCATAAGTCCGATACCATACATAACATACATAAATGTATTTATAGACTACATATAAGTTGTAGATAGGTATTTAGTAATCTTTTAACTTAAGTTTGAAAGACGATATAGACTGCGCTCGTCTGATCTGAAGCGGCAAAGCATTCCACAGGCGAACTGCCTGAACCGCGAAGGATTTGTCCGCGAAATTAGAAGAACTTCCAGCGTCAAAGCCGACGACCTTAGACGTGAAGGAACCGGAATCGTTCTTTGAGATATTGGGGAGTACGAGGGTTAAATAGTATACTGTAAAGTAATGTAAGAATATAAGTACTTGTCTTACGTGTCATATCGTGTTAGGAATCAAATTAATCACCAGTACTTAATAGGTAATATAAACAAGTAGCTATTGTTACAAGGAAAACATGCACTTAATAAGAGTGATTATTGCGCACTAGCCCGCGGTTACATTTGTGCGATTTTGTTTTTACTATAGTTTTCCACTGGAAATTTCAAGAATCAGAATCAAGAATCAATTTCATTTATTCAGTTTAGGCACATAAAGAGCACATATGAATGTCAAAATTTTACAATTTTATCAAGTAATATTATAAAAATACTAAATTAAGTAAGTACATAAATAACCATTAGAAAATGATTCTTTCGCTGGTTCGGTAAGTTGGTTCTCCTGAGAAGAGACCAGCAAGAAACTCAGGTAGATTATCCATTTTCTTTTTTAATATTGTTTTGTTTACATTGTTACAATTAGTTTATATTGTATTATACGAGTGGCCAACAACAGAAGATTAGGGTGACCATGCATTTTTATCATTAAGATATTCGTCTACATTATAGTAGCATTTCATCATCAAACATTTTTTAACTACTATTTTAAACTTATTAAGAGGCATGTCAACCAAATCCTGAGGAATTTTATTATACATTTTTATACATTTGCCTACAAACGAATTACCAACTTTATGAAGTCTAATTTTTGTCATTGCCAGTTTATTTTTATTTCTTGTATTAAAATTATGGCCATCGGAATTTTTTTTGAAGAGATCTATGTTCTTCCGTACATATAAGATGTTGTCGTAAACATATTGAGAAGCAACTGTTAAAATATTAATTTCTTTAAATAGTTCTTTCAGCGAGTCACGGGGTCCGAGTCTATAGATTGCTCGTATAGCTCGTTTCTGTAATATGAATATTGTCTCAATATCGGCAGCTGAGCCCCACAGCAGCAGACCATAATATGACATAACGCTATGAAAGTAGCTAAAATAAACTAATCGTGCCGTTTTTTCGTCAGTCAGTGACCTTATCTTTCTAACCGCATAGGCAGCTGATCTAAGTCTTCCTGCCAAGGCTGTGATATGAGGACCCCATTGTAGTTTACTATCTAGAGTTATCCCAAGAAAAACTGTGGTATTGAATATTTGAACTAATTCATTATTCATAGTAATATGAGTATCCACCTGTCTAACATTGGGCATAGTAAATTTTACACATTTTGTTTTCTTCGCATTGAGCAGCAAGTTATTACTTGTGAACCAATGCAATATTTCCGAAAGGGTATTATTTACATCGTCAAGTGCTACTTTTTGTCTATCACTTTTAAAAATTAATGATGTGTCATCGGCAAATAATACTATCTCACAAAGATTTTTAGTGAAATAAGGAAGATCGTTTACGTATATTAAGAACTAGCAACCCTTAGCGCAAACTGCGCAAGTAATATTTTTTTTTTTTTACTTTTTGCCAAATTTCTAATCTTATCGCACCACTTGAGACCACGACCTTTCCAACGGTGTGCCACACTTGACTGTGCGACTTTTAGTTTAGGAGGAGAAGCGGCTTCACTGGCGTATTATATATATAGATAAAAGGGGTCCTAATATCGAGCCCTGGAGTACTCCCATGACTAATGAGGCGCCAGAAGAGTCGGTGCCATTAATGTTTACTTTTTGTACTCTACCAGTGAGGTAAGACTCGAGTAAGCCAAGTGAGCTGTTCGAAACACCATAATAACCTAATTTTAGTAGCAAAGTCCCATGATCAACACAATCTAAAGCTTTTGATAGATCACAAAATATACCAATGGCATTCTGCTTTTCCTCCCAAGCATCAAATATATGTTTCACAAATGCAACTCCTGCATCCGTTGTGTTCCTGCCTTTAGTGAAACCAAACTGTTTGTTATGAAGTAACTTATTGTCTGTAAAATGTGAAAGCAATTGATTAAATATTATTTTTTCAATAATTTTATTGAGGGTTGGGAGTATGGAAATAGGTCGAAAATTTGAAGGATCACTTTTGTCTCCTGCTTTAAATAACTTAATAATCCTAGCTGGGAATCGTACCCGTTGATTTTGAAAAAATAAAACACATTCTTTGTTATTACACCATTCGATAATGTCGCGGTTTAACGATAATTATAATTATAATTATATCCTAATATAATAAGGAAAAGAAATAAGGAGTAAACTCAAACTCAAACTGTTTTCTTAGGAAAATCAAAGGAGCCGACAGTTAAACGCATTTGCGAGTAAAACCTAGGCTCCCCGCTCCCCGACGTGCGATTGTAGGTATACAATCACGCCATTTCCCCATTAGGGTAGTCAGATACTATGTAATCCCACTGATTCCTACTTGCTACGATTCTGGCATAAGTATGTAGATACTTCTTTCGCTTCTTCCGTTTTTTGTTTTCTCAATATAGCCTACCGCTAAAAATGCTGAAAGTACATATTATAATAATGATTGTAATGTTACCATGCTTTATAATACCGTTTCATATATTTCACGAAGGTGCAAACGTAACAGACAGTAATTAGATAAAAAATAGTATTATAGTAGGTATTATTTATAATTGTATTTATTAGAAATGTAATTAAGGAACCCGATTCAACAAACTACCCATAATTACATGACAATTTCATTGCCAGCTTACTTATTTCTCAATATCTACATAAAAACGTGTTATTAAATTCATTAAATACTCGTTTCAAAACCACTATAGGTAATACAGACGTACTTATGCTAATGAATTTAATGCAACATACTAAATTATTATGTGCGTGACGATTATACCAAAACAGCTGTTTAATAAATTATGCACCCTAAACCAAAACATTCAACAATGATACACTTCAGTTTAATATGTCAACATCTTCATTTGGCCGGTTAAACTTATATTTTTGCAATAACTTACGATGTCGAGAGTGGAAGTTGATGACATGTCGATAGTGAATATTCCCTCACTGCTTGTCACTGGTACCACTTTAGAACCACGTTTCGGCACTTTGAAGCACCACACTAATTTAAAAGTGCGCACCATTATCACTATTTGTATCACAACACACCGTTTTATTGATAAACTTTTTGTTTACACTTGTAAAACAAAGATGGCGGTTAAGCGCGGTATTCGTGCGAGCCGGACGCACATGCGCGAACGAATGACAGCATTGACAGTTGTTGACTGGTTGAACAGGTAAAGTCGGGTCAGTTGCGGCGCGTGAAATCACCTCAGGTAGTTTGGGTTATTATCTTTTATTTATAGAATACAAAAGTTTTATAAGTAACTAAATTGTCATGGATCAAGCGAGACCATTGTTTCTTGGTTATTAACCTTTTGTGATTCGGTTATGTATGGTTAATTATGATAAGTACCTACACCTATGGACAGTAAATTTTCTCATTAGTCCATGAGAAAAAACCATGCTTCAAGTCATGGTTTCCAGCGGGAGTAGGTGGAACGTGGCCGTGTCCCTCTGCGATCAGGTTATGCTCGGGAAGGAGGCGGCCGAGAGGGAGTGGGATCGTACCCCCCGCCGAGTTGCGAAGTCGGCGGCCAGGGCGCCGCAGACTCATCTACGCCCAAGATCATCAACCTTCATGATTGGGGCCTGAGAAAGGTGGGCTAGCCACCCGCCGTCCTTACAGAAGCAGGCTAGATGGATTCACTCACCGACGCGGGATAGTACCCGACCCCAACGATGCGGGATAAAACCTGACCCCACCCTAGACAGAGGCCACAGAGGTGGCCAAAGTCCGCCGGGCGCCGCTGGAAATTCTCCCTAGTGCTAACCAGAGGCAATGAACGTCGGAGAAGCCGCGACCATGGGCCGCGGATTAAAAAAAACACCTATGGAAGAGGCCGCATAGGCCGCTGGCACCCTGGGTTTCACCCTTCCGATGCCCTCGGACCAGGACCCAAGACACCCAGAAAAGGACGTTGGGCATATAAAACAATAAAAAAGACTATAATTTAGTAAATACATATTATGTATTATGTAATTAAAACAATAGTTAGTAAAATAAAAATAAATTGTAGTAACTGAAAACTCATAAGAAAGTGGAAAACGTGACTAAAATGTGTAAAGATACCAATCTTGTTTTAATTTCAAAATAATCTAAAGCTTTCAACTCTTTTAAAAATCTTTGTCTTCTTCATTAACACCGCAAGAAGCCAGTTGGCGGTTGGCGCTACGTAACGAACATCGTGGTCTGTATACTCACCTTCGATCCTAAACCACATCTGTAAATTAAAAAAATAGTTAGCTCGTGACCATAGTAGCTATTGCAAGCCGATCAAAATGTGAAAATAAATAAATAAAACCGTCAGATCAAAAACATAAAAATGTGAAATTAGATCCAAGATCACCACTACGAATGACTTTTTCTTTTTTATTCCGCGGCCGCACCTACATCCATTGTCGAGCGCCTCTGGTTAGCACTAAGAAGAATTTCCAGTAGTGCATGGCGCAAGGATTTCTTGTGGCGCCCGGACGACGAACGGCTAGAAATACTTAGGTATACGATCTATACTACTATTTTAAAGAGGAAAGATTTGTATTTTTGTGTATATGTTTGGGAAAGATTTGTATTTTTGTGTGTATGTTTGTAAACTCAAAAACTACTGTGCCGATTTCAAAAATTCTTTCACCATTGGAAAGCCAGAGACTTTTTATCCCGGTAATGTGTTCCCACGGGAACCGGGAACGAGTAAACTATATCACTCCGCGAAGCTGCGGCGATCAGCTAGTATTTTAGAAAAGCTGAAAACCTCAGAACTGATCGTTCATTTGTGAAGCACACAAAATAATATTTGATTCGACCCGGGAATCGAACTCGATACTTCGGCGTAGACTGCACTACCGACCACGCCACCAAATTAGTCAAATCTCATAAACAATGATTCACTTTGATTTTGTAAATACCTGTGGTGCTTTAGAAACTTCAGTCTTTCGGTCCTCAATTCTGAAGAATATAGAGGCTGTTGCTGGTGGTATGGGATATTCAGGTGTAGGTTGGCTGAAGATTGCCTGCCAATATTTGTGTTAAACAGAATCAAATATAGGCTTGAATTGAACCTGTTACGTGAGACGAACAAAACTTTCGGGATATCGTAGGAGTCAAATGCACCCAATCTGCAAACCTCTTCGGGAATATTTGAGATTTGGGATTTAAGATAAATATTACCAACTTACCTCAAAATAATAATAATGCGACGCCTCATCTGTACTTTCCCCTTTATAATTGACACAATATTTAAAGACATTAGCCAGATGCCATTCGTTCTCAATAGTTTGCCAGATGAACTTTTCAGCAGTGATTGGTATCGGAGTCTCAACGGTTTTCAGAGTCAGCCGATTGCCTCGCGTTGCGTAGCCAGCAGTGTCTGTAAAACTAAGACGGTTGGAGGCTACTGGAATACGACGAGCTAACGTTGGCCATACATACATATCACGCCTATATCCCGAAGGGGTAGACAAAGGGATGGACATTTACACACCCACACTTTACAAGTAACTTTGTTGGTTCCACGTAATAGGGAGTAAGTCTAGTGCCGTTGCCAAATACTATAAAAAATCCATAACCACACTGTAATTTAAGCCAAAATAAACTCTTCATAAATAATAAGTTAAACCGCAAAATGCATACAATGCTACCTCGAAGTCTAGTAGCCCCAAAATAGAGGGTTGTCAAGAATACGTAGTTTCCTTAAAACTAGAACTGCTTCCATGTAGGTAGGTACACATATCAACAGACATACTAGGTACGAAACCGAGTCACCCAGCGCGTACCAACCACGGTTGCACCACGTTAGTTCACAACGCGTCTCACGGTTGCTCTATAACTCTTTAGCACAGCTGTGTTGACTCACTAGTTACTCATTTGCAGTGAAATTGATCAAGAGTCAAATGCTATTTGTGAAAACTATTCTGTAATCCGAACCTGAATTCCAACAACCAGGACTAAATGTTATATTAGATACATTGATGCGATTCTTTACACCGCACCAGAAGTATCTGCTGTACAAGACGTAAATTTGACCCAGCGTCGAATACTGCTCTCACCTTTGGGACCTTTTACACTCTCATATTTACCACGGTAAGTGTTATCCGGCCCTCTTCCATTCGATCCGGAACAACGGGTGGCGTTTGACGACATAACTATCTAGTAGCTTTATCTGTCTACTTCTTGGTTGTAAATATATCTGTTCCTGACCTATTCTGTACATTCGTCGACTTTCGGTATAGGTCATCAACCGTCGGTATAGCTAACATTTTATCTCTAGATCCGAGTATTTCAAACGTTCATTGCTTTGCCGAATGATCTGGAATGCCCTGCCTATGTCTCCTGCATGTGCCACACGTTTCCTTCGACATACAACCCTAAGTTCTTTAAAAGGAGCGTGAAAGGGCACCGAGATTTCTAAAATATAATGTACCTACCAGCAAGTTCATGCAAGTCTTGTCTTATCCCCACCCGTTCCTTCGCTTGATTGATAGTATTGATCACTATTATTTTTGACCGATCCTCCAGTGATTCCAATTCAGGAAAGACTCTACGGCTAACGGCTCCCATTTGGAAATCCATTTTTGTACTACGTATTGAATTTCTATTACACTATAAGAATTTGTGCAAGGAAGGAATTATTGAATAATTATTGTAAAAACATAAACATATAAAAACCCTACGAATCATCAGATGTAACGAAAATGCACCATTTGACACTAGTGATATTGACAGTTAAATAATTTCGTATTATGCGCGGGGACATTGACGTTTTTATTTTTTTACCATACCTACCGTTTTAGCATCACATAGGTAGGTACACACATTTAATTAAAATAAGGTTAAGTTGACCTGTCAGTTGTCTCTGTCTTTTCTTTTGCAAGAAGGACGGTTAAAAAAATAATAACATGGGCTGTTAAACTGTCCTTAAACTGTCAAAACACAAATCTAAAACATTCGTCTGCACGCTCATTAATACCCATATAGGTAAAACAAAATGAATTGTGCGTTAGATCGAGCTAAGTATTTACCTGAGCTCCATCCACTTGAAGAACGGGCAAGAAATATTGTGATCAATACTATCAATTTAGCTAAACACAGGATAGGAATAAGACAAGGATTGGAAGAACTTGCCGGTAAGAATTGGAGAGCAGCTATGACGAATCATCTTGACTACACAATTCTCATTACACAATATAAAATCCGTTCCGTATGTATGCTTAGATCTTTAAGACTACGCAACGGATTTTGAAGCGGTTTTCACCAATGAAAAGAGTGGTTCTCGAGGAAGGTTTTTGTTTATATAATTTGTCAAACGGGCGAAGCCGCGGGCGTCCGCTAGTATATTATAAAACAGAGTCGCTCGTTCCGTATGTATGCTTAGATCTAACTACGCAACGGATTTTGATGTGATTTTTCACCAATGGATAGAGAAAGGGGAAAGGTTTTTGTGCAAAATTTGTTCGCTAGTTACTACTAAAGCATTTTGTGACATGGCGCGTGTAATCCGTCTAAACTTAGGTAGAGAGTTTTCAATCTTCATTCCGTACAGTTCTTCTACAAGTCAAATTAGTAGGTACCTAAGTACATCGAGTCTTGATAGGTTTCTTTAGGTTTCTTCTGATAAGTATGTAGACTTAATTATTTTTTTTTGTATTATGTTAAGGCTATGCTACCATAAGATTCCGCTTTTAGTTAAATTTAAGTACAGTTTTAACAAGACATTTCGTTACAACGCTTTCTTACAAGGGGTCTTACGGTACCCAAAATAATTATAGGTAGATACATAATCAAAGGCTTAACCAAGTAAGCCGAAGCTATCCAAATATCTCTATCATCAACAGCTCGGTGATAATGACAGATTTTTTTGTATTGCTGAGCTGCCTTATGAGCATAGGAGTGGATAACCAATGATTTCGTCGAACGTGTAGGTCACGTGACACAATTAACACATTTTTTTGAAATATCATTGGTAATCGACAAACTTTTCCGAACGCTATAGGAAAGGGACTGAAAAGCGCGTGACTTTCTTCTTCAGAGAGTGCATCGTTCGAATGGGCAGGCAATCGTATTTGTCTTAAGGATATTGTGGTACCAATACCTATTACTGGCGAACAGTTTATCTGTCAGACTATTGAAAATTATTGGAAATTGACAGATGTTTTCAAGTATCATATCGAGTACAAAGGGCGTACTAGTGATGAATCCGCATGGTATTATTATTTTGAGGTAACTGCTTCAAATATTTTCGTTGTTTGAATTCGGTTTTTATTTGAAATCATTTCTTTTAAACTTGCAGTAATAGGTTCCATAAACCCCTAGTAAAATCCCTAAATTCAATCCTGTCGAGTCACAACCTATCCACCAGACCAATTAAGTAGGTACTTACCTACATTACTTTACAATTGGTGATCATGGGAATCGTGATTGGTTCCTTTGCTAATAATATTTATGAACGTTTTTAATAAATGTTTTTGGACATTCTCACACAACGTCATCTAGCCCAAACTAAGCCATAAGCTTGTGTTATGGAATCTAGACAACTGATAAATATTTATGATAAATATATTATATATTTCTAAACACATACGTAATATACCTACATAGAAAACACCCCAACTCCGAAACAAACATACATGTGGATCACACAAATATTTGATTCGACCTGGGAATCGAACAAACAACTTGACAAATCAAGTTTAGAAAGGTTCACGTTGAGGAACAAATCATGTGTCTCATATCGAGATATTACGTATCTCGTTAAAGTCCCGTTTCCATCATCATCAACCGAGACTTTTCCCAACGTAATAGGGGTTGGCTTTCCAGTCTAACTGCGATTCGTCTGAACTTCGATATTTTCCGTGAAACGACTGCTATCTGACCTCCACAACCCATGGGCAATATCGAAGTTCTGTAGTTAGAGCGGTTGGATTACCATAGATGTTTGTATTACAACCGGAACCGAACGGGTTAACGTGCTCTACGAGGCGTGGAGGGGTCTCATCTCAGTGTCTCAAGAAATGGTCACCCATTCTAAGACTGGCCTGAGTCGATGTTGCTTAACCTTCTTTTTTTTCTTTAATTTATCATACTTACTCACTAATAAATTTTCAGGTAATATTCAGTCAGCCAACATATATGTATCCCATACCTCAGGCTACTGCTTCAGTGTATTTCGTAATCAAAGATCGTCCAACACATAAAGAAAAAGCTCCAATGGTATAACCCTCTTATTATATTTTTGTATGGATCCCTATAATCCTCTTCTCAAAGTCAATTCAAAGTACCCAAAAACGGTAATAGGCTCCCCCGCTGTAGTGTCGAACCAATAAAGTGGCTGACGAAATGTGGGTGTATCCTACCCCTTCCCCTTGGAGGTAATGGGAGGTAGAAAAGAGGAAACATTTGAAAAGGTAATCACTTGGTATACATACGAGTATTATAAAATACACGACATAAATTGACACAATAACCGACTTCATAATACCGAAATGGGACCAATTAACTGTCGGAATGGGGCCAAATTGAAATGGGACCATTGGGAAAGTAGTAATTTTCATTTAAAAAACAAATTGTCAAAATCGGTTCACCCAGTGCAACGAAATGAGGTCAAATCGAGAACCTCCTCCTTTTTTGGAAGTCTGTTGAAAACAAAGTCGTTTCCGTCCGTATGTATGCTTAGATCTTTGAAACTACGCAACGGATTTTGACGTGATTTCCACCAATTGATAGAGTGGTTCTCGAGGAAGGTTTGTATTTAATTTGTCAAGCGAGCAAAGCCGCGGGCGTCCGCTAGTTACTTTATAAAAAGCATTACATTTAAATGGGACTTTACCTACATCTCCGGGGCCTAGTATTTTGATATCTGTGCTAGGGCCTAAGTCATCCTCACCTTCACGTGGTGCACCTGCTGACAGACGGACAAGGTCCTGGCAAATATACTCCCCGGTAACGGTAATATCCTACAGATTTTAGTCGGAGTATAATTATTACCGTGATAGACCAGTGTAACTTTGAATTTGGTCGAATCCGGCCTAGCCATTAAAAAAATATTTCTTTTGGTGTACAGATGTTTTTCAGAATTGAAGGCCAATTCACGGACTTCGATGTACGTTATGTGGCTCCAGAAGCCGACTGGATACTCGCCGTTATTAAACAAAAACTCAAGTTTTTCCATAGAATTGAGAAGTTGCGAATATTTTAAGAATTTTTTCCTACGCATTTGACGATATTGATTTGAGACTTACTTAACTTTGTTTGTAGAATATATTATTATGATTTAGTTTTAAATATAGTTTTAATATAGAATGCACCTACTTTGTTTTTTTTTAATATGCTGCTATACCTAAGTGCAGTTAAAACATTTAATACAAAAGATTTAAATACCTGCCTACTTATCCTCATAGTAAATCATGTGAATATTATTAATCAATCTTGCTGCTCCGACGTCGTCAGTACCTAACCTATTTGGACCACCCATGGTGTCACCAACATGTCATTCATTGGCCCCTCGTGGGCTCAGGGGTTTTTATTTCCCCATAGTCCCAAGGCTTCAGAATGGGACTACGGGTTTTTATTATATTATTACGTTAAAGTTATACTAACTCTTACCAAACTAACAGCTACAGCCTATAGTCTAGTGGTATTGTACGAATTTGCTCATACAATAGTAGGCGCTTCGAATAAGCGCTTCGGATTTGTTCTAATGTGAATAACCCTAAGCCTTTGATTAACAAACACACGATTAAGCCCTGGGGTTATCCTTTCGAGTACCCGGGACGCTCTGCAAATTGACGTTAGGGCGGAATAAAAAAAACCGGCCAAGTGGAGTCTGGCCACGCATAGAATAGGGTTCCGTAGTCAAACATCTATAAATCCTGAACTAACAAAGTTATTGGATCCGTTATGGTTTTGCTTGAAAGTTTCTTACATGGTCTACTATCACAAATATTTTCAGATTTTTCGAGTCAGCTGTTTAGATTTTAGAGAGGGGAGGGGGGCACTGTTTTACCAAAAAATTTGCTATAAAGTTAAACATCTCGCAAACGAGAACTTAAATTGAAAAATCGCCTTAGCAACCTCTTAATAATTTCAAATCGTAATGATTTAAAATACCTATCTAATGATACCCCAAACTACGAGGTAGACGCAGGAAAAAAGCCAATTTATGGCCACCTGTAGGAGAGGTACCACAAAAAAAATCTTCCAAATTTTCTTTTAGCACTTTGTCATGGTAACAAATACACATATCCGTGCAAAGTTTCATGTTTCTAGCACTCACCGTTTAGGAGGAATACCGAGTACATACGGATGGATAGAGAAACTATAAGGGTTCCGAAACTTGAACTACGGAACTCTAAAAAGCCAAGCAATCAAATCAGAACTGACATGAGACAGTTATTGAAAATTTTACATAAATTAACAATATTTAATACTTTTCATTACTTCCTTGAAACAATAGTGAGTAATATTATGTATATATTTATACTGAGTGAATCAGCTGCGAAGGCATGTTGTAGTAAATGTAGTACATACTCTATACTATAAGCAATAGTATGAGTCATCATCACGGTTCTTTGAGCCATGAAGGTTGCATACGAATAACCTGTTTTGTCGATAACTGTGGTAGGGAAAGAGCCAACCACGGCCAGATATACGTCAATTTAAAAACACTGAAAATTTCTCGGTCAGTGAGTATGGCCATTGTGGACCTATGGTAGAGGTATGTATGTTAATTCTCCCACCGTTGAATGTACGGGCTCGACCGAGTAATTACGGTTTAGGTCTGTTGGTTGCATTAGACAGTTCCATTAATGGGTCCAACGGGATTTCCGATTCCATTTGTCTCCACTCTTGAGTGACAGTAGGTCCAAGAGGATTGTAATTACCAATCTGTAAGCTACATCTGACTGATCACACTAGAGACACACACTGGATACAAAGGAAAGTTTGTAATCGATAAATACTGAAACTAATGAACCGATTTCAACAATTCTTTCGCCATTAGATAGCTGTTTTACTCAGAACATTAGGTAGACATTAGGCAAGTCCGTGAAATTTAATGCAAAAATCATTTCTGTTGAGAATATAAAACCAGTACTTGCAATGCAAGTACCGCGTAAACGGTTACGCAACGATTGTCAACCAAGTGAGCAATGAAAAATTATTCAATTCAGAAATTACAACACAACACTCCAATAATGAAGAGTGATTATCGAATATATGTTAGTTATGTAGTTATGAAAACTTAAGTCTAAGTTATCTGGACTGCAGAGATTACCAGAGATTTTAATATGTGACGATTGCGTAAGTGCAGTCACGGATTGGCATTATGACATATCAGACACGGAACTAGGGTGTACAATTTGATTTGTACATCACAGTGACCCACTAGGTACCGACGGCGACGCCGTCTGAAGCCGATATGCCATCATGTTTTGTATTCACGACTCACTTGAGTGACATCATTGCGCTGTATGAACTAGATGTGATATCATTAGCCTAACCTGACCTAACGTAATTTTAGGCTAATAATTTTTATCCCAGGATTGTTCCCCTGGGAATTGGAAATCCGATAATTTCCACACGGGCGTCCGCCGCTAGTAACTACTTTATTTTAATGGAAATAATCTTCCCATGGGAATTGGGGACCACATAACTATTCGCGCGGGTGAAACCGCAGGCGTTCACTAGTTTTGTTTGAACTGACAGAGAGCACGCTACAAAATAGCATGTGTGTTGTAGTGTTTGCTTAGAGCATACTTAATCAGTAGCATACTTGAAAATAGCATGCTTATTGCTAGCAAATGTAAACAGTTCATAAGCATGCTCATATTTAGCATGCTTTGTAGCATGCTATTAAAGTGCATGTGTAACAGTACCATTATTATGGTTTTTCTATAGTACCTACTAACGAAGTTACCCTTTGGGGATAAAGGCGCGTTGTATGCCTGTCAGTCTATTCTCCGGTCACCGGTCCCTAGTGTTGTTATGCATACGTTCACTGATAACCAGCTACCACACGGTATGCTTACAGAATACACATTTAACACACTTTTAGCTTACCTGGAGACATGACGTGTTTAAAAAAAGCTAGAGGTGTAAACAGGAACATATATCGTCTTTGGTACTAGTAATAAATAGTTTATAATCAGGTATATCTTCTGAAAAGAGTAAGCAGACGCTCACAACACCCTTTTTTCACAAGTACATAACTATATGTATCTTCTTCTTCTTCTTCTTCGAGTCAATGGCTCAGATTTCCCCAGCCCAATAATTGGTCACGGCCATAAGTCCTCGACAGTCCTTTCTTTCGGTGTGACTATATGTACTCGTACCTATAGCTCGTACGTATCAAGGGGTGATCCTATTGCTGTTGAAAGGCAGGTGTATATCTTGCACGTGAGGTTGGCTTGGACCTCTTAGAACTTGGTGAGACCGCTATTTTGCAGCTTTTCTTTATAATAATACAAACATACTTACTATATTAAGTAAGTATATTAACTGTGCTATAATGTATTATGCTTTGTATAATTAAAACAACGTTCGATCAATTGTGATTGATCACGCTATTGTACTAACGTAATTTTTATACTTTCCCAAGTAATTGATAACATAGCTACAATACTACATAATTAGTAATACTTAATGCCTACTTATCTATTATGTATATATTATGTCACCGTATGATTGTTAAAACCGTTAAATTGTAATTAAACTCCCATGATTGATGGAATGATTGTATAATTACTGGCAATTAGAAAAGAGTGTCTCTAAGTTTTTGGAGTTTACTCCTTAAGAATCGATTTTCATATACAACGTGTTTCATATTAGTGTGGTCATATCTCAAGGTTGCGTTGGGTAGGGCCTAAATAATATATTGCGCGGAGTCTTTAATTAATTTAATAAAATATTGACGTATAATGACGTAGTCGATAAATTTTCCTTTTTATCGATAGCTCATTGAAATGAAGCTCTAAGACTGCACTACAAAATAAACATATGATTAGAATGAACTCTAGATTTGACCTCAAGTAGGTTTGCCAAACAGTGAAATAGATTCGGACAGTCTCGTTGTTACTCAAAATTTTAACCAACAGATAAAGTTACTTTATCAATAGTTATCATACAAAATAGTTTCCGAATCACAACTTGGGGTCAAAATAAAGAGTGCCTACTCAAAGTTATTTTTGAAGTTTTTCTATGAATTTATGTATCACGTGATTGTCGTGAATGTCACAACTCACACGTAATTTGTTGTCAACCTACTCAAATACCAGGAGCAACGCATTTGCTGTCGAAGAAAAGAGAAGAAACATTTATGTTCTTGTCCTGTCCTTAAATTTACACTTTTTATAAATTGGTTCCGCACAGATATTTAAAATACAACTGCTGTTTGTGTAGAAGTTTATGTTGTAGCTGTTGAGAACGCTGGTGGGTATAGTAGTATGTAGGTATTCAGTTTCGGGACAGAGAGATCGTGGATGCCAGTCACTGCACTACCATATCGTGAACTCTCTTTCGACTCATTTACCATGAAGTAAATGATCTGCAAGGTGTTTGGTTATTTTTGACCGACTTTAAAAAAGAGTAGGTACTTAGGTTCTCGATTCGTCATGATAATGTGATGCATAAAAGTTCATAAAACATTATCGCTAAAAGTGGCAACTTGTATGGTTGAACGAGGATATCAGAAAAAGTAGGAGGTGTTGGTGTCAGTTTCACTAATATGTATCTTAAGGACCCCTAAAAATTACAAAGAGGACCGCCCACGTTTTTGATTGGAACCGCTTTGAAGAAACTAGGTATCAGTAGCGATGTCGGCATATATCAAAGACGTACACGTCACAACACGTAAATTTTACCACAAAACCATATTATTCCGGTGTTGCAAGTTAACGCAATGTTCTTCATAAACGGGGACTTTGTTA
This sequence comes from Nudaria mundana, assembly GCA_963556515.1. Lineage (NCBI taxonomy): Eukaryota > Metazoa > Arthropoda > Insecta > Lepidoptera > Erebidae > Nudaria > Nudaria mundana. Next base: position 3,454,409 of record OY748301.1, on the reverse strand, counting down.
GCTTTTTTTATGCTGGATATTTGTTCATTTTAGCAATTGGTAATAAATTACTAATCTTAGACTACATGGATAAAGAAAGTCGCTTTTTCCGTCTGTCTGTCCTAATGTATGTTTAGTTCTTCAAAACTACGCAACGGATCTTGAAGCGGTTTTTTTTAAATGGGTTTAAGTAGGTTTCGAAATGTATTTACATGCATACTATCATGAGAGCGACGCCGCTGGCATTCAACAATTTTATTTTATTTCATAGGTCTTAGGGAAATATCCTGTGTTTATGGTAAATAATAATTATGTTGTTATTTATCTCTTAAATTATTTTATACTAGGTACCTACTAGCTTTTTTTCATAAATAAAACTAAGTACCTACTTGGTACTTTTATTAGATTTTTACCAAAATTACGACGTAATTCAAGGAAATAAGACATTGGACTTGGACAACACTTACAATTATCTAATTTCTTTTCAGTTGCAGTAAACTTTGATATTAGGCGTACGTAGTAATCTGTGTTAATCGATCATGGCGTATTTAAGTAATAGTGAATATTATGAAATGATACTTTGCGTCGGGGCAGCCGATGGCAGTCTGCGTGAAGCTCGTCGCCTTTATCGAGAAAGATTTGTGGACAATAGACTCGAAGGTGAACGGCGGCGGTTACCATCTGTGGAGTGCTTCCGAAAAATGGTGAACCGTTTACATGACACTGGTTCTTTCCGTGGCTCCCGCTCAGATCACCACCAGAGCAAGAAGAAAGTATTCTCGAGCATTTTCAATCCAATCCCAGAACAAGTACTCGCCGCGCTGGAATTGTTCTGGGAATGAATCATTTGAGAGTATGGCGCGTGCTAAAAGCAGATGGTCAACATCCGTACCACTTCAGGCACACCCAAGAACTGACACCGGCTGATTTCGTACCACGTCTCAACTTTTGCCAGTGGTACCGAGAGGAAGCACAACGATCCCCTAGTTTCGCGAACCGTATTTTATGGACCGATGAAGCCTCTTTTACTCGTGCTGGTATCAGTAACCAGCATAACGAACATGTATGGACTCATCAGAACCCACATGCATCTGCAGAAAACAACTTTCAGCATCAGTGGCGTGTTAACATTTGGGCGGGAATAATCGGAGATATTTTAATTGGTCCTTTCGTGCTACCGAGTTCGCTAAACGGTGAAACCGAACTTGAAAACTTGCCTGTAACATTGTACACAAATATGATGTACCAGCAAGACGGGGCGCCAGCACATTATGCGAGACATGTACGGGCGTATTTAGATGAGCGGTTTAACCAGTGGATCGGACATGGTGGTCCCATACCTTGGCCTCCGAGGTCACCGGATCTCACACCACTTGATTTTTTTTGTGGGGCTATGTCAGAAACAAAGTGTGCAGTGCGGTATGTCTCACGCATGAAGATATGGAGTCTAAAATATTTGATGCATTTTGCAGTGTAACTCCAGACATGCTGTGTAATGTAACTGCCAGCATGATGCGACGGACCCAACTGTGCATTGATCAAGGCGGCGAACATTTCGAGCCCTTACTTTAGTACCTACTTTTTAGTTTAGTGTTTATTAGTATCTTAGGTAGGAAGTGTATTTTTTATTAAATTCAATAATGTTTATCTAAGTATCGTGATATTAGTGAGTTAGTTATGTTTATTGTGGAACACAGTACCTACCTATCTACCAGGATGACATGCACAATGAAATCGGTAAGTTTTTGTTGTTTAAAGTCCACAACCTATCATTACTACAAAATAGTATTCTGTACCAGGAGCATATGAAATAAGAGTTGTTTACGATTCATCGAAGGGGACTGAACCTTACGACTAAATTTGACCCTAGGTAGTGTTGGGTTTATAAAATATCGATTAAATCAACAAATCAATTAAATTTACATGACACCTTAAAAGTTTTAACTAAACTTGTATTTGCAATTTTGTCCATGCGTATAGTTAACTCAACGCGCATGTGTAACAAGGGTCAAATATGACCACACTAATATGAAACACGTTGTATGAAACACGTATAAGGCGCCCGGTATGAGAAAAATCCGAGGGGTTAACGTTTTTGGTGCGCACCTCTAGTGCGCAACTTTCTAATTTGTTATGGTTAGATACTCGTACTTAAGGAGTAAACTCCAGTCGTGCGTCGGTTGCCACTGGACATACCCTCTGCTAGTAACCAGGGACGCCCGGCAACGGACGTTAGAGCGGCCGCGGCCTTAGGCCGCGGAGTTAAAAAAAAAAAAAAAAAAAAAAAAGTCATGCATTACTGGCGATTGGAAAAGAGTGGCTCTGAGTTTTTATAGTTTCTAAGTGGTAGAGCCTGTGAGAGAAGCACAGAAACTCAAACAATCGCCTGTAATTACAATAATTTCATCAATAATGCGAGTATGATTATAAATCTTACGGTTTTACAATCCTACGGTGACATAATACAATGCCAGTGTTCAAATTATAGAGCAAACTTAACTCAAGTCTAATTACGTATTGATCCTATTTTATTTTTGTCTTTAAATGCTAAAAAAAACTTAACTGTCCATTATTTTCATCATTTTTTGAACGCTTTAATCGATAAAATTCGATGGAGATACAGTCTCTGAAGTCCAGGCTATGCATTTGCATTTTCCAATGCTGCTCCGCTCCTATTGGCCGTAACGTTAAATTAAATAGCCTATCTAAAGCCTTCTTCGATAAATAAATAAATAAATATTTTTGGACATTCTCACACAGTGTCATCTAGCCCAAATTAAGCTATAAAGCTTGTGCTATGGGATCTAGACGACTGATAAACATACTTATATATTTCTAAACACATACATATTATACATAGAAGACACCCAAACTCCGAAACAAACATTTGTGGATTACACAAATAATTTGGCAGTCAAAATAAAACCTTTTATTAAAAAATAAAATCTTGTTTTTAATTCGAACGTTTCTGAGATTAGCGTGAGTTCTTCAGTTTTATAATTAGTATTAGTATTTTTATATATGTGACTATACTTACTATTCCACTCCAAGGAGAGTCATCAACTATGAATCTCTTGAATAACTTAACTTATAATATGTATGTCTAATACCAACTGACCTTTGTAGTACAATGACGTCCTGCCACTACTACCTTGCTTATTATCACTGAGCACACGACCGGTGTTGTGAGTGTTGCGCATACGCAGCCAGCGACCGGTCGCCACATCTTAACTCCAAACACCGGTTGACAACAAATCAGCTGTTATTATTCCATATTTAAAAATTCTTAGTATTAAAATAAAAAGTTGAAGTGTTTTTGAATTTGGAACGTTTTTTTTTCTTAATTTGTGACAGTTTTCTTTATAATGAAAATGGGAGGTTTCGAATTTGGGAACGGGAGTAAAATTTCACCGACTGACAGTACGGAGGTGTTCACGATCAGTGCGATCAGTTTGTCGTCGAATACTACATTGAGTGAAGGGGTAAGCGATATTTCCTTGTTATAGGTTATTAGATAAGTATTCTTAATCATCACTGCCTCGGTGGCGCAGTGGTATGAGTATGCGACTGCCGTCCCTGAGATCCCAGGTTCGATTCTGGATCGAATCAACAAAAATGTTTGTTTCGGAGTATGTCTGTTTTCTATGTATAAATATGTGTGTATTTAGAAATATATAAGTATGTTTATCAGCAGTCTAGATCCCATAGCACAAGCTTATATCTATATATTTGATACGACAATTTGTCTGTCTGTAGAGACAGACAGACGGACAGACAGCTGTCCGTCTGTCGCGTTTTTTCAATTTACATACATTTGCATGAAATATTAAAATATTCTTTTTTGAGGCCATACATAGTTCGTCGGGATAACTAGTTAGCTTAATTTGGGCTAGATGACCTTGTGTGAGAATGTCAAAAAATATTTATATCAAACATAATTATACTGATTACTTCGTATAGTACGAATATTTGATGTGACAATAAATATTTAGGTTGGTAAGTACGGGCACCTACAGCTACGTTATAACTACCAATGAAAGCCTCCAGTCGTTCATTTTCGAACTTAATTTATAACATTATATTACTACTAGTTATCACGGCGAACTTTGTATCGCCTCAAAAATAAAAAATAAAATATAAAAAAAAAAGAATATTTTAATATTACATGCAAATGTATGTAAATTGAAAAACGCGACGGACGGACAGACAGACAGACAAATTGTCGTATTAAATATATAGATGAGCATGATGACACTGTTATTCCAGAATCTAAACTTGAGTGGTATTGCAAACACAGTGAGCCAAGCTCACAATCATGGTCCCGTTCACACTGACCTCCAGAATACAGGATTTTATCTACTTTGGAGGCAGTTTAGTGTACCTACAGTGCTTTTGGTGAAATATTTTTTTAAATTTATTATTATTACAGGTAGAGCCTGTAAGATATCCATTTTATAATGAGGAAGAGGTATCAATTACATGTTACTTTGGATATTTTTTTTAAAGAATAAGTGTTAGTACTTAATAGTAAATAGCTACGGATGCTTCGATCTACTTCTAAACAGACTAATCTGAGAAATCTATAGCAATACGAACATTCCGTACAACTGTAGAGAAAGTTAACAGCATATGTAGACTCATATAGGTACCTAAGCAATACGAGGAAAAATTTGAGTGCTTGAGTCAGTCTTTCGACACAGTTGAGACAGCATGAGTGAATCCTAGAATCGAACTAGATTAATTTGAAAACACGTCAAAAATTTACATAACAACTGACTTCCAAATACCGAAATGGGACCAAATTGAAATGGACGTGAGTTCGATTTTTGCTGAGCGCGTGGCAGGTTGGTGCAAGACGGTGGTGTCAAGAGTCCTTCACGGCTTTTTAGGTTACCTCTGGTGCTCCGCAAAAATCTGGTTTCCAGACACTCATACCGAACAACGTTTATTGTCCTGTACCTGGAGCTAGTTAGGAATAACTAGTTCTTCTGTGCAACTAATCAAGCATTACCTTGACATTGGCGAAATCATGCATGAATATTGATGGAGCCACGTTTTTAAAAAAAGAAGAAGAAAAAGAAATGGACCATATTATAGGAAGCAGTTAGGTATTTAAAAATCCAACCTCTGTTCACCCAGTCGAAAGATATGAGAGGTAATAAACATTAAATATATAAAAACAGTCGTATAGAGAACCTCCTCCTTTTTTAGGGTGGGTAAAACGGTCCGCCCGTCCGTCTGTCTTGGGCAATATCTCATACCCCGCGATAGTTGGAAAGTTGGAATTTTTACAAATGATGTATTATTTCTGCTGCAGCTATAACAATAAATACTAAAAAACAGAATATAATAAATATTTAAGGGGGCTCCCATACAACAAACGTGATTATTTTGCCGTTTTGACCCGTAGGCCCCTGTCATCTGGTGCTCAAGGGGGTGCTCCTGCTGATCAACAGACGAGGCTCTGGTGTATTCTCTTAGTATTCACCCTCCTGGAGTTCTTGACAGTTTGAGTTTGCCAGCCAATGGGCGATATGCGTTCCGATAAGACTGCAAAAACTGGTTCGATAATTGCACGACAGCGGTTATGTAACGGTTGATAACGGTTAGTTAATTTTATGGGAACTTAGCGATACTAATTGACGATATTAAAATAATTAAATAAATATTTATGGACATTCTTACACATCATTTAGCCCAAATAACCTTGCTATGGAATCTAGACTATCTATATAATATAATACGCCAGTGAAGCCGCTTCTCCTCCTAAACTAAGAGTCGCACAGTCAAGTGTGGCACACCGTTGGAAAGGTCGTGGTCTCAAGTGGTGCGATAAGATTAGAAATTTGACAAAAAGAAAAAAAATAAATTATTACTTGCGCAGTTTGCGCTAAGGGTTGCTAGTTAGACATATTTAGGTAGATAAAGTATTCTGTCTACCTACCTAATTAAGCTTACCATATTACCTACCTACCATTAGAATTTAGAAATAAGTGCGAGTCGAAAGGAATCGCGCATGAAGGTTCCGTACATTTATAAAACTTAGAGGGTCAGCGGACCTCAGGGACGACAGTCGTATTCTCATACCGCTGCGCCACCGAGGCAGTCACAACATAATGTCAAGATAATGTCGGAGAAAACTCTGATAAACGTTCAGTAAATAATTGTTTTTTGAATAATTTTTCACATAACTTGTAAAATTATTAATTCATAGGTCCTTATCAATAATTATACATGTATAACGTACCTATATGCTATGATCTCGTGTCAGCGGTAAATACTTATAAGGATAACCCACACTCAATCATTGTCGTATTTCTTACCTATCTAATCTTTTTAATGAACTAGCGGTCGCCCACGAATTCGTCAGTGTGGTAACTTGGAACTTTTCCCGTTCCCGTCGCGTCGCCTGTAATTATTGTTCGCGTCGCATCGCCCGTAATAACATCTAGCTAAGCAAATATTTTTTTAGAACGAATTTCGTTTCCATAAAATATGTTATAGTGAGTTAACCTTAATAGATATATGTATGTTACTGTGGACTGTTTTTTAGAACTTTTAAAGAGGAACAATTCTTTAGTACATCATTTTAACACAACATTAACCATTTGATCAGCGCACGCCACATAAGTTCTCAAAAGAAATAAACTTTCCCCGTTTTTGAAACATATTTCACTGCTGCTCCGCTCCCATTGATCGTAGCGTGATTTTATATAGCCTATAGCCGTCCTCGATAAATGCACTTCTCAACACATAAAGAATTTTTCAAATCGAACCAGTACCTCCTGAGGTTAGTGCGTTCAAACAATTATAGATAAGACAAGACTTTCACAGGTGTGACTGATTAATAGATTAATTACATTGTAGAACTCGATAAATTATAATAAATCATGATAATTATATTTCTATTATTTATAATAATTAATGACGGTTTGAGTTTTATCTTCAAATATCTTCAATTTAATTATGTATATGTCTATGGACTGCGGACTTAAAAAAAAGGTCTGTGTCTAAAATTTCCCGCCATTTTTAACCAGGGCTTCTATTACCAATATTGATTGATTGATTAATAATTAATAATTAATTAATATTATTAGAATTTGTCGATAACATCAACATTCAAAAAGAATACGACTGCAATTGCACATACGAGTTACTAGTATTCCCATTAACTTCTTCAGCTGAGGTAAAACTGCTTGTGTTAGAAAGTTCATGCACTCACGTCTGAATGGGGATTGAACACACGTCATCGAAATTTAAGACCCAGGGCTGTATGTATACATATAAATATGTTTTACTGTGTGTAAGTGTGTATATAATATTCTTCTTCTATCTTTTTTCAAAACGTGGCTCCATCGATATTCATCCATGATTTCGCCAATGTCAAGGTAATGCTTGATTAGTTGACTTGACAGTCCCGCACAGAAGAACTAGTTATTCCTAACTAGCACCAGGTGCAGGACAAGAAACCTTGTTCGGTATGAGAGTGTCTGGAAACCCGATTTTTGCGGAGCGCCAGAGTCAACCTAAAAAGCCACCAGCCACGCGCTCAGCAAAAATCGAACTCCCGTATATACTCGTCTTTTATGTTCTTGATCCAAAGTCACTATGCCAAGAATGCGGATTGCTTCCGCCAACTCACGTTTGCCTGTATCGATCTTTGAGGTAGTAAAATTGCGTTCTTGAATTATCACGATTTTATATTCAATTCCAAGTATTTTAATAACACGGTCATGATTTTTGCTTGAAAATCTTGCCCTTATACAGGAAGTTACATAAGGGTTATATCAACCTGAAGACACCCCCATCAGCTGATCGTCCAGAACCCCTTTCGATATGTGTCGACCGCCAAACAAGAAAAATAAATCATCCAAAAAAAAAAATATTACTGAATAAAATACTCTTGTTTGAACAACACTAGCTAAAATCTACCTAATGTCGATGACCGAATCAGCTGATTTTAGCTGATGGGGGTGTATTCAGGTTGATATAACCCTTAGGTAACTTTTTTTTTTTTTTTTTTAGTTCCGCGACCAAGGCCGCGGCCGCTCTATCGTCCGTTGCCGGGCGTCTCTGGTTACAAGCAGAACGTCTTAGGTAACCTTATGTAACCAGGTATTTATAAGTTTGCTTGAGCCTCGTCTGTTAATCAGCCGGTGAGGTTCTTCTTGTGGCTGAAAAATAAACAGTAGTCTATGTAAAATGTTACTTTAAAAACACAATACCCTGACGGTATGTGCGTGCGCGTGAATCATGAAGAGCCATGTGATTTGATTATAAAGTCGTTACACGTGAGAGAACGTGGAGTTGTTAGTCTACCATTGTAAAATGATTTGTTATACGTTAAATATAATTATAATATAAGTATTTGTACAATATAATGTATGTATATGTTACCGTAGGATTGTTATTGATACTCGCATGATTGATGGAATTATTGTAACTATTGGAAAAGAGTGGCCTTGAGTTTTTATTGCCAGGTTCATCTCTTGACTCTCCCTCCAAAAACTATTAAAACTCACAGCCACTCTTTTCCAATCACCATTGCATTCAATGTGTCAGGTCTTGCGAGATTGCCTGTAATCTTACGGTATTTACAATTTTACGGTGACATTGTGAATTTTAGAGGTAAATATGGGGGCGAACCTATCTACCGTTTCCGGGCTGGGGTTTTAATCTCTATTAGGTCTAGAAAGTAGTTCCTCATGCGTGGAGCAACGAGCAAAACCTTATCTACATACCTAGCTATACCTACTTACGTACAACACTCGATTTAGTTCCGTTGTACACGGTAATTTTAATGAATAATACACACAAGCCTTCCTCTTGAAGCCAATCTATTACTGAAAACTGTATTAAACTCCGTTGAGTTGTTTAAAGATTTAAGCGAACAAACAGCGGAAGCGACTTCATTTTATAATCATGTTAAGATGTATCATTTTCGATTAGATAAATGATATCATTGAATCTTTATCATTATCAAAAGATCACCAGTTGTTTTGACACTTGAGTTACTCACTGCATTAATGTACCTTATTTTTGAAGCCCGCGGCTGCCCCAGCGTACATTGCCATTGTCTCTGGTACGCACCAGGATGTATTTCCAGTCGCGCCAGCGGACTTGGTCCCTAACACGCGGTTGGGTCGGGTTTTTATACCGCATCTTTGGGGTCGGGTTTTAACCCGCGTCGGTGAGTGAATGGGCGTTTTCACATTACACGATATCGTAAGTAGCAGCGGTAACTTTTAACTGCTACTTACGATATCGTGCACGATATCGTCACGATATTATGGACGATATCGTGTGTCGTTATCAATTATCCTTCTAGCCTGCTTCTGTATACCTATCTACATCAGAACCTCGTCCCGTAGGTATTGGGCGTTTTCACATTGCACGATAACGACACACGATATCGTGACGGTATCGAGGCGATATAGTGACGATATAGTCACGATATCGTGTGTCGTTATCGTGCAATGTGAAAACGCCCATTCTTATTTCGGTGACCTCGGGTCCATGTTGCAATAAGTGCTTACCTAGCACTTAATAGATTTGACCTAGGTAAATATACGTTTGGTAACTGAATTATATGCTTCCTAGATTTAAGTTCTCAGATGCTCGGCCTAGATTACAATCTTAAAATTAATGAAACTAGTTAACTCCGGTATTTAAGAGTTCACCCGTTCAAAACTAATAGACATCCGGCACATTGTCTGCTGGTTAATCAGTACCATACATACTGACACACAGAAACACGTCTCGAGTTCACGTCTCGAGTCCGAGATGCCCAGGACTTTAATTGTCTGCGTGCCACAGCGGCTGGCACGTATGATTTTGTTGCCTTTCATCAACATTTATAAGGCAACGAGGTTCAAATTTATTTATCAAAATTATAATAAAGCTGCTTATTTTATTAAATTCATTCGATCATTTTGGAGATATCTTTGGAGATTGTCCCCTCTTACGTGGGACTAAAAATTCTGGAAAATTGTAGTTGTGTAATGCGCCGCTGCCTACCCTTTCGGGGATATAGGCATAATATGTGTGTATCATCATATATCCCACGCAATAGGCTCGTAACAAAATTACAGACGAAATGTGGGCGTTAATCATGCCTCTGTCTAGTAATCGGAAAGTAGTTCGAATCGAATAATGGTTGATCATAAAATGCCTGTTAATATTTAAAAATATTGAAATAATGTACTAATGAAGCGTCCTTAAATAGTATAAAAATCATAGGAAATGAGAACAGAATACTAAAACACGCAGGTAGAGCTGCGGGCGTCCGCTATCTTCTAAGGTGGTGAATAATGAAAGATGAATGAAATTTTATTCTTTTGACTGCATAATTGCACTCAACATTAATTCCGACCGTCTCGGTTCGTTAAAACCATAATTTCTAGAGCGCCTAGTTCTCACACATATACCAACATTCATAGAAACTATCATGCCTGTTGCCCAAATGGGTAAGCAGAGGATTTTATACAAACCACATTTCACTTGTTGCATGGTTTATTATTAAATAGACCATGCTTAGGAGGAACTTTGAAGTTCGAAGTCTCGAACTTACTCCTTGGATCGGCAGGGGTGCATAGAATTCCCATCAAGTTTTTAGAGAACCAAACTAATCTACCCTGCAAGTGGTGCACCTGCCGATTGACGGACGGGGCTCTAACCAACAAACACCCCCCTCTTAATAACTAACAAGGTTACTTTTTTTTAAGTCTGTTCAAACGCGGCCGCTCTTTCGTCCATTGCCTTTGTCTCTGGTACGCATCAGAAAGTATTTGCAGGAAGACTTAGCTCAGCTGCCTATGCGGTTAGAAAGATAAGGTCTCTGACTGACGAAAAAACGGCACGATTAGTTTATTTTAGCTACTTTCATAGCGTTATGTCATATGGTCTGCTGCTGTGGGGCTCAGCTGCCGATATTGAGACAATATTCATATTACAGAAACGAGCTATACGAGCAATCTATAGACTCGGACCCCGTGACTCGCTGAAAGAATTATTTAAAGAAATTAATATTTTAACAGTTGCTTCTCAATATGTTTACGACAACATCTTATATGTACGGAAGAACATAGATCTATTCAAAAAAAATTCCGATAACCATAATTTTAATACAAGAAATAAAAATTAATTGGCAATGACAAAAATTAGACTTCATAAAGTTGGTAATTCGTTTGTTGGCAAATGTATAAAAATTTATAATAAAATTCCTCAGGATTTGGTTGACATGCCTCTTAATAAGTTTAAAATAGTAGTTAAAAAATGTTTGATGATGAAAGGCTACTATAATGTAGACGAATATCTTAATGATAAAAATGCATGGTCACCCTAATCTTCTGTTGTTGGCCACTCGTATAATACAATAGAAACTAATTGTAACAATGTAAACAAAACAATATTAAAAAAGAAAATGGATAATCTACCTGAGTTTCTTGCTGGTCTCTTCTCAGGAGAACCAACTTACCGAACCAGCGAAAGAATCATTTTCTAATGGTTATTTATGTACTTACTTAATTTAGTATTTTTATAATATTACTTGACAAAATTGTAAAATTTTGACATTCATATGTGCTCTTTATGTGCCTAAACTGAATAAATGAAATTGATTCTTTGATTCTTGATTCTTGATTCTTTGATTTCCAGTGGCGCCGGGCATAACAAAGTTACTGACCAAAATGAGCAATAACTATGCCTCAGCTTTACCCTTTTGGAGCATTTATTAGACATGATTTATATGTATCCTTTCATACATACATACATATAATCACGTCATATCCTAGAAAGGGTAGGCAGCGGTGCATTACACCCAAACTTTGTCAGTAATTTTGTTGATAGGGGGCAATCCTCTCGCCATGGCCTGGCTTTATAGAAATCCATAATTACTCCGTAATTAAAACCAAAATTCCATCAGCTAGGACAGATGTTACATAATAAAATGTTACTAAATAGAATTTCTGCAGTTCGAGCATGTACATACATGCTAAAATAAAGCTTCGGTAAAACAATGGGGTAAGATGTTGAATTTTTATATAATTGCACTAATTTCGCTAAATAGAAGACATTATAACTAGAACTAGACTCTACTAGTTCTCTAAAACTAGTTCTAGTAACTCTAAACTAGTTCTCTTTGAGACAGTCTTGAGAATGCCTCGTGAGTAGGTGAAACATTATGTCGACGTTTATAATGTCTTCTATTTAGCGAAATTAGTGCAATTATATAAAAAATTCAACATCTTACCCCATTGTTTTATCATGGACTTTCGCCAGGTAACGCCTGATTCCATTCAATATTAAAGCTTCGGTGTTCAACAGTAACTTTCGCTAGCATACTACTACACATACCTGCCAGTAAGTATTCAAGTATGAGTCATATCTGGCGCCGACTGAGTTTATATAACCGGTTTACAGTTTGGCAGCCTCTGTGGCAATACAAGACTGACTTCGAAAATCTTTCCGAGAATTCCAATTGTCTTTCTAAGTAATACAGATAGGGAGGTAAAAGATTTGATGTTTTTTAATACTACACAAGCGGACAGTCGCGGCTTTGCCCGCGTGATATTGTATTATGATACCTAATTCCCGTGGGAACACACCCTCGGAGTGGAGTAAAACGTAGTCAAAACCTTCCTTGAGAACCACTGTATCGATACAGTACAAAAAACGGTGCAGTAGCTTTTGAGCTTATGACGACGCACGGACAGACGCGGTAGAGGACTCTGTTTTATGATATATAGTGATGTGTAGTAAGTCAAGTACCAGTTCGAATAGTAAGTCGTTCCCGGGAATCCCGTACCACGTTATACTTGTACCACCAGCCCCAAGAGCTTGGTAGAATCTACTTCAGTTGATTTATTCAACCAATTATATCGCAGGTCGCATCGTCACGTGACCAAATTAACACCAAAGGGGTAGGGTTTGAGAGCCAGTGCCTCCCTTAATTTTGGCCCAGCTGCTGGAAGAAGACAAAGAATTACTAGTTATCCTCGATATTATGAAGGAAATAGTTCCTTTTCTATTCCATTTAAGCTTATAAGTAGTTATATACAAAATCCATTGAAACAGTTTGATGGCTGGTAGGTTCTAAGTTTTACGATCCATACGAAACGATTTCTAAGATTTGTCAACACTCACATGCGTACTATTTTTATTGTAATGTAAAATTATTTTTTAATTAAAGTTTTAAATTGTGTCACGTGTGTGGCTGATAAAGAATATTTATGCGCGAGTGACAGAGAAATGTAGGGACGGATATTCTTTCTGCTCCGCGACCGCGATGGCTAGTGCCCACAGCCTCGCCTGTCTGGAATGTACTTCACTATTTTCTGCCATCCTCCCAATTTGATGAAACCCGTCCTTCATCTCGTGAAATGTCGTGAGATTAGCACAACCCTAAAAACGTCACGTAATATTTATAAATCGTACGCTTTATTCCTTGCGTAAATTAGTTGGATTGGTTCTAAAAAAAATCACTTGATATAAATTTTTAACAATAAAAAAAATTAAAAGTTATTTCTGTAGAACAAGGCTCATACCAAATCAGATTATGGATTCGTCAGTACCGACTAGTTTAAAAAAATTGTGGTCGTTTTTAGGTTCTATTTTTTGTACTAAATTGATCTTACTCTACTGTAAAAACCCCATTCAGTAACTTCAGGGAGTAGCGTGAAAAACAAACCATATTGAGGGTTCCGAAGTTTTTTCATGTTCGTTCATCCGAACGTAAAAAGAAAGGAAAACTATATCGGCTTACATAACTTTTATAGTTCAGAGGTTATATTCGCTATTATGTGACTACGTAACTATTCTATACGTGGCCTGACAGTTGGTTGACACGCATTTGACCGATTTTAGCATAGCATAGCACCTCTTGGTCTAGTGGTACCTAACCGACAATGTTAACACATTGCAAAACTAGTCAGGCCGGTCTTGGATAGGTGACCATTGGTTAAGACATTGAGACTCCTCCGTGCCTCGGAGAGCACGTTAAGCCGTCGGTACCGGTTGTCATACAAACATGTATGGCAGTCGTTAGGGGTAGTTGGAGCTCTAAATTAAAAATCTGTCCGGTCTAACTACAGAACTACGAGTACAATATCGCCCATGGGTTGTGGAGGTCAGTTCGACTGGAAAGCCGAGCAACAACTACGTTGGGAAAAGGTTCGGTGGATGATAATATATATTACCTACCTAGAGACTTGTTTTAAATTTACCATGATAGTTAGCATATTCAGTGACCGTATCGTAATTGTTTTCCATGTATAATGTGACTCATACATATAACTTGATGCGGATGTTATTTCGACAATTTTGGTTTGTAAATTAAATTGTGAGAAAGAAGCGAATTGCGAAAAAAATACTTAGCATATTTATCTGTATGCTAAGTCTTCAAGTCAACTAGAGAAGTATATTTTTATGAATGTAAGTAAGTATGTAGGTTATAATATACAAATTATACATAATTATAGACTAAAAATATTTACATTACAAAATATCGTTTAAAAAATCCTCCGCGTCATTGCCGACTGGGAAGGTTCCCAGAATGCTGGCTGTGTTGCCACGTTGGATGGCGATTTTTATTATTTGGGCCAGAAAATAGCCAGTCTTCTGGTCCTGAGAAGCATCGATTAGGCGCTTAGCAATGTCTCTATAAAGGCGGCGAGCACTCGGACCCCATGACCCCAGTGTCTCAACCCCAAACGGCTCAAATATGTAATCACCTGCTGGGTTAGCAAATTTACGCTGTTTAAGGCCTTCAGCCGATGCAGCAGCAGCGCCGGCATGTGCTTGGAAGGTGTGAAGGTTATTAAATGTATTATTTTCGGAAGACATCTGTTTTGTGCGCTTCGTTACAACTAAATCTGTAGAGATTGACGTCGCGGTAAATTAAAATTTAACTAATACCTTCTGCGGCTTCAGCGGCTGAATTTAAAAGTCCAATTTCCAGTATAAACTGGAACGCCGACCCCATCTGGTTGGAAAAAAGTTTCAGTGGATGATTAATAAATAATATTATACATATACGTACCTAGTCACGCCTATATCACCAAAGGGGTAGGCAGAGGTGCATTAAACAGCCAGTAAATTTGTTAATCCCACGTATACCTAATATAGGGCACTATAAAAATGTTGTGTTGTAAATGTTATGTAAATGATTCTGACAGTCAGGACACATGTTACATACCACGAAATAGAATCTCACCAATCCACGCTTGAAGCAAACGTGGGTCATTCAGTGCAGTTAAAATTGCATTCGATCGATAAAGCGCCATCTGTTGTGGAGTAGAATAACTATTATGCGCTTTTATATTAAATGAAAGAGATTTGATTCAAAGAAAAATACTGTTGCATTATGTCCTTTAGATTACCGAGTATTTAGTACATAGTAGTATAGTTAATGACTGTTTTACATTGCAAGTTTGTTAGTAAAAGCATTAGTCGTTGTTTGTAATAGATAACGATATTTCAATTTAAATAGCTGCTTTGTTTAATTTGATAATATTTACTTCCTAGAACTAGAATCTAGGTAGTTTGGTTTTATCTGAATACAAAACATTATCTTTAAACACTATTGTAATTTATCTAGGTTAATAGATATAGGTTAAAATTTATAAGATTGCAAATATTTGTACCAGTTACGGTGCTTTCTTCTATTGTATTATCAAATTATTGTCAACATTGACCTAAATCTAATTTTAGAACTTACAATATTTAAGTATAAACATGTGTTCAAAAATATATCAGCCCTCAATATTTGCTGTGTAATATTTTATCTAGAGTAACACTCGCTCTTTAAAACCCTACCCCAACGACGCGGGATTCTCATCCCGCCAAACCCCCGAAAAGGCCCGACGAGGCCCGGCGGACTTTGACCACCTGTGTTAAAGTCTGCCTGGCGCCACTGAAAATACCTTCTGCGTCCGAACCAAAGACGCCCGGCGGTAAAAAAAGCGCTCACTCTTGTACTAAGCCGAAGAGACCCGATAACTTTAGGGTTAATACTCGTAGTAACTACTGAACACCAAGGTTTATGAGCCAGTAATTTACAATTTTAAAATAAAAATAAACGGACAAAATACTTTGATGGGCGCTAACCTCTCACTTATGCACTTTCGATTATCCTAACGTCTGTGTTTGGTTTGGTTTATGTGACAGAGAGACAGTTCGTTGATAATAAAGTTATTTATTCAGACTCGAGATCCATACAATAATTAATACTAGGTAAAGCTACGCTGCTGTAAACAGTGCGCGGCTTCGTATTGAGTGAAGCGTTTTTTTTTGTATTTAAATTGAATATTTGAGCGTCGTCAGGACCTTAATTAAAATCAGCTATTAATTTAGGTGAAACAATTTTAATTATCGGTACGTGCTCCATGGGGGCTCGCTTCGCTCAATGAATACAAATTAGAACTACATTTTTTAATAAATAATTGATTGACAAATAATGTAAAGTACAAAACTCTCAGCCATTATTTATAATGTCAAATGTCAGTTAAAACATTATGTATTCTTATATCTGTGATTAAACTAAACTATAGTACTACTGTTATAAATAAATAAATATGTTAGGAATATTCACATATCGCCATCTAGCCTCCAACTAAGCAGATCTTGTGATATGAGTACTAGATCAACTGATATAAGTACTTATATACTTTTTTTTACGTAAATACATACATATTATACATAGGAAACATCCAGACTTCGGTACAAACGTATGTGTCATCACACAAAGTTTGTCCCGACCGGGAATCGAACCCGAGACTCCGGCGCGGCGTCGCAAGCGGATGCACTACCGACCACGCCACCGAAGCAGTCGATTTAGTTAGTTACAGTAGTAGGTACTTTACTATAAACTTACATTTAGTAGACACACACCGTACAAAGTCGCCTCTTTCCTACCGGGGTAGGCAGAGACTACAGCTCCCCACTTATAAGGGTCCTGACAGTTAACTTTGGACCCCGCTACTTTCATCAGTGCTTAAACGCTCTTCGATAAGGGGTAGGAACACTGCTCTTTCGTATTTTTTGTGTGCAAATCCCACTGATCATCATACTATGCATGCTACTAATTGCAAATGTTGAGCGGAGCAATTTTTCTTAATTTTTTTTATGCTCTATTTTCATGATTTCAGAGATATGTACTCCCGGGTATGATGTCGACCAGCATGCCAAATTTGGTCAAAATCGGTCGAGCTGTTTCGGAGGAGTTGGCACACAAACGATTTACACTTGTCGTCTAAGATAGAACTTCGCTTCGCTCCGCTCAATAATATCGTTGTCATATTTACTAAAATGCAGCTGATGAATATAGTCAAGGTCCATAAAAGACGTTGTAAGTTCCCAAAGTGTAGCTAGCTGCAGTATAACTTTTATTGATAACAGGATATTTGCAATGTAATGTTCTTTTATCGTTTGTCCTTGAACACGGCAATTACGACTTACAATAGTGCAATAACGGACGGCCAGATAAATGAACACTCTCAAAATCATGTCTATCTCCGAAGCAGGAGACAGAAGTATTCACTACACCCACATTTCGACAGTTACTGTTAGTACCGCCAGTCTTGCCAGAGCCTCGTCCGTTTGTCGGGAGGTGCAGTGCCTGTAGACGAAGATGAATAGGGTTCAGGAGATGTTGATAGGGCCCGTTAGCATTCCTAATATTACATTGTAAAATTCCATTGACAATAAAATTTACGCTGTGATTATATTCATTTAAAATCCCAGCTAACTAGGATATTGCAGCTATATTAGTAAATTAAACCCCTAGGTAATAGTCGTACTTACTAGTATAAGTATAGATGCAAAATTTAAATTTCTACTGGTTCAATTTCTCATAACACCATCAAATGGTAGATATAACAGATAACCATTTGGCCTGTGACAAGCTGCCGTATTACGACTCACTATTTATCACCTCCTGTTTTATTCATTATTGTAAAGGCGTATAACATTGAAATTTAATGCAAAATATTTTAGAATATACTAATCTTTATTTTTTTTAATTACGCGAGACCGCGGCCGCTCCCATGTCCATTGCTGCGGGTGTCTCTGGTGACACTGAAGGCATTTCCAGTGGCGCCCGGCGGAGAATATACTAACCTAACCTAACCTAACACAATTTTGTCTCACATTAACCAAAACTTGTGGTATGAGAGCCAGATAACTGATAAAAAAAAAATTGTATGAAGGTATCATACCTTCATACAATTTTGCTAATGGGTAAGTATATTTAGATGTCATCTATCAGCTGTGGTCTTGATAGCTCAGTTAGTCAAAGTATTCCCCATGTAAAGGAACTGATGCTGAATCAAATTGAGCCTACAACTTTTGTTATTGCGATTGGCATTGTAAAATATTCTAAACTCCAATCCACTCCATCTACGATCATACATAATATAAAATACATATTTTAATCGCAGGTTTGCAGCCGAGAATTCGATAGCGCCGTAAGCAAGCTACGTCGTCGTTTGTATGAGTGTGGGAGCCTTTAACAGGTTAAATAATTGTATTCATTTATATACGAGCGAAGGCGAGGCGTGGGGTCGTATCTGTCCCTTGAAATTTATTGGAATGTCCAATGTCCAATGCATCAAGTTCACAAATGTGCTTACGTTAAAATGATGACCACGGATATTTTCAACCGAAATCCAAAAAAGGAGGAGGTTCTCAATTCGACTCTCGGACTCTCGGACTGAATGAACCAATTTTGATTTTTTTTGAATTAAAAAAATTTATTACTTCCCAAGTGGTCCCATTTCAATTTGGTCCCATTCCGACAACTATTTGGTCCCATTTCGGTAGTTTGAAGTCGGTTGCTGTGTCAATTATTGACGTGTAATTTACGGTCGAATAATATCGGGGATATAAATCAGCCTATTATATCCACGATTTTAAAGTTTCTATAAATTATGTATTTTATCAAAACAGGGCACACACACACACACACATATCACGCCCATATCCCCGAAGGGCACGCAGCTGGGTGTGTAATACGCAGAGGCGTATTACACACCCAGAATTCACCAGTATTTTTAATCCCACGTAATAGAGAGCAAGTCTATTGCCGTCACCGGTCACTCTAGAAAGTGGGTTATATCAAAAATGGCCGAATTAATTTAATAAAATAAGCAGCTATATTATAATTTGAAAACTAAATTTGAAACCTATTTACCTTGCGATCAAATGTTGATGAAAGGCAACAAAATCTTACGTGCCAGCCGCTGTGGTACAGCCAATTAAAGTCCTGGGCGTCACGGACTTTTATTTCTATTGTTGGTTAATGGAGTCTGATGATGACCCCAGTAGGCTTAGTGTTCACATTTCACGTGGTACTGGTATAATGTATGTGTCTGTCTACCCTGGAGGATATAGGCGTGATTGTGTTCCTATTATGTGTACGTGCATAAATAATGTTCCGTTTTGCGTCAAGAGTTGGAGACTTATAAAATATTACAACTATTTGTCCGTCTAGGTGTCGCCACTAATCGTAGATAAATAATTATAATAAATAAATAATAATGAAGTAACATAATTTGATTTACTGATCAGCGACAATGAACTCCAACACAGAATAATATTTCTGTGAGCTCATTGTTGACGATTTGCTGTAATTAATTTGATTTAGTTTTCACTTGTATCTCCCTGATAGCACAGAGAGGGAATAGTACTTACATACAGAACTTGCACTCCGACGTTAATTAAAGCACATTCTTTTGGTTACAGAGAACATCATTCGAACGTTAGGGTTGTCCTGTAAAGTAAAATATATACCAGCATAATTTGACCAATAATTATGACGTTAATGCCTCAATGTCAACTCTATGGTCAATGCCGTGTCACAAACAAGAGACAACCCTTACTGACTTACAACTTCAAGTTGTAGCTGATGTCACGTATTTTTTGCGGTTGTTAGGCGAGTGACATAGGCCTGCTAATAGTGATAAGTGATAAGTAAGGTTCTATAATAAAAAAGTGAAACATAAAATAACAATTTCACTTATTTATTACTGTCGATTCGAATTCGACGCTTCGGTTGCGTGGTCGTTAGTGTATCGACTTTCGACTCCGGAGTCTTAAGTTCGATTCCCGGGTCGCATCAAATATTTGTGTAATCCATAAATGTTTGTTTCGGAGTTTGGTTGTTTTCTATGTAAGTAGGTACCTGTTTATCAGTTGTCTAGATCCCATAGCACAAGCTTATAGCTTAGTTTGGGCTAGATGACGTTGACGAGAATGTCCGAAATTATTTATTTATTATTACTTACCTACGTTATTTAATGTTTAAAATAATACATTATGCTTGTGGATGCAAGATGAATATTAATATTGTGCTCAGATCTTTTTCAAGTTCTATTATTTCTCAATATACCTAGTACTTATGTATAACATTGTTTTATCTTATCGCGTCAAATCTATTTCAAAGTTTAAACCACTTCCTAGTTTAAGGACACTTTTCCTTTCATGCGTTTTATCACCAGGCGTACGGATCTCGTCCGCAATGCGTGTCGATGTCAACGTCAAATCACTTCGCGACTAGCCCCGTTACCGCAGCAACCGGCTGCGGGCGGCTCGCGCGACATGAAACGCTTTTCATTGTTGTACCTATGTAATTTGACATTGACATCGATACGCAAGGCGGACGAGATCCGCATGCTGATGGAAGCGTCAGAAGCGTCAGAAGAAGCTGCGCCCTGTACTTTTTCTTATTAATTCTGTGGCTGCGCGGCGAAGCAACAAAGTCTGTGTGGACTTTTAATATAGTAATACTCGTACTATTTTGTGACACAGGCACAGAAAATTTATAGTACCTAGGTACTTACTATATACAGGTGAATTTTTGAAAAGGGCTTGGATGGCCAAATCCGGAACTATAAGGAATAGCGAAAAATGCTCAAAGCAGTCACGAGCCCGATTTTGATGAAACTTAAAACCTCATCATTAGATTTTTGGAAAACCAATAATCCTAGCTGGGAATCGAAACCGTTGATTTTGAAAAAAAAAACACATCCTTTATTATTACACCATACGATAGTGTCGCGAAGTAATGATATACGGCAAATTTAAGGAAAATTTGGAATTTAGATAAAATTCATATTTCATGTACCTAAATTTTGTATCATAATTTGTTCCGGTCTTAGGATGGGTGACCATTTCTTAATACATTGAGACCCCTCCGTGCCTCGGAGAGCACGTTAAGCCGTCGGTCCCGGTTGTCAAATACTCTGGCAGGCTGGTAAAATTTTAAAGTAGAACATAATCTTGCTTTTAATTTCATTCTAATTTGAATATTATTTTTCTTAAAGTGTATATGAAAAAAAAGTTCTTGCTCAAATTTACAAAGACACGTATGATACAGTTGATGACTTGAAACATTCTTTGGAGAATATTCTAAACGGAATCAATAACATTGTAATATTGAATGCAGTACGATCCTTGAGGTCTCGAATCCAGCTATGTATTGAAAACAATGGTCTACATTTTGAACAATTAATCAGTTAACGTAGGAAAAATAAAATGTATTTTGTTAAAGATGAGCTCTTTCCTTTAGTTTGCCGTATGTTTACCTCCCAGAATAAGATCCTTAATAGCAACACTCTCGTATGGTAATTATATAGGGTATGTTTTTTTTTTAAATAAATGTGTTCGATTCCCAGCTAGGATTATTGGTTTTTCAAAAATCTAATAATGAGGTTTATATTTCATCAAAATCGGACTCGTGACTTCTTTAAGCGTTTTTCGCTATTCCTTATAGTTTCGGATTTGTCCATCCAAGTCCTTTTCAAAAATTCATTCTGTATATAATATAACTATATAAAAGGTACTTTTCTGTGACACAGGCATTGTTGGATTGTTAGTTACTATCCACTGGTTTTCCACAAGGACAAGTTCTAGGCCCATATAAGGTTGCTATAGCAATTTTACCCGAGACGGCCGTCCTTCGTTCGTGCCAATACATTGTATGATTAATTAAATTAATGATTCATACATAAACTATTAGTGATAACTTATTAAACTACGGTTAGTATTGTAAATGATTCATTTGTTGTAGTTAAGTGCAAGAAAATTAGGTTAAAGGGTTTAACTACGAGTATTTGTCGTCAGTATATTGTATAACTAGCGGTCGCCGGCGTGTAAATTTGGAACACTGCTGGATCCCAAGTCGCGTATATGAACGTAAAACGCTTTGCTGCTGCTTTGATCTGCGATTCGCTTGTTCAAACAAACTCTTCGGGTTTATAATTAAAAAAGAGGCCAAGTGCGTGTCGGGCCACGTATAGAATAGGGTTCCGTAGTCACCCATGTTAACATCTATAACTTCTGGACAAACAAATGTTGTCTAATCCGCTATAGTTTTACTTCAAAGTTCATTAGATGGACTACCATCATAAATATTTTCAAATTTTTCGAGCTACCCGTTTAGATTTTAGAAGGGGCTCTGTTTTACCAAAAAAATAGCTTTAAAGATAAATATCTCGCAAACGAATACTTAAATCAGAAATGGTATTAGCAACTTCTCAATGTTTTTAAAATACTCGTACCTATCTTATGATACTAATCTAACACTCCGGGTACGTAGTAACTATTTAGTAATCTGTGCTCCGGGTTAGACGCAAGAAAAAAAAACAAATTTTGGTTACGTGTAAGAGAGGTACCACCAAAAAAAAAATTTTTTCAAAAACTTTCTTTTGGCACTTTGCAACGTAGTAAATACACATATCTATGCAAAGTTTCATGTTTCTAGCACTCACCGTTTTAGAGGAATGCCGAGGACAGACGGACGGACAGACGTGACAAAACTATAAGGGTTCTGAAACTTGAACTACGAAACCCTGAAAAAATATAAAAAGAACACAAAAAATACTAAGGTACTTACTTTATTGATACTTGTTTGTATGCAGGTCTCTAGACCCTCACTTTATTTTTTAATTCCGCTGTCTAGGGCCGCGGCCGCTCTAACGTCCGTTGCCGGGTCTCTGGTTCACCCTAGTCCCTCCCTACTAATTTGCTAATTGCGAATTTGCTGAACGAATTTTATACGGTGTACAGATAGAGAAGCTTAAAAAAAATACACGTCAAACATGGGACCAAATAGTAGGCGGAATGGGACCAAATAGTAGGCGGAATTGGACCAAATTAAAATGGGACCAAATAGTAGGCGGAATGGGACCAAATAGGCGGAATTGGACCAAATTAAAATGGGACCAAATAGTAGGCGGAATTGGACCAAATTAAAATGGGACCAAATAGTAGGTGGAATGGGACCAAATAGGTGGAATGGGACCAAATAGTAGGCGAAATAGGACCAAATAGTAGGCAGAATTGGACCAAATTAAAATGGGACGAAATAGTAGGCGGAACAGGACCAAATAGTAGGCGGAATTGGACCAATTTAAAATGGGACCAAATAGTAGGAGGAATGGGACCAAATAGTAGGAGGAATGGGACCAAATAGTAGGCGGAATTGGCCCAAATTAAAATGGAACCAAATAGGCGGAATTGTACCAAATTAAAATGGGACCAAATAGTAGGCGGAATTGTACCAAATTAAAATGGGACCAAATAGTAGGCGGTATGGGACCAAATATTAGGTGGTATGGGACCAAATAGTAGGCGGAATGGGACCAAATTGAAATGGGACCACTTGAGAAGTAGTAGCTTTCAGTCGAGCTCGACGCTAGCTGTAATAGGGCTGGGGCAAAGCGGATAGCAGGAATAACATTAGGTACTACCAATCGTGGCATCTTTACTTTCCGTGAGCATCTTTACCTAAGCATACCCTGTACTAGTTTACATTAAATATTTTTTTATCTGTGTCAGTTAGCACAATTTTACACTTATTGGTAGATTCTATGATAAATTGTGGTATCCCAAAAAGTTTTTCAAGCTGGCAACTTCGTCAACTATCAAAGTAGTGTGCTTTTTCATTGCATGTGGTCAATTGTATTTGCTGTGTCACCGCATAAAGATTGGTTTTTCTTGCAGAAAATAAAGTGCAGGTCACTGGATTATATAAATTATTATAAGAAATATTGTTACTATGGTGTATCACGATTATTCAATCTTATAAAACTTCTATTTCTGGAGTTATTGGAAAAGGTAATGTTGTTCGAGGTTAGGTACAGTTACCTAACTTGGCAAAAAGGCAACTTTACCTATGACTAGGGTTGTCACATTTCGTTCAGTTATTCAGAACAATAACTTTAATAATAGATAGGTAGGTACCTATAATTTTATTGCTATTTGTTTATGTTAGATTTTAGAGTGCAAGAAATATATAATTAGGCAGGTGTTAAATTTTCCTAATAAGGTGCCTACTTATTTCAGATATAATCTACTTAGTCAAGATTTTTTTCTTATACCTACCTATATATTATATACTTATATTATACCTACTATATTTGTATGTTAAATAGGTGGTAGGTATTTATTTGTTTATTGTTTTGGAGGATTATTTTGTAGATGATGTTGAAGAATTATAGACAAATAAACAATTTTACTTTTGGAAGGAATGATGATATAAGAAGTTCAACTGATAGGTGCCAATAATAATAAGATAACAAGAGACTGAATTACTTTTATAGAGGTTGTTTATTTTGTTTATTCTGATTATCAACTAAAGAAAGAATAGTTTTAGATGTTTTAATTTTGGACACATTTTTTTTAATTATGTAGGTACCTACGGAAATAAGGTAACGTATATTTTTTATTATAATTATCTACATGAACTACGTATTTCATTGTTTATAATTTTGGAGGACTTTTATGTCCCTATTGCGTGGTTCAATAATAAATTAGGTAGGTATTAAAAAAAGTTTTATTATTTTTGACAACCCTGATGACATTCACCCATTTCTATGAAATTTGAGAAATTCTTGGGGCAACTTTACCTATGTATTGGTATTACCAATTTAAAGGAAGATGGCTACTTCAAAAATACATACATCGCTTTTTTAGCGCCAGGACTATTAGTAACTTTACGTCGCGTGCACTCTGGGGCACACATTCTATGTGAACTAAAGGCTAGGTAAAGTTGCCAAAAATGTGTCAATTTTACCCCGCTCATACTCTCAATTATAACAGCGATTCTATGTTGTTTTTTGTAGAATTCAATAATTCAAACAAAAGAGACTGTACTTTTTTACCATATAGATCAAGCAAAACTTTTATTTGAAACTTCATGTTGGAGTAAATGGCATAAAAGTAAAAAAATATGGTAAAGTTGCCACGATTGACGGTACCTACTTATGGTAATTAAAACCGGCATCGGCTATGTATAGTCTTAACTATAAAATGTCGATATCTATTATGTGGTCTATTAACAATTGGAATTGTTTTATAGACAATATTATTATTAAGCCTGGTTGTTTTCCTGCATTATAATATAAGTGACAAATGCACCTACTTACCTATAAGTTATTATTATCTTGTATTTACCCAGAGTTCGAGACGCCCAGGTGTTTAATTAGCTGTGTCACAGCGGCTGGCACGTAAGATTTTGTTGCCTTTCATCAACATTTCATCGCAAGGCAACGGGTTTCAAATTTAGTTTTCAAAATTATAATGTAGCTGCTTATTTTATTAAATTAATTCGGTCATTTTGGACATAATCCACTTTCTAGAGTGCCCGGTGACGGCAGTAGGCTTGTCCTCTATTACGTGGGACTAAAAATGCTGGCAAATTGTGGGAGTGTAATGAGCCTCTGTCTACCGTGGGATATAGGCGTGATATGTGTGTGTTTACCCAGCTATTACCATCAACAGCTGAGTATTATTCCCAGTTGCCACATTAAATAGGTACCTACTTTAAAATCTGATCATTAAAATTTATCCAAGAATTGGTACCAATGTCAAGTTGAGTATTAAAGTCCATAACTCTGTGATTCCCAAAATGATTCATAAAATGTATGAGGTATTCTTGGTTTTGTCCCAAAGGAAAATTAAAAGTAGTAGACTTCGTCCTTCGAACGAGTAGACTTGTTGTACAACGAGTAGACTTACGATGTCACTGTCGCCTTGTCACAGCTGTCGCGTGCTCATTGCTGCAAACATCCGGCGCCCACCTTAACTATACCACTTTTTTTGTTTTAAATACCACAATTTGCCATGCGATGGACAGTTTGATCCGTAACTTTGTTCGATGCCTTTCGCATTAGAGCACTCTTTCTGTCAAGCGTTTCTCCACAAACGTACGGATCTCGCCCGCAATGCGTGTCGATGTCAAATATCATACAATAATGAATTGCGTTTTATGTTTCACACACGCCCGCTCCGGTTGCTATGCTAACGGGGCCAGTCGCGAAATGATTTGACGTTGGCATCGACATGAATTGCGGGCGAGATCTACACGCTGGTAAAAAACAACATAACAGGAAAGATGTCCTTAGGTAGTTCCATCAAAACATCACGTAACGGGCGCAGCGCCAATCAACCTAAGTACTTAGTCACGAAAACACATAGATAAATAAGTACTTGACATAACAAATACGTTTTGTTATGTAAACATGTTCCAACCGCATTATTTACCAATTCCCCTTTTCCCTTTTCTCTAAATTATTATTATAGGTACCTACTTATCTAATTGTAAAGTTACAAGTTGTAAACAGCGACTGGTATAGCGAAATTTGTCACAGTGATTGAAGACTTTTAGAATTGAGGTAATAGGACTTTCAATACAGTAATTTCATTTCGAACTACTTAAATGGGTGCATAGTTATTTCAAGCCAACCTCACCAACCTGCGAGTGGAGCACCGGCCCACAACATTTCTTAACTCCTCACCGATAAAAGCTAACAGTGGGGTTGTAGGTCCTAAGTATAGAGGCTATAATACCTAAGTGTTCCACACGAAAAATCCCAACTTTTGCTGTTATAGTTGTGTGAACTTAAATCTGGTCTATCTCCTTAACGTGCTAACGCTAACTTTAAGCCAAAATGATATCAAATAAGAACTGTAGCGTAAAATTTACAATAACCTTGACGTATTTCCAAGTTTGTTCGAATTAACTTTCAATGTAGGTTAGGTATGGTATTTTACAAAACGTGACGTACACTCAGTGACGAATTTACAATTACCAGTTGATTTTAACCCCCAAATGACATGACGTTCTAAGAATGAGTCCCTTTCCTTTAATAATGTCTGGCGCTTTCAAATTAATGCAGTGCAGTAAGCATACAGGGAGGCCAAAGGCCAAAGGCTCCAGGAGACGATAAAGCGGGCCAAGACGGCGGCCCGCGAGGAGCTCCTGGAGACCCTGCAGCAGAACCCATGGGGGCGCCCGTACCTACAGGTCAGGGAGAAACTCCGACCTAGGGCGCCCCCACTGACCCAGAGTCTCCAGCCGCAGCAGCTGGAGCGGGTCATGGGCTCCCTGTTTCCGACGAGCGCGGAGGAGCACGTCCCTCCGCGCATGGCTCCGTCTCTGCCCGACGCGGATAGCACCAGCGAAGACGACGTACCCGAAGTCAGCGTGGGGGAGCTAGGTGCGGCAGTACTCCGGCTTAAACGCCGGAAAATCACTTCACACAGTCCTTACAGAAGCAGGCTAGAAGGGTTGCGTGCTGCGGGGCCTTTGCCCCATAGCACGCAACCAGATTCACTCACTGACGCGGGATAAAACCCTTCCCCCAACGACGCGGGATTCTCGTCCCGACCCAACACCCGAAGAGACCACAGAGGTGGTCGAAGTCCGCCGGGCGCCACTGGACATACCCTCTTCTAGTAACCAGAGACGCCCGGCAACGGACGTTAGAGCGGCCGCGGCCCCAGGCCGCGGAATTAAAAAAAAAAAAAAAAAAAAAAAAAAAGTGCAGTAAGCAATATCGAATAATTATAGTAAAATGCATAACGCAAAGTACAGGTGTAAGTATTGTAGGCAAGAATGCCCTCAGACCAACACAGTAACGAAATTCATTGCTCTCTGATGTGGCCTTAATCTTCGTAGGCAAATGGGTTATGAGTATTTATGAGTATTATGACGTATAAATCGTGAGAGACGTATTTTCCTGATGTTACTCACTGAAACTAGAATGAATAAAACTGAAACCACAGCCATACATTCAATCACTATTTGTACAAACATACGTTATTATGTCGTGTTGGTTTTAATTATTGTTAAAATAATTTAACGTTTTTTTTAAATAAATTAAAATTGAAAATCAAACAACATTTTTAATATTTGAGTGTTAACAAAGTGTTGTGTATGAAATTCCAAAGAGGATTTTTTTATTAACTTTAAGCGAAATTAAAATATAAACAAAATGGTTCATCCAAATTCTTCAATTCGTTCAAGTATTGAAGGTTTTAAAAGAATGGCTTCTGTTGCTGTAACCGGTATGCAGAACTCGGTATGTACCTACTTAAATACGGTTATTTTAATTTTAAGACTCAAAATATAAAGGAATGTATTTACTTCGTCATCCACTGAGCCTTTTCCCAACTTAGTTGGGGTCGGCTTTCCAGTCTAACTGCGATGCGACTGAACTTAGATATTTTCCGTGGAGCGACTGCCATCTGACCTTCACAACCCATGGACGATATCCAAGTTCTGTAGTTAGACCGGTCGGATTTTGTTTTAGGGCTCCAAATACCTGTAACGACTGCCATAGATGTTCGTATGACAACTTGGACCGACGGTTCTATCTTCGGGACCAAAGCCATCCTGAATAGTACATGCTTACATACATGGGTACTGAATTCCTCTGACTACCCCCTAGAAAAAAAAGGACCTAATCTTGTAAGGTATCACTTTCCTTTCAAGCTTCATTCATGCTGACCAACATGGAACCTCTATATCTAATCTAACTTGGCGTGTGGTAAAATATGGAACTAATTTAGTTGTATCTAAGTTGTTCTTGTGAAATCTGGTTTTTGACGTTTTTCAATATAATGTGACGCCCCCTTTAGAATGCCAACTTATACTTGGCAACCTGTAAGACCTAGCTATGGAACTAGTGATCTTTATTTTACTTTTATTATACTAGTACGGTGTCTTGCGCGGTGCTTCGCGCCGCACCACGCCATAGGTTTTGGCCTATAACTTTTGACCCCTTAGGGCTAGGTAAATTTTTGATTTTTTGGCTTGCCTCCAGATCTGGCTATCCATAGAGGGGTCAACCATCATTGGAGCATAAGCAGTTCTCGAGAGCTAGGGGGGACAAAAATTACATTCACCATTTCTATATATAGATAGATACGAGTACAATGTCAGAGCGCCTCTAGGTGTTATACAGGCTAACAGTGGTCATGCCTTTGAAGTCTACAGGATTTTTTCAGGGAATACCCGGCTCATGTAAGACAGACAAAAGGACATCGTGCGGTTTAAGCCGGTAAGAGCCAGAAATGGCCTTGCCGATAGCTAGTGGGGAAAATGTATGAGTAGTAGTTACTCACTTTCAAAAAAAGCTTGTACATACGTAAATTAATAAGGTAACGTACGTATAATATGGTACGAGGATATACCCGTATTTGAAATTGTAAACTTTCGTACTCATCACGTACGCATTTTTTTTTTGCCGCCCGCATGGTGGTAAGTCTTGTCGACGTCTAGCGATTGTGGTCCACTCTCACAGCACACATTACTATAGAGGGTGGCTCTCAACTTGACGACCTACTAATGTGCCTCTTCACGCTCCGCTTAAAGAACCCAGGATTATATGTGGGAGGAAACACGTGCACAGGCAGGGCGTTCCAGGCCACTATCGTTCGGCAGAGAAACGAACGTTTAAAACGTTCGGTTCTCGCGAACATGCTATCCACTGTATGGGAGTGGCATCTCTGCCCGGCACGCGTTGTTAGGGACCGGAAGAGGGTGGGATCAGATTGAAGAGCTCTCCAGAACACTCGCCGTGGTAAATACGGTAGAATGCGGCCAAGGAAGCTATTGTTCGGCGCTGAGCTAGGGGCTCAAGGCTTCCCGTTACCTCCGGACAACCTATAATACGGATAGCCCATCGCTGCATAGCTTCGAGAGCGTCCAAATACTTCGCGGAGCCGTCCCAGAGGTGAGAGCAGTATTCGACGCAGGGTCTAATCTGCGTCTTGTACAGCAGACACCTCTGGTCCGGTGTAAAGAATCGCTTTACCTTATTCAGTACTCCTAGTTTACGCGAAGCTAGCCCTATACATCTTTCGATGTAGTTTTTATTATTGAGCTCTCGACGAACGTCTATGCCGAGGATGTCAAAGTTGTCCTTCATTGGTAATAATGCATTCTGAAGAGAGGGTAGGGGAAGGAAAGGGGATTTCTTCGCTGTAAATGCACACACCTGTGTTTTGCGGGCATTGAACTCGACCAGTTTCTCGGTACCCCATTGAGAGATAGAGTCGAGGTTCCTGTCGAGATCAGCCACGAGTTGTTGTCTATCCTCCTCAATCTCCGACCGCCCCGCCGCCAGACGAGCCCAGTAGCTCCCGTGCAATGTGCTGTCATCTGCATAGCAATGAATGTTCCCGTGGGATAGCATATCATTGTTATGCAGAAGGAAGAGTGTTGGTGACAGCACGGACCCCTGCGGTACCCCGGTATTCACTTGCAAAAAGCGAGAAGCCTGGCCATCGCAGAGGACCCGCATTCGGCGTTTGTTCAGAAAGCTGGTCATCCAGCTGCACAATTGAGGAGGTAGACCATATGCCGGAAGCTTGGAAAGGAGCGAAGCATGCCAGACTTATCGAAGGCTTTGGCGATGTCCAGGCTAATCGCCAAGGACTCGCCGTGCCTTTCCATAGCCTCACCCCAGACATGCGTTACGAATGCCAGAAGATCACGCGTTGCTCGTTTTGGCCTGAAGCCGTATTGCCGATCATTTATCAGCGAGTGATCCTCGAGGTATCGCATGAGCTGCTTGTGGATGATCAGCTCAAACACCTTGCAGATGACTGAGGTGACAGCTATGGGTCGATAGTTGCCTGGATCAGACCGATCCCCTTTCTTGGGGATCGGTTGTACGTTCGCCTCCTTCCAGACCTCCGGCACGATTCCTGTGGAGTTGTGGAGTAAGACAGGCGGTACAGACGAGTTAGTACAGGAGACAACTCAGCTGCGCATTTCCGTAGTACCACCGCTGGAATGCCGTCAGGGCCACTGGCTTTCCGCGTGTCGAGTGATCGCAGCACTGCCCGTATATCGCATTGCCTGAGTATAATTTCAGGCATAGTGTGGCCACAGTTGGCGATGGCGGGGGGCTGCAGGCCACGGTCGTCTACCCGGGAATTAGCCGCAAAGAGGTCTACGAGCATATCCGCTTTCTCTTGGGCTTTGTGAGCCAGTGTTCCATCTGGGTAACGCAGCGGTGGCAGCGTGGGCTGACAAAAGTTAGATCGTACGGCTTTGGTCAGTTGCCAGTATCCACGGCTGCCCGTGGGATGGGAAGTGAGCTCCTGACCAAGCCGCGCGACGCGCTGGGCATCCGCTCTCTTAAATGCCCTCTTGCTGCATTTTGTGGCCCGGTTGTACGCTGCTTTGAGGTGGCCCACGTTCGGGTCGCGCACAGCCCGGGCCCTGATCCAGGCGTGATATGCTCCGACTGCCCCGCCGCTGGACGAGCCCAGTAGCTCCCGTGCAATGTGCTGTCATCTGCATAGCAATGAATGTTCCCGGGGGATAGCATATCATTGATATGCAGAAGGAAGAGAGTTGGTGACAGTACGGACCCCTGCGGTACCCCGGCATTCACTTGCAAAAAGCGAGAAGCCTGGCCATCGCAGAGGACCCGCATTCGGCGTTCGTTCAGAAAGCTGGCCATCCAGCTGCACAGTTGAGGAGGTAGACCATATGCCGGAAGCTTGGAAAGGAGCGAAGCATGCCAGACTTATCGAAGGCTATGGCGATGTCCAGGCTAATCGCCAAGGACTCGCCGTGCCTTTCCATAGCCTCACCCCAGACATGCGTTACGAATGCCAGAAGATCACGCGTTGCTCGTTTTGGCCTGAAGCCGTATTGCCGATCATTTATCAGCGAGTGATCCTCGAGGTATCGCATGAGCTGCTGGTTGAAGATCAGCTCAAACACCTTGCAGATGACTGAGGTGACAGGTATGGGTCGATAGTTGCCTGGATCAGACCGATCCCCTTTCTTGGGGATCGGTTGTACGTTCGCCTCCTTCCAGACCTCCGGCACGATTCCTGTGGAGTTGTGGAGTAAGACAGGCGGTACAGACGAGTTAGTACAAGAGACAACTCAGCTGCGCATTTCCGTAGTACCACCGCTGGAATGCCGTCAGGGCCACTGGCTTTCCGCGTGTCGAGTGATCGCAGCACTGCCCGTATATCGCATTGCCTGAGTATAATTTCAGGCATAGTGTGGCCACAGTTGGCGATGGCGGGGGGCTGCAGGCCACGGTCGTCAACCCGGGAATTAGCCGCAAAGAGGTCTACGAGCATATCCGCTTTCTCTTGGGCTTTGTGAGCCAGTGTTCCATCTGGGTAACGCAGCGGTGGCAGCGAGGGCTGACAAAAGTTAGATCGTACGGCTTTGGCCAGTTGCCAGTATCCACGGCTGCCCGTGGGATGGGAAGTGAGCTCCTGAACAAGCCGCGCGACGCGCTGGGCATCCGCTCTCTTAAAGGCCCTCTTGCTGAATTTTGTGGCCCGGTTGTACGCTGCTTTGAGGTGGCCCACGTTCGGGTCGCGCACAGCCCGGGCCCTGATCCAGGCGTGATATGCCGACTGTTTTGTCGAACAGCTTTGGCACAATCTCGCCCGAACCAGGGATGGGCTCTGCGGATACTGGCGACATCAGTGAAAGGGATGTAATATTCCATCCCTAAACTGATCTCGCCAGCAATCGCAGTAGCGCTATCCGAAGGAGCCTTTCCTACAAAGCAGCGCTGGCTCCAGGGGACGGACGCATAATAATCACGTAGACCGTCCCAATCCGCTGACGACTAGTGCCATAGTCGTCGTGACATTTGTACAGCACGTGTACCTAACGCATTGTATACCTAAACACATAATACCAAATTTATGAAGAGGAAAAGCTTGTGTTTGTCATAAATTCATACATTTAATATAATTACTAATAAGTATTCCCCCTATACCTATAGGTATCTAATTAGGACCTAGAGGAAATAATGAAATAAATACATGATAAACGACCTGACCGCACGGACGCCATCGAGTAGAGAGACAAACTGCAACTAACGGAAAGACGAAATTTTCTGCCCTTTAGGGCCGGCGCTTACTGCCGGCACGGCACGGCATGGCATGGCAAAGGATTTTATTACTAATCAAGTTATTTTGAATCTTATTTCAATGAGTTTAGAGTTCATGTTACTTTATTTCGATACCACGACGCGACGTGCCGCGGGATGCTGTGGCATGACGCGACGCGCTGTGGCATGACGCGATGCGTCCCGGCATGCCGCGGGATGCTGCGGCACGCCATTGCATCTCGCGAGACGTATGGGTCACTTTGTGTCGAGGAATTATGATTGCTAATTTAGTTGAAATAAGGTTGTAACTTGTGCAGCGGTCATTTCGGTTAATGGGGCGCATGCCGGTCGGTGCGCGGGGGCAAGGGAGGGAGAAGACGCACTGGCGCGCGCGCGTTTTTTGTCTCTCACACTGATTGAGCGTGGCAAGAGATGCATGCAGGCATGCCGAAGCACAACCTACCATGCCACGGCATGACAGGGAACGCCGCGGGATGCCGCAGCACAATCTGCCGTGCCATGCCGGCAGTGAGCGCCGGCCCAGTGTATAAGGAGTGGTGTCATGTTGGCTAAATTCTAGAATTTGCGAGATCTAATACTAAGCACTCGTGTGATAAAGTGGGGAACACATCGCAGGCGACTGAGACTTGCGACTCAGTTGTAGGTTTAGGGTGGCCACCTTTCGACATCTCAACGCTCACCTTCACCAAACGATTCCCCTTTAACGAAGCCATATTTGGTAAGATCTTAACAACAAGTTATAAATATATGTAAACTTATCTTCATTTGACGACGATCCTCATGGTTAATGAGCTATTCATCCTAGTAAACACAATCAAACATTATCTAAAATCTATAACTAAAACATGACATAAAAAAAAATTACGTTTTCCCATACATATTTTTCTAGACATTTGTCAATTTATGGAAATCTAGAATAAAAGTTATATGTATCTAACATTATGTGGTCTGGAACCCGGACACAGATTGTATTTAGGTATGTCCTGAGGAGTCAGTTGGAAAAGGTTGGAATTTAGGTTCGTAGAATATTCTCCTTAGTCATGACAATCACGCTTCTCTTATCATTCAATGACAGATAAGATTCAAACAGTATAATATAAAAAGAAGTGATATCATACGTCATAGTGTTTGCGACTCATTGATAATAATGTCAGGTGAAACGAAATCGCAACTTCCTTTTGGTTTATTTCTTACTAACGGACGCCCGCGGCTTCGCATGACAAATTAGATACACAAAATCATTCCTCGAGAACCACTCTATCTATTGGTGAAAACCACATCAAAATCCGTTACATAGTATTAAAGATCTAAGCATACATACGGACGTTATGTTTGACTGAGGGAGCGAAGCTCGCGAAGTCTCCGTTTCAACTTGCAGACTGGGGAGAATTTCTTTCGTCTGTACCCATCTACGGGTTCTGTCAGATCATGTTTGAGGCCGTATTTATCAACCGATTTGCATGAAACTTTACACACACACTCCTTGCTTACAATGAATAATATTTGAATGATATTTTTTGGATTGGATGACAAATGAAAGAGTAATAAAGAAAATTGAAGATGACATTTTCGAAACGAAGCCGCTCCCGAAGTCTACGGTTCACAGAACCACAAGTTTATGTTATAGTTAGATGCTCCTTGATCGTTAATTAACTATTCTTTTTGAATTTTGGTAGTGATATAGGTATATAAAACTATCATGGTTGCAATCGTCCTGATAATATCTTCTCTATCTCTCTTTCAGTAATACGCTGATCATGGTGCTTGCAATTGTAACAGTGCCGAAATATCGGGTCGCGAAACAATACCTACTTATTTCCTGAAGTCTCTAATAATAATAATTAGTAGTCGTTGGTTAACACAGACATAGTAGGTATAGGAAGTAGGTACTTTAGGTATAGGAAAAGAGGAAGACAAGCTATTTGACGCGCCGTAGCTCTGAAGAATGTGTCAGTAGGTTATACACACGCCTATATCTCCGAAAGGATTGGCAGAGGTGCATTACACACCCACAATTTGCGAGTATTTTTAGTCCCAGGTAATAGGGGGAAAGCCTATTGCCGTCACCGGGCACTCAAGAAAGTGGGTTATGTCTAATATGTCCGAATTAATTTAATAAAATAAGCATCTTTATTATAATTTTGAAACCCGTTGCCTTGCGATGAAATGTTGATGAAATGCAACAAAATCTTACGTGCCAGTCGCTGTGACACAGCCAATTAAAGTCCTGGGCGTCTCGGACTCATAGTAGGTTATATTATTCCTATATCTCTTACATCATCATCATTTTAGCCAATTGACACCCACTGCAGGGCACAGGCTTCCCCCAATGAACGCCACAATTTGGTTTTGAGCTTCCCGCATCCAGTGGCTTTTTATATATACTAGTTAAGTGTACTAAGTATACTAGTTAAGTCTAATAATAATATCTGTGGTAAGAAGCCATGACTACTGCGGTCAAAAACTACCGCGTGATAGTTTCTCAGCCACTAAACACTACATATTGTATCAACTTACATAATGTACCGTAGTAGTCTGACTTCCATGACATAATTGACATAACACAGATTAGCTAAAAACTGTAACCAATTGACTTTTATTTAATATGACATACGACGTGACACTACAAATTTAAAAATTTGACAAATTTAAAATTTTTACCGTGAAATTATTCCTTTAAAAATAGAAAATGATGTAAGAAAATCTATGATATGTGTAAACAAATAACATGTCCTCGAAGAACATAATAATGTCATGTTTTAAATAATAAATCATTACATAACCGAATAATAGCGGTTTTTGTTTCAATTAGATTTGCTTGTCATATTCAAAATATTACGCAATATGTAGATATTGCGTAATATTTTGTTGCTATTTCTATTAGTAGTAATAGAAATAGCTACTGCCATTAACCCCGCGGCCGCCCCTACGTCCATTGTCAGGAACATCTCGGAAGAATTTCCAGTGGCGCGCACTTTGGCCACCTGTGTCCCTGTGTGGCCTCTGTCTGGGGTTGGGACCAGGTAACATCCCGCGTCGATGAGGGAATCTTTCTAGCCTACTTCTGTGAGGACGGCGCGGGCGGGTGTAGCCACCCAGCCAGCCGTCCGCTGTCCTAAGGCCCCGCGATCATAGATGTCGATGGTGTACGGCGCCCTGGCCGTAGACTTCGGAACTCAGCAGAGAAGGTCGCTCTCTCTCTCCCTCTCGGAAGTTTACGACGTTTTTTTTGTGCGGTTAAAACACTATTCATTTCGTAATTTTTTGTCTCGTGAGAATATTTGTGGTAATGAATGAGTTTCAAGTTTGATGGTTCGAGGGACTTTGAATTAATCATTACACGAAGTATTAACTATTTAAAAATGTACAGATTGTCAGAAATGTCATCATCCACTGAGCCTTTTCCCACCACAGATGATGTAGGCTTTCCAGTCTAACTGCGATGCGGCTTAACGTCGATATTTTCCGACTGCCATCTGACCTCCACAACCCATAGGCGATATCGAAATTCTATAGTTAGACTAGTCGGATTTTGTTTTAGGATTCCTACAACTCGTAACGACTGTCATAGATGTTCGCATGACAAGCGGGAGCGAACGGTTTCCGAAGCGAAGTGCTTCCGAGGCACAGAGGTGTCTCAATGTCTTAAGAAATGTTCACCTATACTAAGGCCGCAATGTATTAACATACTCAGTTACCATTTTAATAGGAGGATAAAAATATAATATTGTATAGGTAAGTACAGATCTGTACATTTTAGTCTGTGACAGCTGTCTGTGACAGCTGGTGTAACCTGGTAGAATCGTAAGGGAATAAAAGGTGAGTATATATATCTAAGCCTCCAGAACCTGGAACTCAGTATCTATCACGTCAGCGTCTTATCACTACCATTATTGGGTATTGGGGTGTTGTTATAAGTTTTAGAGGTATTTGGTTGATAGTTCTTTTATAACTCACGACGGAACGGAGACTGTATAATTATGCGTTAGGGGTGAGAGGATTTTTGTGTAACCTCATTTTGCCATTTTTCTCCAAAACTACTAGTCCGTGGTTGATGCTGTTTTCAGTTATGAATTCGGGTTTGATTGATGTATGTTCTTAGTTCGTTCTCAAATCTTTTCAACCGACTTCCAAAAAAGAGGAGGTATGTTATCCTACTCTGTCTTATCTTTATTTTATTATTTACTAAGCTTACGTGTACGGTACTTATAAGTACTTCTTACACCAATACAACATTAGGGAATTTTACGTTGCTT
The DNA here is from genome assembly GCA_963556515.1 of Nudaria mundana. Lineage (NCBI taxonomy): Eukaryota > Metazoa > Arthropoda > Insecta > Lepidoptera > Erebidae > Nudaria > Nudaria mundana. The sequence goes on along the minus strand of OY748301.1, from coordinate 3,416,992 downwards.
CTTATTATGGGATGGAGCATCTGTACTAGAACATTCTTGATCCGTGATGATTATACCACGGAATCTCATCTGTGCTCATACTCCAACCTAAAATCCCCAACTGGCGATACCACGGTCTACCGCGGATGACGTCCACTTGGACTGGACGCATGGATCTCAAATCTCAATACATTTGGAAAATCACTACTGGAAGCCTATCCAAATGGAAGATCTGACTGCCATTTTTGGAAGACGTCTACTCCGATCGAGGGATGTGTCATCGGCCTTAACTTGCGTATGTGGTATTTTGAGAACTGTGCTATCGTTTGTGGCTGAAAAAAGGTAACATGACGCGCTTTTTTATCAATAGGTATATTTCTGATAAACTTACCCGAGAATTAGTCAAATGATAATTCAAATCAGTTATGTATTATGCGTATTATTATGTACATGTGTGTTTTGTAAAGATATATTTAATATTACTTTTTTGTGTAAAATGATTGAAAGGAGACGCAGCGTTCCTTCAGTTCGTACCTATGGCACTGTTATGGTAATTATTAGTGTTTAGTATTTTATTAAGCAATATTGAATAAGTACGTCATTATTATTAGGTATTTCGCCAAGAATGATTAATATGAGTGGTGGTTTGTGAAATTATCTAACCATCATCATTCCAGCTGACTGACGTCCACAGCGGGGCATAGACCTCCCCCAACGAACGTCACAACATTCGGTCCTGCGGTTTCCGCATCCAGTGGCTTCCCGCGACCATTACGATGTCGCGTCGGTCCACCTTGTGGCAGGACTACCCACGCTGCGTCTCCCAGTACGCGGTCGCAACTCAAGGACTTTTTGGCCCCAACGGCCATCGGTTCTACGAGCAATGTGTCCTGCCCACTGCCACTTCAGCTTAGGGACTCTTTGGGCTATGTCGGTAACCCTGATCCTCCTTCGGATCTCGTCGTTACGAATGCGAACATTCCGAGCATAGCCCTTTCTATTGCTCTTTGGGTGACAGTGAGCTTCTGGAAAAGAAAAGGCGTATCGTCAATGGCCATGTCTCAGTTCCGTCGTTCATCGCTGGCGACACACATTGGTCGAAGACCTTACTTTTGAGAAATTATATAAGCAAAACTGAAAAAAAATGACTACAGAATAGGGAATAGTACTTACATACTACTACTAAAGAAAATCAAACTTTAAATTGTCACTATAACATTTACTCATAAAATACAATTAAACCTTAAGAATGTCTAAGAAAATACAAAAACTAACATTAACAATTGGCTTTATTATTATTACAAATACTATAGTATAAATAATAGACATAAGGGAATTACATTTGCTACTTGTAATAGATAAGTATATGTAAATATAGAGTTAAGTGGTTAAGAGAATAATAATTAAACATTATTAATTACTGAAAAATGTACTTAAGTGGGTTTTCCTTACAATAATAAATTGACAGTATTATATAAACTAAACATGCTTTGAAAAAATAATAAGCGCACTAAAATAGGTATAGGCACCTACTAACCTACCATTTTTTTTTAATTCTTTATTACTACATACTAGCCGGCGGCTATTGTACAAAAACCTTCCTCAACAACCACTCTATTCATTGGTGAAACCCACATCAAAATCCGTTACGTAGTTTTAAAGATCTAAGCATACATACGGACGGAAGCGAGTTTGACCTTCTTATAATATAAAAATGAATTGCTGAATGTGTTGCTGAGCGCAAATCTCGAGAGCAGCTGAAGTGATTTCGCTAATTCTTTTTTTGTTGTGATCGTTACTATCAGGAGAAGGTTCTTTTGGAGGAAAAAAAAGTTTACCGGAACATTAGAAAAATTTATGCGAGTTCGCCGGGACAGTTAGTTTATAATATGTAGTATCTTCCAAAGTAATACGCTTTACTGTGGTTGTTACGACCACATTTCGCAAGTTAATTTTTTCATCCAACGTTGTAGGGCTCCCTATTGCCGTTTAGGAGTATTTTCGAGTATACGCAGGTCTTGGACAGAGCCTTTCCTGTGCATTTACGTGGTAAGAGATACACCGCGTGTATAACTAACACGTTCCTCGTTTATTAAAAAAGTTTAAATTAAAATTAACAAAAATAAGGATGTGTAAGCAATACAGATACTCAGGTTCATTATCTTTAATCGATATACCTAGTCGAATGTTATTTGTGGAGGATTTGTGGTTCAAATAAAGTGATTCTAATAACAGAATCCCTTCAAAGCTTGTGGTAAAATATGTTATAAATATAAAAATAATCTTGCACAAGTACCGACTCTATTTAAACCCGCTATAATCTGAAGTGTATAGAGTGACGCATAAAACTTGGTGTTTGTTCTCGTACTACTTGATTTATTTATTTATTTGTGAGTTCATGACTCATGCACTTGACTTGTTGCGAAACGGAGACAAATGCAAATAAATACGCGGACGAAATTGAAGTGTTGGGTTCTGTCCACTCTTATCATCCCGGTGATACAACCTGCGTGACCAAATTCCACATGTATTTGATACTAGGTGTACCGGCGAACTTCGTACTACCTCAAATTAACCTTTAAATCTTCCATGAGTTTGTAAGAATATTTTAAGACCAAAGGGAGCCAAATCAGTCCAACCGTTTACGAGTTTTATGGCGAGACAATTGAATCATAATTCATTTTTATTTATAAAAAGAAAAAGAAGTAATTTTATGATATTTCTACATATCCAAACCTAGACCCTTAGAGAACCTTTTTAAATCTAGTTATATTGGCGTACAATAAAGTCTGTTCTTATCTATCAATCACATCTATTTGTCCATTACCATCCAGCCATTCCAGTTGTACATTGTCATTCAGCGGGGGCTGCTGCCAGCATGATGGGCACTTTTGCACCGGGAATGACGCGGGACGAGTATGAGTGATTTATATTTGACGAATTTATTTATTTATTTATTGTATTTGTGCATCTTGACATGTATCCTTATGCCAAATAAAAGTTTATTTCTTAATTATTGTAATATATAACACATTGACGTATAACAAAGTACCTAAATATTAAATTCTATCGATCACACATACGAGTATACCTAACCCAGCTAATTATTCTTTCATGAAACTGATTATGTCTTTCTAAGTTGATAACTCTCCTTCAAAAGTAGCTGATAATATCACGTGACGCAAATCACATGTTAAATGCCGATTTGCGTCAAATTTGGATAACATATTATTTACTGAATGGATTCAGGCGTCACCTGGCAAAAGTCCATGATAAAAACAATGGAAAAATGATGTTGAAATTTAAAAATTGCAATGATTCGCTAAATAGAAGACATGTTAAACGTCAACATATGTTTCGCCTACTCACGAGGCACTATGTCAAAGAGACAGAGTCTCTTTGAGATAGTCTTGATAATGCCTCGCAATTTTTAAATTTCAACATCATTTTTTCATTGTTTTTAATATATTATTTATTGTACTTTAAGTACTTTAAATCGCGGTAATTTGTTTGCTGCCATCCGACTTTGATATTGAATTAGTCTATCTGGGAAATCCACTAGAAAATCTGGTACACAGTTTCCAACAAACAGACAGACGAATAAAGAACATCTATTTGGCTTTACAGCACCCACAACATACATACATATTAACTAACGTACAGATTCGATCTTTATTAACAACTTTACACTTTATACCGAAACATTATTAATCAACGTGGGTGTTCAGACTGTCCAGTGTTAAATAAAATAACTTACCTACCAACTATTTTGCAAATTAACATAACACTACAATATGCTAAAAGTTACTGTTGTAAACCCATCGGGAAACATTAATTTTAAATCCTAATTTAAATAATAATGCTGGCCATGAAATTTATGTAAAGTTAACACAAGCTTGCATTATCAGAATTCTCTCGCTTTTTAGTATTTATTACTTTCCCGAAGTCACGGATCGTTCGTGCAGTTCACGGTCAAACGAACCAACATAGCTACAAACGTATATAAACATACATTTTTTTTTTAATAGTGAACACCCGGTACTTGTGATTAAATTATTTTCTTGGTTTTTGTTCCCACGGTAAGCTATTCTTAGAATATACAGAAACGTAATATCTGGCGAGAGTATTTATCCATTTCTGTCCTTTTTTTTTTTTAATTCCGCGGCCCAAGGCCGTGGCCTCGCTAACGTCCGTTGCCGTCTCTGGTTACAAGCAGAACGTAATTCCAGTGACGCCCGGCGGACTATTTCTGTCCTAAATTTAATCAATATAGGTCTTGCTGTTTATGCGATGGCCGAATACAATGCAATGTTATGTAGAGATGTGAACGGACTAAAGGATACCCTCGGTTTCCTCCGTGTTTTAAACATCGTTGTGCCGAGGCTCCGATATGCGATGATGCTGCAGGATACCGATTCTGGAAATTGCATTTTTATAATATTATTAGCTGAAGCCCGCAGCTCTGCCTGCATAGTTAAGCTTTTCAATTGTCGAGTAGTGCTTAGTCCTGCTTTAACAAAAAATCAAAATTCAATTTTTTAGTTTATTTTTGCATGCATTTTTTTGCTGTAAACATTTGTTTGTGCAAAACTGAAACTACTAGTACGGTTTTGATGCATTTTAACCCACTAGAGGGCGCTGCTGTATATGCCCTCAAAAATTTTAAAATTCAAAATTTTGAAAAACTCACGACCCGTTAAAAAGTAATTGAAAAAGGATAGAATCATTTATAAGAATATCCGTATAGTCTGATAGTTTTGGTTTACTCGAAACCAAAACTATCAGACTATACGGAGTGTAGCCTATAGATTAAGTCCCTTAATGGGCAATTAAACTCTAAAGTAATCAGTCAACAATTCATTTCTAACATGTACTTCCAAGATTTTGCATGTTCTACAAAACAAGCACTGCAACTTTTAATAATTAATCATAAAAGTTCAAGTATCAAGTTCATGTGGTCGACGTAACAACTGTTTAACGCCAGATTAATGAGATATACTTACCTAATTTCAACATTTGCGAGTAACTGATTATTTTAGATTAGTTGGGTGCAAAGGGGCTCTACCAACATCTATAGGGCCCCAGCGACCTCACCTGCTAGTGGCGCACCTGCTGATAAACGGACGAGGCTCGTTAATTTACGGTACCTATGGAGTGGCTTCGGCCCCTACGTGGGTACCAGGTGGTACAACAGTGTTGGTCCGGGGGGGTACCACCGTGCAGCTGTGCTAAAGCCCCCCAAGTAACCCAGCCCAGGCTGGGTTGCGTTAGGGGTTCAGCAGCTGCACCGCCGGGCCCGGGGCGATGTATGGTGCAGCAGGCATGGGACCAGTGGGGGCGAAACGGAGTCTAGTGTGGGTGGTGTGGGTCGATTCGCCGGCCAGGGAGACCCTTAGCAACGGCGTTGCCGCGGCCGCCCGCAACACAGTCATGGGGCCCGCCTGGGGCCAACCACCCCAGGAGGCTGCCCCACATGTTGCGCATAATCCTGATGTGGGATCGCCGCTCCGGGTGGTAACCGGTGTGGGGTAGCGGCGGCCTTGCATCAGGGGGGTTTGGGAGCCCTTCCGTCCGGCGGGTCGGCTCCGACCTAACCACACGGTTCTAGACAAAGCTAGCCCCTGCGCTTTGTCACTTACTGCTGCACCAAATGTCGCCCTGTCTTCATGCTTCTTCTTCAAAATCTACAATGGCAGTGCAACAAAAAAGAAATAAACGTTACACAGCGGCCCTAGGAAACCCCACAACTTCACATTTCGAGGTGGAGTTCACTAACGTCCGTGGACTCCATGCGAACCTCGATACCGTCCACCACCACCTTGAGACGGCACGGCCCGCTGTGATGTTCCTCACGGAGACACAAATACGCCGCCCTGACGACACGTCTTACCTGTGTTACCCCGGCTATGTCATCGAGGAACAATTTCGAGACAAAGCCGGGGTGTGCGTGTTCGTTAGGGCGGATGTTTGCTGCCGCCGGTTGCGCTGCCTAGAGAACCCCTCCAATTCCGTCCTTTGGCTGCACGTAGACCATGGCTCTATGAGCCAGATCTACGTGTGCGTCTACCGATCCCACACAGGGGATTCTGAGACAACAAAGCTCTTCCAGTACCTCAGCGAGACGGCTGATGAAGCGCAGGTGCGGTTCCCGAACGCTGACCTAGTGTTTCTGGGGGACTTCAATGGCCATCACATTGAATGGCTGGGGTCCCTCAAGACTGATCATGCGGGTAGAGCCGCCCATGCGTTCGCTCTCTCCCACGGTCTGACCCAGATGGTATGCGGGATCACCCGGATACCAGACAGGTCAGATCACGCGCCCGCTCTGCTGGATCTACTGCTGACGAGTCGCCCAGCCCAGTACAGTGTTTCGGTAGGAGCCCCACTGGGTAGTTCCGACCACTGTGTTGTTCACGCTGGCATGAAGGTGTCACCTCCTGCACGTCCTGTGCAAACGTCACGACGACTATGGCACTACTCGTCAGCGGATTGGGACGGTCTACGCGATTATTTTGCGTCCGTCCCCTGGAGCCAGCGCTGCTTTGTAGGAAAGGCTCCTTCGGATAGTGCTTCTGCTATTGCTGGCGAGATCAGTTTAGGGATGGATTATTACATCCCTTTCACTGATGTCGCCAGTATCCGCAGAGCCCGTCCCTGGTTCGGGCGAGATTGTGCCAAAGCTGTTCGACAAAAACAGTCGGCATATCGCGCCTGGATCAGGGCCCGGGCTGTGCGCGACCCAAACGTGGGCCACCTCAAAGCAGCGTACAACCGGGCCACAAAGTCGAGTAAGAGGGCCTTTAAGAGAGCGGATGCCCAGCGCGTCGCGCGGCTTGGTCAGGAGCTCACTTCCCATCCCACGGGCAGCCGTGGATTCTGGCAACTGGCCAAAGCCGTGCAATCTAACTTTTGTCAGCCCTCGCTGCCACCGCTGCGTTACCCAGATGGAACACTGGCTCACAAAGCCCAAGAGAAAGCGGATATGCTCGCAGACCTCTTTGCGGCTAATTCCCGGGTCGACGACCGTGGCCTGCAGCCCCCCGCCATCGCCAACTGTGGCCACACAATGCCTGATATTGTTATCAGGCAATGTGATGTACGGGCAGTGCTGCGGTCACTCGACACGCGGAAAGCCAGTGGCCCTGACGGCATTCCGGCGGTGGTGCTACGAAAATGTGCAGCTGAGTTGTCTCCAGTATTAACGCGTCTGTACCGCCTGTCATACTCTTCAGGGCTCGTGCCGGAGGTCTGGAAGGAGGCGAACGTACAACCGATCCCCAAGAAAGGGGATCGGTCCGATCCAGGCAACTATCGACCCATAGCTGTCACCTCAGTCATTTGCAAGGTGCTTGAGCTCCTTATAAATAAGCAGCTCATGCAATTCCTAGAGGATCACTCGCTAATCAATGATCGACAATACGGCTTCAGGCCAAAGCGATCAACGGGTGATCTTCTGGCATTCGTAACGCATGTCTGGGGTGGGGCTATGGAAAGGCACGGCGAGTCCTTGGCTATTAGCCTGGACATCGCCAAAGCCTTCGATAGGGTCTGGCATGCTTCGCTCCTTTCCAAGCTTCCGGCATATGGTCTACCTCCTCAACTGTGCAGCTGGATTGCCAGCTTTTTAAACGAGCGCCGAGTGCGGGTCCTCTGCGATGGCCAGGCTTCTCGCTTCTTGCAAGTGAATGCCGGGGTACCGCAGGGGTCCGTACTATCACCAACTCTCTTTCTTCTGCATATCAATGATATGCTATCCCTCGGGAACATTCATTGCTATGCAGATGACAGCACACTGCACGGGAGTTACTCGGTTCGTCCGACGGCGGGGCGATCTGAGATTGAGGAGGAGAGACGACGACTCGTGGCTGATCTCGACCGTAACCTCGACAGTATCTCTCAATGGGGTACCGAGAACCTGGTCGAGTTCAATGCCCGCAAAACACAGGCGTGTGCATTTACTGCGAAGAAATCCCCTTTCCTTCCCCTACCCTCTCTTCAGAATGCATTATTACCAATGAAGGACAACCTTGATATCCTTGGCATAGACGTTCGTCGAGAGCTCAATAATAAAAACTACATCGAAAGATGTATAGGGCTAGCTTCGCGGAAACTAGGAATACTGAATAAGGTAAAGAGATTCTTTACACCGGACCAGAGGTGTCTGCTGTACAAGACGCAGATTAGACCCTGCGTCGAATACTGCTCTCACCTCTGGGACGGCTCCGCGAAGTATCTGCTGGACGCTCTCGACGCTATGCAGCGACGGGCTATCCGTATTATTGGTTGTCCGGAGGTAACGGGAAGCCTTGAGCCGCTAGCTCAGCGCCGAACAATAGCTTCCTTGGCCGCATTCTACCGTATTTACCACGGCGAGTGTTCTGAAGAGCTCTTCAATCTGATCCCACCCTCTTCCTTCCGATCCCGAACGACTCGTGCCGGGCAGAGATGCCACCCCCACACAGTGGATAGCATGTTCGCGAGAACCGAACGTTTTAAACGTTCGTTTCTCTGCCGAACGATAGTGGCCTGGAACGCCCTGCCTGTGCACGTGTTTCCTCCCACATATAATCCTGGGTTCTTTAAGCGGAGCGTGAAGAGGCACATCAGTAGGTCGTCAAGTTGAGGGCCACTCTCAATAGTAATGTGTGCTGTGAGAGTGGCCCACAATCGCTAGACGTCGTCACGACTTACCACCAGGCGGGCGGCGTCAATTTGGCGAACCAAATATAAAAAAAAAAAAAAAAAAAAATTTTGAAATTAATTAAGTTGAATCATAATATTTACTGTGAAGTATATTTATGGCCTTTTTAGGGTTCCATAGATCAAGTCTTGGTACTCCTTATAGCTTTGTCATGTCCGTATCCACCGTAGAAATATGCACTACCAACTAAACCATAAGACAAGACGTTTAAAAAAATCTATAAGTAGGTAGCTACAGCAACCCTAAATACTAAAATCATGTCCTGGAGAAACAGTTTTTGTTTTCAGAAAATAAATTCCCAAAATAACATTTTATTCACTTAATAAAACTAACTTCACAGAATAACAAAAAGATTGAATAAGAACGTCCATTAAGTAAATCCTCTCACAGTAGCCGTAATCCTGACGAAACTGAATGTCAAAGTAGGATTTTGCTGAACCTTTTCAATGTCGTGACCTTGGCTGTCTGACCTTCAAGCTCGACAATTTAACCCCAAGCACAAAAAACGGCCGTTAACCTCCATCTAGACTCTTATTTATTTAGGATTCAGACTCTCTGGTTTACATAAATTACATTATGTGAACGCAAGCACTATGTAATTGGAATTTTAGGCTTGTGTAGTCCGTTTACTTATTAAAAGGGTTACACGTACCTACGAGTATGTAGTTAGTCCTGTTTAAATATTTGTGTTCCGTTTGGAGGAATATATGTGGCAGGTACTGACCTGGGTAATTGATAATTGGATTTTATGGCTAGGACAACTTGTTAAACACCCAAACCACAGCTTATAATATTAATATGTATATTCAAATATAAATATTTATATTATACAGCCAACACCATGAGTCAGTACAGATAGAAAAAATAATATAGTTATGTATGAAGTTTTATTTTTTCTCACAGTTTAATTAATTTATTCTTAGCACAAATTTTGTTTGCTGTAAACTGTTTAGGGTATGATGAGGCTGACATGTCCATAATGGACAAAAGCCTCGACAAAATAAAAAAATAAAGCACAAATTTTCTCAAGTAAAACTTTAATCGTCTTTGTATTTTTATACAATTTTATTTTGTCATTTTGTTACAGAGACCAGACCTGGAGTCACAATGTAAAAATGGAGATAATTCTAAGCGACATAGTGTCTGGTGGATGCTTGGTGTGGATATACCTTTACTTTTGATCTGTGAGTACCTTTTTTATGTTTTTTTTTAACTGACTGACTGACTAGTCCGAGACACCCAGGACTTTAATTGGCTGTGCCACAGCGGCTGGTACTTACGTAAGATTTTGTTGCCTTTCATCAACATTTCATCACAAGGCAACGGGTTTAATTTTTTTTCAAAAATACAACATAGCTGCTACTTTTTATTAAATTAATTTGGCAATTTTGGATATAACCTATTATATGTGTGCCCGGACCAAAAATACTGGCAAATTGTGGGTGTGTAATGCACCTCTGCCTACCCCTTCGGGATATAGGCGTGATATGTGTCTGTCTGTCTTTTTAAGTGACACCCAAAAAGGAGTAGGTTCTCAATTTGACTGTACGTTTTTTTATGTTTGGACTGGGTAAGCCGATTTTTTTTTAATTCTCTACTTCCCAAATGATCCCATTTCAATTTGGTCTAATTTCGACAGTTATTTGGTCCCATTATGGTCATTTGAGTCGGTTCTCAATTCGACCGTATGTTTTTGAGCGAAGTGACCGAAGCTCAATCTTAGGCGACTCATGTATTTCGTTTGTCCGCATACTCCTAAACGCCTGAACTGATCTCCTTCAAACTTACTACAGTGATAACGTGTGGCGTGAGGGTGGTTTAGAACAAAAAAAATTGAATATCGGACATACCATCGAGGAATAATCACCGAAAAAAACAATGGTTTCCTTTCGAAAATTTAACACTTCGCTCAGTTTTTTGCAATAGCAGCATGCATTGCATACCTAGTTTTATGATTGTTACCTCATATCTCTGGACTGGGGGAACAGACTTTTTTTATTGAGAGCTCTTACTTCCCAAGTGCTCCCATTGCAATAAGGTCTCATTCCGACAGTTATTTGGTCCCATATTGGCAGTGGCGAATGTTCCATACATTCCCATAAGCCCGGAATTCCCATAATAATATTGTACCATTGACCCTAAAATAATATTGTGTATTGTAATATTAATATTGACCCTAAAAAATGTCGAATGCGTCCAAAACGATTATTTCAAAATTAAATTTCGCGCGCTTAGGGTCAATCACCTATACATACCGACGAAACGAACCGTTCCTCTATCTATGTGTACTCTGTACGGACTGGTACTCTGTACGGTGTTGAGCGCGCGGATGCCATCTCGCTCGCACAAGTTGTAAGTAGACGCAGTAGGGCAAATGCATGCCCGTTATAATCGGGCTTGCATTTTCTCTTTCACACCTATGGATATTTTCGCTAGCACACCACAATACTTAGTAGGTTGGTATAGCAAAATCTTCTCGCCCATAAGCCTGGATTTTTTGTTCTGAAGTTCGTCGCACATCAGTTGCGTGCGTGGCGACCTATGTTCGCGTCTGTTTACTTCAGTTTCGCGTGGGTGATTTTTTCAAAATTGTTTTTTATTATTTATACTGTCGATTGACGGCACTTGGTGGAATCTGCTACACATATTGCACAAAAACACATATACTTTTCCACTGTTATAATTTTACTTGCACTGACCGGTTTCACCTCACGGCATCATCAGAGATTTATACAAAATATATTTTAAATTCACTTAAAAAATATCGTACTACATATTCATACTAACATCAAAACACTAGTATCATAAATAATTATATGGGGGTATATGAAAATAAATTTAAATGATAACACCACCACTTCTAAATTTACCCCTAAAAGTGGGAGAATAAGTCCTAAGAAAATGTCTACTTAGATGTATTAAAAAATATTTGTTACATGTCTAAAATTACGTTAAATGTCAACTGCCAAATTGTCAAATTATTAAATGTCGACTGCTAAATTGTCAAAATTATTAAATGTCAACTGCCAAATTGTCAAAATTATTAAATGTCAAAACTTCCATTTCTAGTCCCACCCCAGGGAATTAAATTGTATAATAGATAAATAGAATAAAATAAAATACAATGTCAATTATATAATTCGAATGTCAGCTACTCAAATATAGATATGTAGATGTCACTACTTATAATACTGTAACAACGGTGACCGGCTTAAATCAAGTTGTTGATTCAGTATCGCTTTACTATTGGTATTTAATAATCTATTTATTTCGAGGGTCTCGTGGGCGTTCATTTTCCTACCTTTTTCACAGCAATGTAGGACTTTAACGTTTGCTTTTGGTTCAAACGAGTGCCCCTCAGACAGGAGATGCTCTGCAAAGTTGGATTCTGTTTTTTTAAATCTCAAACGGCTAGTGTGCTCCTTACGGACTCCATACGGACTAGAGTAGCGGAGCACACTAGCGGTTGGAGACTTAAAAAAACAGAATCCAACTTTGCAGAGCATCTCCTGTCTGAGGGGCACTCGTTTGAACCAAAAGCAAACGTTAAAGTCCTACATTGCTGTGAAAAAGGTAGGAAAATGAACGCCCTCGAGACCCTCGAAATAAATAGATTATTAAATACCAATAGTAAAGCGATACTGAATCAACAACTTGATTTAAGCCGGTCACCGTTGTTACAGTATTATAAGTAGTGACATCTACATATCTATATTTGAGTAGCTGACATTCGAATTATATAATTGACATTGTATTTTATTTTATTCTATTTATCTATTATACAATTTAATTCACTGGGGTGGGACTAGAAATGTAAGTTTTGACATTTAATAATTTTGACAATTTGGCAGTTGACATTTAATAATTTTGACAATTTAGCAGTCGACATTTAATAATTTGACAATTTGGCAGTGGACATTTAACGTAATTTTAGACATGTAACAAATATTTTTTAAAACATCTAAGTAGACATTTTCTTAGGACTTATTCTCCCACTTTTCGGGGTAAATTTAGAAGTGGTGGTGTTATCATTTAAATTTATTTTCATATACCCCCATATAATTATTTATGATACTAGTGTTTTGATGTCAGTATGAATATGTAGTACAGTATTTTTTAAGTGAATTTAAAAAATATTTTGTATAAATCTCTGATGATGCCGTGAGGTGAAACCGGTCAGTGAAAGTAAAATTATAACGGTGGAAAAGTATATGTGTTTTTGTGCAATATTGTTTTTTATTGTTTAAAAGTTATGAATTAGTTTATTTGAGTGTTTTTAATTCATTTTTTTATTTCTTTTCGTACCCAAATTTACACATGCCCTCCGTTCAGGACAATTTTGGAAAAATTTAGAAATTTTGGGCAGACTAGACAACTTAGGTAATACAAAATTCTTTGTGTAAAATTTTAAATGTAAATATTAATGACCGGGCCTGGGTTCAAGCGTCTCTTCCAGTTCGCTTGGGCGGGCTAGGTATTCGTAGAGTCACAGATGTCAGTCTGCCAGCATTTCTGTCGTCGGTCCATAGCACCGAAGAATTAGTCAGGAAAATTTTGTCAAATACACTGATTGATTCCGAGGTGCGATGCAAGACCGATGCCATAAATGCTTGGAGGATGTCTTGCCCGGACACTGACCTGCTCTCACGCCTAAGCTCACAGCGACAGTGGGATTCACCGCTCTGTAAATTGAGAATTAATACACTAATTGACACTTTTGTCAATATTTCAGAGCGTGCACGCCTACTAGCTGTTGGAGAATGGGAGTCAGGGTTATGGATCCAGGCGCTCCCATCGCCCAACATCGGTACAATGTTGGACGACACAACCTTCCGCATTGCCACTTGCCTTCGACTTGGTACACCTTGTATATCCCCGCATCATTGCACCTGTGGAGTGGCCGTCGATAATCTGGGACACCATGGCCTTTCTTGTAGCAAAAGCGCAGGTCGTATACCTCGGCACGCTATTCTAAACGACATAATTCGTAGGGCTCTTTCCACCGCAGGTCTTCCGGCCGTACGTGAACCAAATGGTTTAGCACGAAGCGATGGAAAGAGACCGGACGGTATGTCTTTGCTACCGTGGAAGATGGGAAGGCCTTTGGTGTGGGACGCTACATGCGTTTACCTTAGCACCTTCACACCTTCCAAGCACATCCGGATGTGCCGGCGCTGCTGCTGCATCGGCTGAAGGCCTTAAACGGCGTAAATATGCTAACCTAGCAGGTGAACACATATTTGAGCCGTTTGGGGTTGAGACACTGGGGTCATGGGGTCCGAGTGCTCGCCGCCTTTATAGAGACATTGCTAAACGCCTAATCGATGCTTCTCAGGACCAGAAGGCTGGCTATTTTCTGGCCCAAAGAATAAGTATCGCCATCCAACGTGGCAACACAGCCCATTCTGGGAACCTTTCCGGTTGGCAATGACGCGGAGGATTTTTTAAACGATATTTTGTAATGTAGGTATTTTTAGTCTATAATTATGTTTATTTTGAGTGTTAAATATGGAAGAAATTGTGCCTTGTTATGATTTGAGGTGCTGTAAGGTTTTATTAAAAGACCAAAGGGTAAAATCATTAAGTTTTGATCAGAGAAAGTCGTTAGTTGGTTCTCCTAAACCAACGCCAGATTTGTGTATTTCTAAAGTAAGTAAAACTCACTTGTCACGCCAATTTGCTGAAGAAATTTCAAAACACAATCAGCAAGTTGACCAAAACCGTAGTATTTTTCAAAGACTTGTAGATGTAGTTTGTCATTTAACGCAACAGGAATTGCCTTTTAGAGGACATGACGAGTCCAAAGATTCATTAAATAGAGGTAACTTTTTAGAATTAGTTTCATTATTGTCGAAATATGATAGCGTTTTGGAAAAGCATAATATGCAACATCAACAGAGCGACAATCCCGGGCCGAGTTATTTATCATCTACAATTCAAAACGATATTATTCACTCTGTAGCCGATATAATAAAAAACTCCGGACGTTAACCACCGCGTACTATTATGCCTGTAGTGACCAGTAGTGATAATAGCGCATGAAATAAAATAGAAAAAAACTGTTGTAATTTAACTTTGATTTTTAACCGACCTCAAAATGGAGGAGGTTCTCAATTCGACTGCTTTTAACTTTGATTTTTATCCGACCTCAAAAATGGAGGAGGTACTCAATTCGACTGCTTTATTTTTTTGTTTGTTACCTCATATATCGGGCATGCAGTCCTCAGCTTAAGAAGCTTCGCCCCTGCATATTGGTAATTAGCAGTCGGTTTTTGTGTAATTTTTTGACGTGTTTTTTGTACTTATGGATGTTTCAATGCTACTTAAAGTATGTAGGTTAATGTAACCATGGAAGTAATAAATTACAAACAACTAATAACCTAAAAGAGTTTTCATCGAACAAATTGACCAATTAATTGGAATAGGTTCAATTCCGGAAGCAACTAATTAAAATATAACACGAATAAAATAATAAATAATATGTTAACTTAAATGGTTTCCGTTACATTATCTCTATTTATACCGAAGATAGATATAATGTTGCTAGATAAGATATTTATTGCAATCGTACGATTTTAGTGCATTAAATTTTGAACCTTGTTTTTTTAAATTGAATGTTACCGTGAAATCATCATAAAATAAAGATAGAAAATAAATGTTAATTGATTTTACGTGTTCGATGCGGGATTTATTTTATACGACTATCGTGGGATTATTTATTTGCTGTCATACATAACACAGACTACAATAATACCCCTGAAGAGGCCACAGGGGTGGCCAAAGTCTGCCGGGCGCCACTGGAAATACCTTCTTATGTCACCAGAGACGCCCGCAGCAATGGACATGGGAGTGGCCGCGGTTTTGCGGAATTAAAAAAAAAAAAACACTAATTTTGTATCTGCCAATGTTTTTATTTCCCGATGGCCTAGAAAGGAATACAATTCCCTTTTAGTGAAATTTCTCTATTTATAACCTTAATCTTGCACTAGGTATTTATAGGTACTTACGTAATTTGTTATATTTATAGTTTTTTATGCATTCCAAAAACCGACTTCCAAAACGGAGGTTCTCAATTCCACTGTTTTTTTCTTGTTTGTTACTGAGGTAACAAACAAGAAAAAAACAGAAAAAACAAAATCGGACGCCCAGTCCAAGATACTCATATCTTGGACTGGGCGAACCGATTTGGTTTTTTTTTAATTATAAGCTACCACTTCCCAAGTGATCCCATTTCAATTTGGTCCCATTCCGACAGTTATTTGGTCCCATTTCGGTCATTTAAAGTCGTTTTCTGTGTCAATTTTTCATGTGTATTTTATTTAAACTAAACCACACGTGGTTCACCCTTGTCAATTGTCACGTATCAGTCAAAAGGGTAAGTATTTTACACCAAAATATATGTATTTATATAAATTATAAATAGATTGTCAACACAAAAAGCAAAGAGAAATACTTTATGAGATACACGTGGTGGACCCCACACTGTCGTTGCAATGATTGCCACAACTTAAATCTACAATCTACCGAAATTATAATGTTAAAATCTTGGATAAGTTTTTTACAACAATGGGGTAAGATGTTGAATTTTTATATAATTGCACTAATTTCGCTAAATAGAATACATTATAAACGTCGACATATGTTTCACCTACTCACGAGGCATTGATGAGAACAGCTGCTCTCTTTGAGACAGTCTTGAGAAATGTCTTCTATTTAGCGAAATTTGTGCAATTATATAAAAATTCAACATCTTACCCCATTGTTTTATCATGGACTTTCGCCAGGTAACGCCTGATTCTATTCAATATTTAAGTTTTTTACGTTTGGTCCATGTCATGTAGAACTTAATTTTCAACTCATTTAAATCATAGATATGCACTATACCTATTATAAACTTATAATCTAAAGAAATTAATAAATCTTAAAACAGGGGGGACGCCCTGTTTTAACAAAAAGTGCGCTTTAAAGTATATCTCGCAAACGAATACTTAAATCAAAAAATTGTCTTAGATCGATGATCAGATCAGTTAAGTGCTTCTTCTTCTTCTTTCTTTAAAAACGTGGCTTCTTCGATATTTATCGATGATTTCGCCAATGTCAAGGTAATGCTTGATTAATTGATACTCCCGCACAAAAGAACTATAGTTATTCCTAACTAGCTCCAGGTGCAGGACAAGAAACGTTGTTCGGTATGAGAGTGTCTGGAAACCCGATTTTTGCGGAGCGCCAGAGGTAACCTAAAAAGCCACCTGCCACGCGCTCAGCAAAAATCGATGTTCCAGTTAAGTGCTGTAATATTATTTGTTAATCACGGTTGGTGTCAGCACTCACTCACATGAATGCACATGAATGTTTCATACGAAAATATTACGAATTAATATTATGTAAACTTACTTTGAGTAGTTTTGAAACATTACTAATGTGAATTTGGAGAGTCCAATCAGTTATTGTAAAACGCTTCCAAGTTTTTTTTAATAACATTATTAGTATTAAGTGTGTACCCACTAAATAATAAGAGTAGTAGCATTAGGTAATTAGTCTTTCTGGGTTTTAGGTATACCTACCTATCGAGCTAAGACGGTTGGCAACACTGGCCGCATGTGGCAAAATGCATGCAATCGCAGCTACTGTCACTGATTATATTATAAAACAAAAAGAAACTTTTTAAACGAGCGCCGAGTGCGGGTCCTCTGCGATGGCCAGGCTTCTCGCTTCTTGCAAGTGAATGCCGGGGTACCACAGGGGTCCGTACTATCACCAACTCTCTTGCTTCTGCATATCAATGATATGCTATCCCTCGGGAACATTCATTGCTATGCAGATGACAGCACACTGCACGGGAGTTACTCGGTTTGTCCGACGGCGGGGCGATCTGAGATTGAGGAGGAGAGACGACGACTCGTGGCTGATCTCGACCGTAACCTCGACAGTATCTCTCAATGGGGTACCGAGAACCTGGTCGAGTTCAATGCCGGCAAAACACAGGTGTGTGCATTTACTGCGAAGAAATCCCCTTTCCTTCCCCTACCCTCTCTTCAGAATACATTATTACCAATAAAGAACAACCTTGATATCCTTGGCATAGACGTTCGTCGAGAGCTCAATAATAAAAACTACATCGAAAGATGTATAGGGCTAGCTTCACGGAAACTAGGAATTCTGAATAAGGTAAAGAGATTCTTTACACCGGACCAGAGGTGTCTGCTGTACAAGACGTAGATTAGACCCTGCGTCGAATACTGCTCTCACCTCTGGGACGGCTCCGCGAAGTATCTGCTGGACGCTCTCGACGCTATGCAGCGACGGGCTATCCGTATTATAGATTGTCCGGAGGTAACGGGAAGCCTTGAGCCGCTAGCTCAGCGCCGAACAATAGCTTACTTGGCCGCATTCTACCGTATTTACCACGGCGAGTGTTCTGAAGAGCTCTTCAATCTGATCCCACCCTCTTCCTTCCGATCCCGAACAACCCGTGCCGGGCAGAGATGCCACTCCCACACAGTGGATAGCATGTTTGCGAGAACCGAACGTTTTAAACGTTCGTTTCTCTGCCGAACGATAGTGGCGTGGAATGCCCTGCCTGTGCACGTGTTTCCTCCCACATATAATCCTGGGTTCTTTAAACGGAGCGTGAAGAGGCACATCAGTAGGTCGTCAAGTTGAGGGCCACTCTCTATAGTATTGCGTGCTGTGAGAGTGGCCCACAATCGCTAGACGTCGTCACGACTTACCACCAGTCGGACGGCGTCAATTTGGCGACCCCAATATAAAAAAAAAAAAACTTTGTCAACGACCTTTTGACACTTTTGTAGGATAATCCACTTTGAAAAGATTTTAGCTTGACAGAAATGTTTGGTAATTTTTTTTTTTTAAATAACACATTTATTTACAATGTGAATTACAAAATCCAAAATATACATAATTATAGACTAAAAATATGATAATACAATTCAGCGCAGGTCCGAAATTCGGTTGCTTTGTGGGTAACCATAAATACCTACCTACTTTTATTACGTATGTTAGGACCTTATTTTTAACAAAACAAGGGTATTTTTGCCGTCACTTTAAATGTTAAATTAGGTTCATCTGCATAATACCTAAGTAATAAGTCCCTAATAGGTTTTTAAATATTATAAATGCACAATTGCCAGACTTGCCAGAAATTAAGTTTGTTCCGTAGATGAAAAAGAAACACAAAAGTAACAAGTGAAAATTCCATATTTTCATATGGGGGATTATTTACCACCGGCAATCTACTCGTAGGTATATAGATTAGGTAATGAATTGTCCCAACGACGCGGGATTCTCATCCCGAACAAACCCCCATAGAGGCCACATAGGTGGTCAAAGTCCGCCGGGCGCCACTGGAAATACGTTCTACGTGCGTACCAGAGACGTCCGGCAACGGACATGAGAGCGGCCTTTTCATTTGCGAATAACCTGCAGCTCAGTATGCTGTGCTATTTCTACCACCAACAACGTATTAATCGATACCTATTTATGGGTGTTCGATTTATCGGTCATTCTTGTTGTAATCGATTTCTCATAAATCTGGTAATAATGCTCGCTCTGCTAATTATAGACTGCTGCGATGTTTTGCCAATAATTCAATCTTTTCCTGATTACATGTAGAAGGTACCTACCCATAATAATTATTAATATCACAATTTAACATTATATTTTCTTTCTGGTGGTCCCTATTGTAAATAAATAATAACCTAGTTATGAGATTATTAAATTACAGAATTCAATAAATGTAATTCACATTTATTTAATTTGTACCTACTTACATGATTTAAAATAAACATATCATCAACATACATACATAAAATTACACCTGCTTCCCTAGAGGACTAGGCAGAGGCATGATAAACGCCCCCACTTTTCGCCTCTAAATTTGTGTTCTTATCAAAAACTTTTATGATTGTCAGAGACTTGTCCGGTGATCGGCAGGTGTACCACTTGCAGGTGAGGTTGACTTGGCCCCATAAGATCTTGGAGGGAACCATGTCCATTATATCTTCAAGCGTTTATTTGAAAAAAAAAACATTACTTCAATAGCAGTGAGCAGCGCCATCTGTTATCGAGTGGCAGTACTTATAAACGTTTCTATTAATTTTCAATTTCATGTAAAATAAGATGTGGTGTGGTGTTACCACATGTCGATAGGTACATATTAAAACAATAATATTTTAGGCTGGTATTGTAAAAAAGATAACAAATAAAGCATTGTAACTAGATCGAAGATAGATCTATACGTACTATCTAGGGACAGAATAGGGAATAATATTGACCTAGGTATTATTACTTTCAATCAGTCGTGCTATACCACGCACCAGTCCACGCGCACATAGCACGTGGTGTCCAATGTGGCCGTGTGGCGGATGACCACAATTGCTAGATTAGACCTGTGATTAGATTTAGTTAAAGTTACGTCACATTGTATTGCACCAGAGACCATCATCTCCTGAGTACATTGTTCACAGAGCGAGCGAAGTGTCTACTTCAAGACCGGGCAATTTTGCTTTCGTATTTTTAATACGATTTCCACAAAGCTTGGCACAAAAATATTCCTTGATTGAAAACATTTTTTTCACTGTAAGCATTTTGTGATTGGGAATAAAGCCCATAAATGTTTTCAATTTTCGCGAGGTCTAATTCCCACGGGACTACATTCCCAGTAAAATAAACCTAGTTATTCGTTATAACATCAGCTATCACTCTATCAGCCAGTGAAAGTATCTTTAAAATCGGTTTAGCCGTTTCAGACATTTGCCAAAACAGAAGTAGGTACTTACCTAACTACCTATATACCTTCCTACCTAGGAATAAACCTGAGTACTTGATGAAAAGCAGTTGATTCGGAATTATTGAGCGAAGCGAGCCGAAGGCGAGCGGAGCTCTCAACGGGTGACTCAAATTACGATTTATGTTAAATTGTTTCTCGGCGAATACTCGGCCGATTTCGGATTTTCTTGCACTTGTCGGATACATATATTTATGTAAAATATGTAGATGATGCTTCGTCATAATTCTTTGAAATATTATTATACTTGTGGGTAAAAGTGGTTCTGTACCTATACGTTAATATTTGTAGGGTAGTTAAATATTAAAACGCACTGTCAATGTCTGCCGACTCCCACCATTGAGACTTTTATAAAAGGTAGTGTTGTAGTACGATCCTGTTCAGTTCCTGTTCAGTTTTAGTCTACGAATATTCAAGTATTGCTTAATGTATTTCACAATCACAAGTTATTACAGAAGTATGTAGCTATACCTAAGTAGGACATAGGTACTAAAGCCTAGTTCAGCAGTATAAGTCAGTTTGGCTACTATATATTACGTGTCGACTGTTGTCAATCCTTGAGGAGCTTCTATACTAAGATAAGTGTATTGTATTGTTATTATGTTTAAATACTTGTAAGATATTGTTACGAGCCGGGGTTCTACGGAATGGAAAATGCCGATCAAACTACCACAAAACACTTTATTTATTACACCACTAATTTACACTTCACTATAAAGCTTCACTAAAACACTTTTAATCGCACTTGAACTCGCAGGTATAACTCGTATTATCGCTCTGGAAATACTGATGATCCGCCACCGAAGTGCTCCGCCTTTATAGTGCGGTCATTACTCTAGATTACTCTGGAATTTTCACGGAAGAAATATCGCGAACATTCCACACCTTCGAGATGCTTCTAGATAACACGTTACATAGAAGTACCTTGACAGAACATTCCCGAAAGACGTTACGTAGTAGTACTGCGATTTGCTACTAGATGGCGCCGAGTTTGGTAGTCTTATTACTCGCTACGAGATGGCGTTACACTGCCCCCTCCTAAGACATGCTCGTCCTGAGCATTGTCAGGCCCATAATATCGCGCCAATCGATCCACATGAACTATCTTTGGCGCACTTCTTGGACTCTTCCGTATTCGGTAAGTGACATCGTTAATCTTGGTCACAACTCGGTATGGTCCATCCCATTTAGCTTGCAGCTTAGGAGACTTCCCTTTACTGCGGACTGGGTTATGTAACCACACTAACGAACCTTCATCGAAGCTCTTATTGTTTGTCTTTCGGTCGTAACGGGTCTTCATCTTTTCAGACATTTGTTGACCTGATTGTCTGACATGCTCATAAATGTCATTCATCCTGCTGCGCAAGTCATTCGCATAATCGGTGATATTGCGTGGAGCGTCAGGTGGTATACCGGTTATTAAGTCGGCAGGCAACCGTAATTCTCTTCCAAAGTTCGCATAAGCTGGTGTCACTGACGTGCTTTCGTGAACCGCACTTCGGTAAGACAAAAGAAACGGTTGGATGTGCTTGTCCCAATCTTTTTGCCTGCTTTCCACAACTTTTGCCAGATATCTCTCCAATGTCTGATTAAATCGCTCCACCATTCCATCTGACTGCGGGTGGTAAGAGGTCGTTCTGGTTTTGTGAGTACCCATGACCCGACACATTTCCTGGAACACCTGAGATTCAAAATTTCTTCCTTGATCGCTATGGATTTCTAGAGGCACCCCGAAACGACAGAAGACTTCGTGAACTAATTTATCTGCGACCGTAGTAGCTTCTTGATTAGGTATAGCGAAGACTTCTGGCCACTTCGTGAAATAATCCATCACAACCATGAAGTACTTGTTTCCGCTTTCACTTTCAGGAAACGGTCCCGCAACATCTAGGGCTATCCTTTCCCATGGTGCCCCAACGTTATACAGTTTCAGTGCACCTCTGCTCCGTGTATGAGGTCCTTTCACAGCAGCACAACTCGTACATTTGCGACACCAGTCCTCAACGTCGTCGCGACAGTGAATCCAGTAAAACCGCTCACGTATCTTCAACAGAGTCCTTTTTACTCCCATATGGCCCCCTGAACATCCATTATGGTAGAGCTGTAGTACATCTGGGACCTTAACTTTAGGGACGACCATTTGCAAATGACAGCTGTCTCCTCGAGCATTTTCCCATTTGCGGCACAAGACTCCATCCTGAATAACTAAACTGTCCCATTGCGCCCAATAACTTTTTGTGATTGAACTCATTGAAGCGACGTCACTCCACATGGGTTTAGGAGCACTTGCTTCAATCCACTCAAATATTGGCTTGATGTCCGCGTCGTCCTGTTGAGCATGTTGTAGGATTTCTTTCCATTCGTCGCTCAGATCCGTTTTAAGCATCTTCACAGGTATGGCTACCTTTATCTCCTGTTTGGCACAGTGCTTACGGTCTTCAGGGCAAGGTCTTCTTGACAATGCGTCTGCGTTGCCATGGAATCTGCCATCCTGGGTTTGTGAGATCGAAACCCTTGGGGCTCTTCTAACATCAGCCGGCACCCGCCACGCATACCTGGCTATTATTCGTTTTCCCTGCTGTTGCTGGGCGGTGACGTTAGCCACCCTATCTTCTTGGGAACGACTTTCTTCTCTTTCAGCAGTCCGCTTTGGGCAACTGAATCGAAGGTGGCCCCTCTCACCACATGTGTAGCACCTAGGGCTATACCTCGTGAAACGGTCGCGAGCCGGTGATGCTACAACTTCCCTGACGCGGTGAGATCGATGATCTTTCCGTACGGCTTCGACCTCCAAAGCATGAGCCAAGGCGTCTTTGAGAGTCTCATGGTGCCCGAGCCTCACAGCAGCCCTGACTTCCAGGTCGTGGATGCCGTCGATGAATGCTTGCACCAGATTCCCATTGATGAGCGCAGGTACCGACTGGTATGCTTTCCGTACCAGCTTCTCTACTTCCAGGGCCCACTGTTGCAAGTTTTCGCCAGTGCGCTGGACACGATCCTTCAGCTGCGCACGATACACGTGTTCCAGGTGAGCGTCACCGTATCTGGCTTCCAAGGCTTCTAGTAGCTGCTCGTAGGATACATCGTCTCCGAGAGCTTCTAGGATGGTTAACGCCTTGTCTCGCAGACCCAATGTAAGCGCAGTCATGGCCTGGGCTTTGCTCCAACCGTTTGCCTTCTTAACGGCCTCAAACTGCTTTTTATAGGCCGACCATGAAGATGTCCCATCGAATGGCGGTACTTTAAATCCACGCGCTGAAGGTACGGCAGGTAAGGAAGTCGCAATCCCATCTCCAGCTTTCAGATTTCCCAGCTCTTTCCTCACATCTGTAATCTGGTTTTTTACATCTTCAATCCGAGTTTCGGCTTCCGTGATGCGGTTCTCAACATGATGAACCTGATCCTTCATCACATTCATCTCCTTGCCAAAAGTCGCTCGAAGATCTTTCATGAGGAGCGTCTGTTCCTCCTGGTGGCGTGCCTGCTCCTCCTTGTCGCGCAGCAGCTGTTCTTCCAACCGGCGGGCCTGCTCCTCCTGGCGGCGTGCCTGCTCCTCCTGGCGGCGTGCCTGCTCATCCTTGTCACGCAGCAGCTGTTCTTCGAACCGGCGGGCCTGCTCCTCCTGGCGGCGTGCCTGCTCCTCCTGGCGGCGTGCCTGCTCCTCCTTGTCCCGCAGCAGCTGTTCTTCCAACCGGCGGGCTTGCTCCTCCTGGTGGCGGGCCTGCTCCTCCTGGCGACGGGCTTGCTCCTCCTGGCGACGGGCTTGCTCCTGTAGCATCGCCATCAGCGCAGCAAAGTCTGGAGATGCTGGCGCTGGAG
The DNA here is from genome assembly GCA_963556515.1 of Nudaria mundana. Classification (NCBI taxonomy): domain Eukaryota; kingdom Metazoa; phylum Arthropoda; class Insecta; order Lepidoptera; family Erebidae; genus Nudaria; species Nudaria mundana. Next base: position 3,392,687 of record OY748301.1, on the reverse strand, counting down.
ATACCGTGGGCGGGCAAGCTTCCACCGTTGGCTGCTGCTGACCACCCAACCTCTCCGGCGTATTACCTCCGAAGCGCCTGCTGTCCAACTCCTGCTGGCGCTGACCCCTGGTACGGACGCCCTCTGTGTCTTCTTTCGGTAACACCGGCATTGTCCAAATCCCCAATTCTGACACCAATTTGTTACGAGCCGGGGTTCTACGGAATTAAAAATGCCGATCAAACTACCACAAAACACTTTATTTATTACACCACTAATTTACACTTCACTATAAAGCTTCACTAAAACACTTTTAATCGCACTTGAACTCGCAGGTATAACTCGTATTATCGCTCTGGAAATACTGATGATCCGCCACCGAAGTGCTCCGCCTTTATAGTGCGGTCATTACTCTAGATTACTCTGGAATTTTCACGGAAGAAATATCGCGAACATTCCACACCTTCGAGATGCTTCTAGATAACACGTTACATAGAAGTACCTTGACAGAACATTCCCGAAAGACGTTACGTAGTAGTACTGCGATTTGCTACTAGATGGCGCCGAGTTTGGTAGTCTTATTACTCGCTACGAGATGGCGTTACAATATTATAATATGACCCTACCGAGTTTCTTGCCCTTCTTCTCGGGATTCTGTGGTAATCGAATGGGCGGATTACGAATAAATACAATCAGTCTTGACTTTAGTGTTTCATTGCTTAGGGGTATAGGTACCTAATAGTATTCTTCTGCCAGATGATATCGGAGCGATACTCATCATGATTAGACATACGATTATACGATCACAAAGCTATGTGGAACCTTAGGGAGTTATATAGATCAGGTACTAAGACAGGTGTGGGAGTGAGGTACACCTCTGCCTACCCCTTGTGGGATATAGACGTGATGTATGTTTGGCTTCCTGACTAGTATAAAGCTTAGTATGTTATCATGTTATGTTATCATCTATGTTATCACATAGAATACTATGAATAGTAGGTAGGTAATTCAGATTATTCACCTACAAGACATCTAATTACGAATAGGCTAAAGCTTCTCTTATTCTTTATGCCACACACTCATCAAAAGCTTACAGAATTACCCAGGTTCTTACGAAGCCAGAATTTTGAATTACGATCAAATAAAAATAATTTAATTGATGGTAAAAATTCCCATAGCGTAATGACAAAAAATACTTTGACAGAGTTATATCGCTTTGAATCAAAACTCGCTTCGCTCAAATATATGCTGCAGCGTAACGGTACGTTTCGCGACTGCGGCGACCTAGTTATTACAAACAGATCTATACTTCAATGCTGTTAAGGTAGTATGTCTTACTTAGGTACTTATACAAGTAAATAACTAGGTAGGTAAATAAATACGAATCGTAACCACGTGCAATTGTAGAAATATCGATTTCAATCGAACCACAAAACTCATCGATACTACTACGTAATATCCCTACATAGGGTTATACTTGACTATATTTGATTATATTTGACGTCCCTCTGTCTGTCTGTTGGTTCCAGCTAATCTCTGAAACACCAGGACCCAATTTATTGGGATATTCACTAGCAGATATCTAATGTTATAAAGAGGAACGTAGGATACTTTCTTTCCCGTTGTATAGGTGCCGCTATAGGGGCTGTATTCCCGTGGGATTTGGGATCTAGAGAACTATTTAACAGGTGGTCAATGGGTATCTGTTAAAAAGGCTAGACAATCTATCTATCGTGGAATTAATCCCACCACTGTTCAATTATCCAATTGATCTATTTGTGCCCCATACATTATCGGATTCTTCATTGTGACTTTAAGAGTCTATGCCTGTACGTTAGGATGTACTTCAAGGCTCTTACGTATAAACACACGTAGGTATACCTACCTCGACTTCTGTATTGAGGGTATGAGTACCTTGTAAAGATCTTACTAAACTATTGGACCTGTCTAAAATTAATAAGTCATCGGTATAGAATAATAATACGGTTCAGCGCACATCACAAGAAAACGGGTGGACCTTTCTATTATAGTGTACGCAAAGGCAACTAGATGACCTAGAACTAAGAAACATGACCTAAGTTCAGTACTTTGTTGATTATTTTGAAACTACACTGCAGCAACAAAGAAGTAAAACACTGCAAATGAATTGCGTTACAAAAATGAGTATCGGTATTTTACAACTCTTTCTGTGATTAGTGAAAAAACTTATGGGATTTAAAACATTCTTTCGAGAATTTTAATAATATTTTTTATCTCCTGGTTGGAACTTGGAAGTAAATACTACTTAATATTAATTTTGGTCAAGTATTTATCATAACAGAGATCGTTCTGCCAATTTCTTCTCTATTTCTGTCTATTTCCCATAAGAACTACACTGTTATGGACACTGTTCTGCCTCGAGTTCAGACAGGCCAATGAGTTTGGGGTGTGTTATTGTACCTGCCATTTAACCGTGTTTGATTAATATGACATTGACTTTGAACTAGCAGTTTGGGCGATTGGCAAATAAATTGGGTAATGGCGGTCGACGTCCAAAATTCAATGTCATGATTCGCAAACTCCGAGTTAGATAATAATTTGTTTTTATATCTACAGGATCCATTATAGTTCATTCTTGTCCGTCTATCTGTATGTATATGTATCTACAGTGTTGGGGACGGCTTTCTATGTTAACTGCTAAGCGGCTGAACCTCGACATTTTCCGTGAAGCGACTGCCATTAGGCAGGTTTTCACAGGGTCAGTGCAGAAGTCAGTATCGGACTGACCTCAAAATATTCGTGTGCGAATATATAAGTCAGCACTGACTTCCCACCGCTGTACTGACTTCAAATCAATTTACAGTGGGTTTTTCTCGGGTCAGCGCTAACTTGTCTCGAATTCGGAGTCAGTAACTGGCCCTGTGTAAATCAGCCTTTAGACTTCCACTGACTTCCACAACCCATTGCAATGTCGAAGTTCTGCACAGTCAGGCTTGCTTTCTTTTACATGTCACTGAACAATGGTTTTTATAATAAGCCTCTGCAAGCCTCTTCGATGAACCAGGCATGAAACAAAGAAAGAAACATTTATTTGGTACAAAGTGGCCACGCAATCCAACATAAGACACAAATAATTGACATAAATTACATTGGGGATTAGAAGCATGTTCACTCATTAAGAGTATAAACATACTTCCAAACCACAACCAACAACTGACGCGCGATTAATAGTGTGACACACAAATATACCAAATGGGTTTCCAGTTCAGTATGTGCCAGGTAGAAGCCTGGCGCTGGTTTTCAACTGGACCCAAATGGTCAGTGACACATCGAACTGCCGAAGCCGAGTGTTAATGTGTGAATGAAGGACAGTAGAAGTGATACAACAATTATAAATAGTACGGTAGTACTATTTATAATTGTAATAGTAACGGTATATAAATAATGTATACAGGGTGTTACGTAAGGGTTATATCAACCCGAAGACACGCCCATCAGCTGATTGCCCAGAACGCCTTTTGATGTTTCGACCGCGAAACAAGAAAAAAAAAGTTCATCATAAAAAAAGTTATATGCGTTATTTCAAATCAAAACAAACGTGTCCCAACACTAGTGCTTGACGTACTTACTAAACGACAATGGTGGGAGGCGCGGGAGGTGGTGTCGCTCACGACCTTGATGTGAAACAGACAATTTTAGCGAGTGTTGTTCAAACAAGAGTGTTTTATTCGGTAATAATGTTTTTTTTCTGAATGATTTTCTTTTTCGTGTTTGGCGGTTGACACATATCGAAACGGGTTCTGGTCGACCAGCTGATGGGGCTTTTTTCGGGTTTATATAACCCTTACGTAACACCCTGTATATTAAATAATGGCATGATTATATATATGATTACGAGACATTAAGCTAGTGGTTGGCTGGCAGAACGTTCCTCCTGGAAACTGACGTTCATTTGAGTGCGGCCCTATACTGTCGTTGTCGCTATTCATATTGTAAAATGTTTAAGGAAAGTGATCAAACATAATTTGCTTAAAGAAAATAAGTTAATAAATGAATTGTTTCTCTTCCAGACTTATCACTGGTGGGCCTTTTTGAGTTGGGCGTGATCCCGAACCGCAAGGGTGGTTTCTACTGCAACGACCCCGCTCTTAGTCATAAGTTTAATGGAGATACAGTCAATACTGCGGTCATCATGTCCACTATCTTTGCTATGCCACTTGTTATCGTAAGTAACACAAATTCTTAATTAGTTATTATTAAGAAGTGGAGCATTCAAGTTATTAATATCAATGATGTTATAGCTTTGAGGAATAAGCGGGCTCTTTAATAGTTAAAAATGAGTTTAAGGGCAGTCCGGTCCTTTGATTTATAAATCAAAGTGTAGGTACCCTGGGCTCGTAGAAAAATAGAGGTAGCAAAAGAAGAAAAAGTGCCATTCAAAACATCGTGTTAAATTTTTTTTTTTTTTTTAGCTCTTCCTTACGGAATACTTGTTCGCTGAGGCAGACTTCATGGGTCTGTCAAAACTGCAAAGGACATTGAAGAGCTTTTTCTTCTTGTATAGAGTATACGTCTATGGTCTACTCCTCAACCTCGGCATCGTGGAAGTGATGAAAGGATTGATGGGGAGCCCAAGACCGACATTCTTTGATTTGTGCCAACCGGACGCTGCTAAGACTTGTAATGGGTAAGTTGTTAATGATTGTTATTTTACAATGTGTTATTGATATGTTATGGGTTGTAATAAGTTTTTTTTTTCGTAAGAGATGTAACCAGAATTAGGTCAATTCTAATAGAATACACATTTGATTTGTAAACTTTCACCAGTTTCACTCTACCTAACTGAGTAATAAATAACACATTCCCGGGATAAAAATACCCTTTAGCACTCTGAGGTAATGTAGCTGTACATCGAAAGACTTTTCAACATTGTTTCAGTAGTTTCGGAGACTAATCAATGCTAACATTCAAATCTATGCTCTTTATTTGTAATATTACTATAAATATTACAAGGGAACTTAATCTTGACTAACATCGCCTTATTGCTTCCCGAAGTTTCGGTTGTATTGCACGGTGTAAAAAAATACATCGTTAAAACCAGTTGAGTGAGACTGTCGTCAAAATAACGGTCCAATCTCGTCCAGTCAATGTTAGTGTCCACATACATTGTCCGGTCACTGACTGGCCACATCCCAGTTTATTACTTCCTCCATTACGAGATCATATTTGAGGAGTAGGTGTCACAAATATATTTGACATTGGGGAGACGATGACTTAATATTAGGTACAGTGTTATGAATATATGAGAGTTTAATTATAGAGTCAATACGCATTAAAGTCAACCCAGACGTAGTGTTAGTGAATACATGTCAAAATCTATAGCAGGAAACATGGCTAAAATTTGGTCGTTAACTTTCCTGGCGAGAGGGGTAACCAACTAAACTGCATAGTATCTCCTTGTCGGTCTTATTAATTGAAGATGGGAATTCCTGGTATTCCATTGAAAAGGGTTTCAGAGCTGGCTGCATATTGCATTATTTGTCGGAAGCGGGCTTGTTGGTTAAACCCAGTACCTAACATAATAAAATAGATTTTTATATTATTCACATAATTTAGTCCATAAAAACTAATATAACCTTCAAGAAAACATACTTAATTTGGATTCATGAAGACTTTCCTTCTTTTCTAGTTCTGAATTCGTGAGTAACTTCGAGTGCACACCCACCGAGCACAGCAGCTGGCACCAAATGGACTCTTACAGAAGTTTCCCTTCAGGGCATACCTCATTATCGGTCTACTGTGGATTCTTTATTGCAGTGCGTATTTAAATTAATCTAGGTTGCCATTAAAGCTGAAGTTTATCACTCAATTAAAAACAAAACACTGCAATGCACGAATATAAACTTTACGGCTGTTTTCGTAATTGAAAGCTGGTGCTTCCAGAGGTTCTTGTGTGGTCCCACTTCGATTTGGTCCCATTCGGACTATTTAAAGTCGTGTTTTTTGCTAGAATTATCATGATACAAGTAATTGTCACCAGACATCACTATAATGATCCTCATTTTTTCTATAGTGGTATCTTCAAAGGCGTGCGTTCCACTGGCAACACAAAACTATCTTCCTGGTCCCCATGCTGCAGTTACTCTGCGCTAGTTACGCGGCAATCTGCTCCCTCACCAGGATCACGGATCACCGTCACCATTGGTGGGATGTACTGGTCGGCTCCATCATTGGACTCTTGGCTGTTTTGTATACTGTAAGTTTCTTATGTCTGTTTGGTTGCCCTGATATTAAATCCAACAATAATAATAGGTGTCTCTACGTGGGGTCAATAGCTGATTGGCGAAATATATTGTGTAAATAAAATGTTTGTGTCTACTCTACACAACAGTATGTATGTATGTTCGGTTTAGTGTTCTCCTCTAAAAGGTATTTCTTTTTATAATATCAGGATTCTTCTATCTGAGCCTAGTTAGCCCCTATCAGCCGCCTCATCGCCTCAGATTCTTAACGCAGCACTTACCCAAGTGTTAAACAACATTCTATCATTAAAATACTAATAGTATTATGTTTTTCAGGTGGTAATTACGAAGAACTTCACTTACGGTTACTCAAATTCCAACAGCGACGCCAAGTCGGAAGAGAGCCGGAACACGTCAAAAATCCTTTTATACGAAGACAGCCGGAGAGGCACTATTCCCTAGATTTAAACTTTAAATGTAGGTACTAGCATATTGGAAAAGACCAGTGTATAAAATATTATAAGCAAAATATGGTTAGCAGTTAGAAAGTTGACTGGATTTATGTACGGTCATCGTTTTAAGAAATTGTAATACCAATGTATTTGCAGAAATATATGAATGATTGCTATATACTTGACAATCCCCTATTGTTTCTTAAATGTCAAGACACCTTTCTATGGTGTCCTGGTGGTGGACCTTTCTATGGTGTACAATACTGTAGTACATTATTTTGATCTGTCTCGTAGGGCTTCGTCAGCGTTTGCAATGAAAGCGCAAAAAATGTGTTTATTTACGACATTACATTAGAAACCTCTAAAATAATCGGTATTACACTAGTATATTTTACATTAAAACCTTCCTGTTGAATCACTCTATCTATTAAAAAAAACCGCATCAAAATTCGTTGCGTAGTTTTAAAGATCTAAGCATACATAGGGACAGACAGACAGGAAAAGCAACTTTGTTTTATACTACGTAATGATAATGATGATGTAATGATTACGGATGGGCTATACAAAAAAAAAACCGTGCGCATTAGCATGGCACCTGGCTCGAAAAGAACCCTCCTCCCGCTTCCCCGCGCGGGGCCCCGCTATCGTCCGGCGAGACCGGTAGCACAGATTACTAAATAGTTACTACGTAACAGATACTTCACTCAGTAGAAAAATTTCCAATACCTACTGCTATAATAGCCTACTCCGTCGCGTCAGCAACCACTGCATGCTAAAATGTGCCTAAATGCTCAAGCTTACAGTTGTGATTGCTTCGCACCGCCTCTTGCGGCGCGACTTGTGTTGGAAGTTTCGTAGGTAGGTATTTGCGCGACTGTCCGTCAAATATTATCACAATTTAATTCTAATCAAAATAGTTTTTTAAACGTTGTTAAAATAAAGTATAACGTTTCTATGTAACAAAAATATGTAAATCTGTGTCTGAAAGGCAAGCTAATGCTTAGTATTAAAACCTATTAAAAATATTTTTTTGTCGTTTACAAAAAATAGTAATAGTTTATCACTTACCTTTCGTCATTTTTCCAATTACCTGTCAATTGGAAAAATGTTAAGTGTTTATTCCTTCTTTTACTTGATTTGCACCCATCTACAGCACATAAGGCACCGGACGGCATCGTAGGTACGCGTACGAACGAATGGAACTATTAAAATTGAACAACGTGCGTGCGCTTCGCTTGCGAAAACCGCACTGAATTTGGTCCTCAAACGGCCCGCCGGGCGGTAGGTAATTATAGCGCGTAAGTACATGGAGTGACGGAGGCCTGCCGGTAGCGTCAGAACGTCAATTCAGCGTCACACTCGCCGTTGCACATTTCGTTCCGTTTGAGTTGTTTTGAGTAATTTGTTACTGAGTTTTTGTTATTGTTACGTTTGGAACTTTATTTGTTACTAGCTGTTTGCCGCAGCTCCGCCTGCGTGTTACTTTAGATCTACATAACTTTTTTATTTATGAAGCGATTGAAAACCAAACCGCAAATTCAAATCAAAAAATCAAATTGTTTGTGAGATTAGCGTGTTCAAACATTCAGACAAACAGACAAAAGTTCTAAAAACCATTGTTTTGAAATTTATTGCGTTCATAAAGCCGGCCCTACACCAGTTTATCTATTATATCTTCTATTATATTCTGTATTATACGAGTACCATAAAAATTCAACTTAAGATACGAAAATATGAAATATTATTTATCATCTACGTCATGTGTGATAGTCCATTGAATTGTATGGCGAGCGATATTGTATCTTAAGTTAAAATATTATAGTATCTTAGCTGTGTGCAGCGCCCCTTAGCGAACTCCACTGCGGGTGACGTAACCAGTTCTGAAGAGCTCTTCAATCTGATCCGCGCCGTTCCGACCGATCTTCAATCTGACGCGTGCCGGGCAGAGATGCCACCTCCACACAGTGGATAACATGTTCGCGAGAACCGAACGTTTTAAACGTTCTTTTCTCTGCCGCGTATATAACCGCGCATATAACCCTGGGTTCTTTAAGCGGAGCGTGAAGAGGCACATTACTGGGTCGTCAAGTTGAGGGCCACTCTCTATAGTATTGTGTGCTGCGAGAGTGGCCCACAATCGCTAGACGTCGTCACGACTACACACCAGGCGTGCGGCGTCAATTTGGCGAACCCAATATAAAAAAAAAACCTACGACGTTTTGCACGTTTTGAATTTATTACGCCAAGGAAGTAGTATAGTAGTTTTTTTGCACTCATTACTTTAAACCTAGTCGGTAGTCAGTCCGTCAGCGAGAATTGTTTTTCAATCGACTTGCAAAAAAGGAGGTTCTCAATTCGACTGTAGGTACTTACGTTTTTTTATGTTTGTTACTTTGAACCGATTTTGTTTTTTTTTTTAATTGACAGATACTACTTTCTAGTGGCCCCATTTCAATTTGGTCCCATTCCGACAATTATTTGGTCCCACGGGTAACACGAGAACATATTACAGTGAGCATGAGATGAGCAATACACTTGATGCCATGGGCATGATTCATCCAAAGTCCTTCCATAACCCATAACCCACGTACGGTCACTTCACATGCTTGGATTCCATGGATCCAACTCACGTGGCAGAAAAAGGGGTCTAATATGTAAATATCTCAATGCGGATATTAATTGACCTTTACATCACAAACTCATTAATAGTTTAATGAGTGTAATTTTAATTTTTAATCAACTTTTAATTACGATTCTAAAGATCAAATGGCAGTAAATAAAGTACTTACTCAGACTAAAAGAATAACATATCAATATTCTTCTTCTAGTCTGAGAGTACGTACTTAATTTTTTTTTAAACATGTCGGAACAAGAAGTTTTCGTCGATATTTGAGTCTATACTGGTAGCTTATCCTAGGAGGGGCTCGTGGTCTAGTGGTAACCGACAATGTTAACACATTGCAAAGGTTAAGCAACATCTAGTCAGGCCGGTCTTTGGATGGGTGCCCATTTCTTAACACATTGAGACCCCTCCGTGCCTCGGAGAGCACGTTAAGCCGTCGGTCCCGGTTGTCATACGAACATCTATGGCAGTCGTTAAGGGTAGTTGGGCCCTAAATCAAAAATCCGACCGGTCTAACTACAGAACTTCAATATTGCCCATGGTTGTAGGGGTCAGATGGCAGTCACTTCACGGAAAATATCGAAGTTCAGCCAAATCGCCGTTAGACTGGAAAGCCTAAAAAAACTACGTTGGGAAAAGGCTCGGTGGATTATTATTACTGGTAGCTTATCCGTGGCCTAACTAATCCTAACCTTCAAAAGGTGCATCTGCTGACTACCGGGGGAGGCTCTTTTACCCTTTGTGTACGGAACCCTAAAACTGGAACAGTGAATGATTGTGTCTGCCCATAAAGCGACACGGGGGCCTCCCCACCCCCCTGCGCGGGAACCACTGCCAATTTTACCAACGTAGGGATCCCAATGTATGTAGCTACAGACGTTGTATCGAAAAAGACACAACTTTTAGGAGTTTTACGTAAATAACAGTCGCTAGGGAAATAGTCATAATATAATACAAATTAAAGCTATAAAGGGAACAATAATTTAGTTACCGACTATAACAACAATATGCTCTAATAATCTAAACTAGGTATGCGATGCATGCTGCTGTTGCAAAAAAGAGAACGATGTGTTAAATTTTCGAACGACAACGATTTATTTTTTTATATTGAAACTTTTTTTTTGTTCTAAACCACCCTCACGCCACACGTTATCACTGTGGTAAGTTTGGAGGAGATCGGTTCAGGCGTTCAGATGCGGACAAACGAAATACATGAGTCGCTTAAGATTGAGCTTCGCTCACTTCGCTCAATAATTTCAGACGATAGACGTCTACAGCTGGGCAGAGACCTCCCCCAATGAAAGCCACAACATTCGGTCCTGCTCTTTCCGCATCCAGTGGCTTCCCGCGACCTTTACGATGTCGTCGGTCCACCTTATGGCAGGACTACTAACGCTGCGTCTCCCAGTACGCGGTCGCCACTCGAGGACTCGCAGGCCCTATCGGCCATCGCTGTCCGCCTCGTACGTGGGTAACACCCCTCTGTCTACCCCTTCGGGGTTAAAGACGTGATTGTGTGTGTGTTTATTTACAAATAATAGCCAACAACTTCACCCTTCCTATGTATGTTCTGGATAGGGAGTAATAATTCCTCGTGGGTACCGAGAGTCCCGACACCTAAGCTTTCAACATTTTATTTGGATATAAATAACCAGCGAAATATAGGCGTATAGTATGTCTCTGCCTACGCTCTTGGGTAGACTTCTGTGATTGTATGTTAATTTAAAAAACAATAGTAAAGATTTCGTTTTCGAAGTAGGGCACACGGCACAATTCTTTCGTGAACTTTTTTAAATGTTGCTTTGATAAACTAATTCCTTAGAACCAGAATAAATTTAATCTACTAACAAATCCAAGCAAATAAATAAGATTATAATCAATAGGAATCTATTAGACATTAATAATGTAGATTTGAGATATTGTTAGTTTCTTAGAATGCTGATGAATCAGCAAATACTCGTAGCTGTCATTTTATGGTGTTTTAAATACCATCCGTGATTATATTTATAAGTTTCTGAGAACTTGGGATTTAGTTTACTTATTAGAACCGCTCTAACCGTCTGATGCTTCTCAAGAATATAGTAGCAGCTAGCATGGCAGTGACGACACAATTATGACGACCGGACCGACCTATAACCAATAATATCGAAGAAAAGTACAAAAAATGTATTAAGCCGCGACATTTTCGGCGATATCATTGGTTTTTAGTCGATCGAGATTATGTCGACACTGCCATGCTCCTGGGGCTGGTTATTTCTTGCCCCAAAGAATCAGTATCACCATTCAACGTTGCAATGCAGCCAGTGATCTGAGATACTCATCAGTCAGCACTGACGCAAAGGATTTTTTTCACGATATTTTGTACATACCTTACCTAGCTGTCGAAATAACACGTTGTCACAGCCTTATAGGGTTGCCATATGGGTCTCAGAGCCCCAATTCATTCAGCAAGTAATGCACCTGTGCTGATCAACGGACGAGGTCCTGGTACGTCAGCAAGAATGGGTTATGTGGGTCGAATAAAGTAACTGGCGAATAGTGTACCTACCTACACCTCTGGAGAGGCGTGTAACTAAAACCTCTGTTATGTAAGTATACTATTCCCTATTCTCTGTGCTAAAACGTTCAAAAAATTATAAAATAATATAAACTACAATACATTAAGTAGGCGGAACTCGCTTCAAGGTAACTTTACTTTGAGTAATCAGTATAGGTACTCTTTGAACTTGCTTTCAAATAGTTTCAAACTTTCTTCGTACAGTATTTGGTTTCATAAGTAAGTACAATATAGAATAGTCTTTTTGTATTTCAAAGCAATGAGTTTGCTTAAACTATTCTTAAAATATTAAGAAATAAATTATAAATACTTAAATCGATGGTATATAAGACAAATGTGATAATTACAAAATTTTGATGATTTGACATTTTAATGCCAAACGTACTAAATGAGCATGCTCTACCTGTCTCTTTCTGTATAAACTGTACTTGTACATTCATAGCAAGTGATTTCATTTTAAAGCCATAAAAGGTAATGGCAGTTATTTACCATCAGTTTAAACTACAAAAAATTAAATTTATTACATAGATTTATAACAGTTCGTTTGTGTTTACCATTATTGACAAATAAGCTAAATATTTTTATTGCTATTATCATTTTGTAACTATTTCGATTCCCAATCATCCTACTAATATTATAAACGCGAAAGTTTGTGAGTATGTATGGATGGATGGATGTTTGTTACTCTTTCACGTAAAAACTACTAAATGGATTTTAATGAAACTTTACAATAATATAGCTTATACATCAGAATAACACATGGACTACAATTTATAAAGATATTGTGTGAATTGTTCAAAAAATGACGATAAGTGACAAGTAAGTAGGAGTCGACGCGGCTCGACGGGGACGGGAAAAAATCCAAATTACCACGCGGACGAAGTCGCGGGCGACCACTAGTATTAAAATATGTTAATCCTTTCAAGTGCCGGTAGACAAATGTTTTAAGTGATCTTAGCACTACTGAACACTCGTCAGCAAATGGTAACAAATGGTGGTTTAAAAAATACTAGGCCAGAAAGAATAAAATGTAGACAAATGTTGTAAATGATTTAACAACAAAGTTGTAAGTAAACAGAATGAGCCCGAGAGTACATACTAAAGTTATTTAATTTAATTAACTAAGGCATTGACAAATATGAAAAAGTATTTTATTTTGGTTGATATTTTCATACTACACATTGCATTTCTAGTATCAGACATCGGATCTTAGTAGGTACCTATTCAAAAGAAATGTTTCTATTCTTGAGATTTTGGCGGGAATTTTGCGCGGGTGGCCGCCGCGCGACCGTCCAACTGGCAAATACACGATCTTTGACGAACGAAAGATAGTATAGGCAAGCGGCAAACCCCCGAAAAAGTGCGTAGATTTAAGGCTTGGGCAAACCAAAAGCAGTTGCAGTACGGTAGCAGTGCGTCTAGGTTAGTAAATAATGTAGTTATATGAGGGATGACACACTGAAGAAAGCGGGCCCGCTTAAATATTGTGTATTTACGAAACATATTCCGAAGATGAGGCCAGAAAAAGAAGCTGGGTAAACCCACTTAATAGTCAGAGGCTGATTGTGGACAGTCCCATACTTTATTTGAAAGTTTATGTGCAAATCCCGATATGTTTGAAAAGTACTACCATATGCCATTACATGTTTTAAAGAATTATTACACCACGTTAAACCTTTCATTATTAAATCAGACACAAACATGAGACTAGCCGCTCCCCTCTCTTGCCCTTCCCCACCACGACCGAAATTCGGTCGAGTTTACGCGCATTGAGTCGTCAGACAACTGATTTTGCGTCGTCGTGTGGTATCAACTGCCTTTTTGTATGAAACCGAATGCAGCAGAAATTATGCTACCGAAATTCTGCGACCGACTCACAAAATTACGCTCGTTTGGTTTTAGCCTAAGTAGAAGTAAGTGATTTAAATGGATTAACAAATATATTTGAATATACTTTTATCAATGCTCCCCTCTAAATACTTTAAATTTGGTCTACTGAATACCGCTTTCCTGTCGACAAAACGTGACGAGTTCAGGGTGGCCATGTTGCGTCACGCAGTGGACGTTATGGCAATTAATGAGACATGGTTAAGAACTGGGCAGGAAGGCCGTGCTCCGAAGGTTCAGGGCTTCAGGGTTATAATCTCAGGCATATTCTGCGTCCATTGGTTTGACGTCCGTAAGGGTCGTGGAAGAGGAGTAGCATTCTACATAAAGTCTGGAGTGGGTGCTCATACTAGGAATCATCCCGTACACCCTAACGTGGAACAGGTGTGGATAAATATTAATGTCTCAGGAAAAAAGGTACTTGTTGTGCTTACCGCCCACCCTGGCTAAGCTTGGATGTGTTCTTGGTGGGTATGATGGATAGCATCACTGCGTTGGCCCCCTATGATGGGGTGGTACTCCTGGGCGATTTTAATGTGGACATGTCGGTCGGCCGTGATCCGGATACTAGGAAAATGCATAACTTTCTTGCCTGTATGAACTTGGCACAGCTTGTGAAAACTCCAACACACTTCACCTCCCATTCTGAGACACTTATAAACCTCATTTGTACAGATATCAAGATGCACAGTGTTGTGGTAGATCACATCAGCGATCTGGGTCAGCACTCATTCGTGGTTTGTGACGCTACTTTCAAAAAAACCTACTATACACTACTACACTACTATACACCTAAGCCTAGATTTGTTACATACAGGCCGATCAAGAATGTACTTGTGGAGTATTTTGAGGAAAATCAGTGTTTGTGGCGCAATCTTAAGTCCGACATATTTTCTACACCTGCTGGTTCACTTTCATGACCCCGATGCCATTAACCTGGCATTCCTAAATATACCGGGTGAGTCGCGACCCACCATATCCCAGCTAACATACTTCGAACACCATAGGGCAACCTGGTCACAATTTCATATAAACCCTGTCGGCAGTGATGAGGTGCTACGGATCATCAGGAGTATAAGCACTAACGCTCAGGGGGTGGATGGAATTAGTCATGAGATGATATTGATAACCCTACCTTCTGCTCTGCAGACTCTGACTGATATCATCAATACATCTATAGTGACTTATAAGTTCCCCGAATTGTGGAAGTGTGCTATTATTAGACCTATTCCAAAAGAAGTAGAAGCCTCTGCAGCTACTCTCAGACTGAAATCTCTAAACTTATGGAGGAGTATCGACATCCATCACACAAAACTTCTGGATATTATCTATAACGACTCTCCGAATGGCGGGATCGGATAGAATACCGAAAACCTTTGTCTTTGACAAGAAATACAAGATCCAGTTATTCGAGGATGACAACGTTGAAGGCCAAAACCTCACAGAGCTCAGAGTCTTCACGGATGGATCAAAAACCAGATCTGGCACAGGCAGCGGAGTTTTCTCCGAGGACCTGTGGCGTTGCTATCTTGATCTGTAGATCAAGATAGCAACGCCACTAGGATCACACAACACGGTATTTCAAGCCGAGACCTATGCGATCTTAGAGGCAGCAACGGTTATAGCTTCCAAAGAGGTAAGGTACACTAGTATTAGAATACTCTCTGATAGCAAGTCAGTACTACAGGCCTTAAACAGTCACAGCATCAGCTCGGGCCTAATCTACGACTGTCATCAGCGCTTGGCTGAGATAAGTAAGTACAACCACGTCACTCTACAGTGGATTAAAGGACACAGCGGCTCCAGAGGCAATGACGCAGCAGACGAGCTCGCAAGAAGCGGCTCTAGCCATAAGTCAATCGGCCCGGAGCCGATACTACCACTTCCGGTAGGTACTATAAGGACAATATTGTCCCACAAAACACATACTCTACACAACACACTCTGGATAGGTCTAACCCCATCTTCGTCTTTTCACAGGTGTCCTAACGGGGCATTGCCTCCTAAACAAACATCTACATACGATTGGTATTACCGACAGTCCTAGTATTCATCTAAAAATTCAGTGTTTAAATATCGTTGTAACACGATACACTGGTACCGTTAGTTCAGCAGAACTCCGGTTGGTGGATCCAACTCTAACATTAATAGCGCGATCTAGAAATTATGAATATGATATGAAGCAAAAATTCGATGTTGTTGGTATTGGTCATCGTAGCTCAGTGGTCAGAGTATTCCCCCTGTTAAGGAAAGGCCGTGGGTTCAAGTCCTGCCAAAGACATCAGTTTTTGTGACCTATATATAATTTCTTTCTTAATATTTTAGGATCGGTCGATGACACTGTCTTTCTGGGCATAACGTTAGACTCCCAATTGCAATGGCGGCCTCATATCGGGAAAATTTCGGCCAGGCTTAGTTCTGCAGCCTATGCTGTCAAAAAGATCCGACAACTTACAGACATTAAAACGGCGCGTCTTGTCTACTTCAGCTACTTCCACAGTATCATGACATATGGCATACTACTGTGGGGTAACGCTGCCGATATTGACTGCATCTTTGTGTTGCAGAAGAAGGCTGTCCGGACTGTCTATGGAATGGGGTCTCGGGAGTCATTAAGAGATAAGTTTGAGCATATTAACATCCTTACAGTGTATTCACAGTATATTTATGAAATTTTATTGTATACCCACAAGAACAAAAGTAAATTGTGAAAAATAGTGATAATCATAATCTAAACTTAAGAAATAAGGATAAACTGGCTGTTCCTAAATTTAGGCTTCAAAAAGTGAGTAATTGTTTTGCGGGGAACTTTATTCGAATGTAAGTACAATACATTGCCAACCGAAATAGCAAATTTATCTGTCAATAAATTTAAAAAACTAATAAAAAGTAAATTGTGCCGTAAAGCTTATTATAGTATTAATGATTTCTTAGATGACAAGGCTGCCTTTTTAGGTTGGCGGTCAAGGGGAACGTGACTCTGTTAAACAGACCACTTAGAACCTTGGCCGTCAGAACCGTACGGGGGTACCGCACGATCTCCGGAGAGGCTGCATGTCTCCTAGCCGGGACCCCTCCATGGGACCTGGAAGCGAGAGCCCGTGCGTCATTGTTCCAATGGCGCAAGGAGGCGCTGGAGCGGGACCACAGGCCTGCGTCTCGAGAAATCGAGGACCAGCGGTCCCAACTCCGCCAGGATCTCATGGAGTCATGGAGGGTGCGACTTGAGCAACCCAAGGGGGGTGCCATCTTCATCGCGGCGGTGAGACCGATCATGGACGATTGGCTGCAGAGGCAGCATGGTGACCTCACGTACCGTGCGACGCAGATGGTTGCCGGGCATGGATGCTTCGGTAGCTATCTGTTTCGCATGCATCGTGAGGTCACACCCCGGTGTCAACACTGCGAGGTTTCCGACGACGACACCGCACTCCACACGTTGGTGGAGTGCTCAGCGTGGGCGAGTCAGCGCCGGGACCTCGTAGTGGGTCTGGGCGTGGATACCCTCTCGCTGGGGACCATGCTTCAAGCCATGGTATCCAGCGGGAGTAGGTGGAACGCGGCCGTGTCCTTCTGCGAGCAAGTCATGCTCGCGATGGAGGCGGCCGGGAGGGAGAGGGAGCGTACCCTCCCCGCCGAGTTCCGTAGTCGGCGGCCAGGCCGCCCCAGACTACGCGACTACGCCCAAGACTATCGTCCTCCATGATCGGGGCCTGAGGACGGCGGGATCGCCACCCACCGTCCTTACAGAAGCAGGCTAGAAGGGTTGCGTGCTGC
The DNA here is from genome assembly GCA_963556515.1 of Nudaria mundana. NCBI lineage: Eukaryota > Metazoa > Arthropoda > Insecta > Lepidoptera > Erebidae > Nudaria > Nudaria mundana. The sequence goes on along the minus strand of OY748301.1, from coordinate 3,375,191 downwards.
GGGGCCTTTGCCCCATAGCACGCAACCAGATTCACTCACTGACGCGGGATAAAACCCGACCCCAATGACGCGGGATTCTCGTCCCGACCAAACACCCGCAGAGACCACTGACAGGGGTGGTCAAAGTCCGCCGGGCGCCACTGGACATACCCTCTGCTAGTAACCAGGGACGCCCGGCAACGGACGTTAGAGCGGCCGCGGCCTTGGGCCGCGGAATTAAAAAAAAAAAAAAAAAAAAGGCTGCCTTTTGACGAATCTAAATAATTATCTAAAAATTTCAAAGATAATAAACGTTATTTTATTTTATTTATATTTTATTTTATTTTAGGTATAAATTATTACCAAATGTGATGTTTTCAATCGAAAAAAAATATTTCACATCCAATTTACACTGTAATTTACCGGCCATCTTTAAAAATATTCATGTTTGCCACACTCCGTACCTATACCAACAAGTCCAAGGTTGAAGAAGTCTGCAACTGGTCCAATAAGTCGTGCACTTGTGTCTAGCATTGAGTTATGTAATCGGTAGTACATATTTACTTTGATATCGGGTTTTTCCTCATTTTTTACCTCGTTTTTTTTAATGTAGGTAGATAATGTAGGTGTGTACAATATGGACACGTGAAAGAGATTTGAAGAATATTTTTGTTAAGAAAATATTACTGATGGTAAATTGATACTGACCTATTTTTGTGTCTATTATTATTTAGTACTAGCAGTCGCCCACGATTTCGTCCGCGTGATAATTTGGATTTTTTCCCGTTCCCGTCGCTTGTAATTATTGTTCCCGTCGCGTCACCCGTAATAACATCTAACATCGCAAATAATTATTTTAGAACGAATTGCATTTCCATAAAATATGTTATAGTCAGTTAACCTTAAAAGATAGATGTAGTCTACCGGGTTTTTTTTTTTGAATTTTTAAAAAGAAACATTTCTTTAGATCCTTACCGTTTGACCAGCGCACGCAACGGATGTTCTTAAAAGAAATATTTTTTCCCCGTTTTTGAAACATATTTCACTGCTTTGTAGCGTGAACTGCTTTGAAACATATTCTTTGTAGAGTGATGTTATATATCCTACAGCCTTCTTCGATAAATTAACTTCTCAACAAAAAAAGAATTTTTCAAATCGAACCAATACTTCCTGAGATAAGCGCGTTCTAACAAACAAACTCTTCTGCTTTATAATATTAATATTATAATTTTAATTAGGTACTTGTTTATAAAATGTAGTATATTTATAATTTATTTTATATTTTTTTAAATTTTTATACCAAATATGGTTGCAAATATGAAAAATAAATAATTTGATTTGTAAAGCCGGTTACCACGGATGGTGAACGCGATAGTTTAAACAGTTAGTAGGTACATACTTATGGTTATGTTAGTACCAATTCACAATTGATCATGTTAAGTAGGTTTCATATTCATGTAAACTCTGTAGATTGCTCAAAATTTTATGAATTATGGTTAAATTCAATACTTATTGAACATTATTCAATTCTAGTTGAAATCAAACTATAAGCTGTCGCTGTCGTAGCGTTGTTGAATAAAAACATCGGATGTAACATGATTTTGACAATATTGTGACTGTTTGAACTTATGAAATAAACGTGAGTCTACTGATTGATAGCATTATTTATTGACCGAGCGAGCGAAGCGTCTATATTTCGAGATTATATCACAACCCCAGACATAGAACAAACCTTCGCGCTCATCACTCAACGTTTCGAATCCACACGCCACCTCCGAATCCATACATATTTTGGACAATTTTGCTTTCGTCCGTCCGCCTGTATGTGTGTCCCTGGCTAGCAGCCACAGTTTTTATCCGATTTTCACGAAGCTTGGCACAAGTATTTCTTTATTAAAAACAGTGTTTTTGGTGGAGTTTTTTTATTGGAAAAAAGGGGTGCTGGGGAGGGGTTGTTCCTAAAAATTATTTTAATGTTCGCGAGGTCTACTGTTCGACCATAGGGCGACCACTATGTAACAAATACTTGAGTCACTCGGCGAACGTCACGCGGCAACTGTGAGACGTGGTATGAAAAAGCCCGGGGCAGCCCCGTGGTACCCACCGGTTCGCTGGCTTACCGGTACGCCTAATATTGTGTGAAAGCGATCATGTTCACTTCTAATTTAAGAAAATACCTGTAGATGTTATTGAAAACCCCTTCTCTTGACGCGGAGACATCATTGTAGGTGTTTTTCCGTCTAACATAGGAGTTCACGTATGTACTATTAGTATTTATTATTTTAATTGAAATTAATCGTTTTTAATGAATGAACGTCTATTTAAGTTTATGACAAACCGCCGCAAACCTGAACAAATAACTACATATTCAACTGTCTTATTTTTACAAAAAAAATCTAAGTCTAATCAATACAGATACTAATAAATTACACAATACAGTTAAAATATAACCTTTAAAACGCATACCTACCTTGAATGTGACATGATAAACCCATTTTATATCTGTGTCTGAATGAATAGCAGGAAGCTCCGGCCCGGTAAATGAATAGATATTTTATACTCTGTGTACTGGGTATTTCATTGTGATAGATTAACTTGTGAACACTTTAACATTCCATAACAACAGCGACAACCTGGGGGCGAAGTCGCGTTGGAGTTGTAGCAAAGTAGCATCGTATTTGTATGTTGAAGGCAAATTTTACAGTTTTCGTAGTTTACTAACACAAACGCAGTCCAGTAGCGAACGTGCGTCTGCTTGCTAGCTTGTGACGCGCTAGTAGCTGTTTGCGATCGATGTTGTTTTACCAGGATATAGCCCCCAGACCTACTCACAGAACCTAGATATACCTATAGGGACATAGACCCCTGTTTAGTCCAGTGGTTAGTAACACAAACTAACTACTGGACTCACGAGGGCTCTTATCTATTGATGAAAACAGCATGAAAATCAGTGACAAGACCTCCGGCGCGTCTGTAAGCAAACAGACGCGCCTCTGTTTTATAATATGTAGGTAGATAACGGACATTTATAACGTGTTTGTATGTTTATATTATATTCATAACGTGTGGTTTCTTTTTTCGTACATTGTGTTCACATGCATCATCGGTAGTCTCGGGTCGCTCTCGGCAGTTGTGCACTGCACGCCATGGTCGACAAAGAAGAATGTTGGGCCGCCGCCCGTCACTTGTAATCACTTCCTTTGCGAGGTAGGTGGAGCAGGCAGAGGAACTACGTGAGCGAGAGCATGGGTAACTAACTTCGGCAGAAATAGGCATGATTATAATATTATGTATATAAATTATGTTGTGTGAATGAATTGTCTTGCTGTGTTACGCATATTGCAAAACTAGGGAAGTCCGAGTGAAACCACGGATAGACCTACATGTTCTAAGTATGAATCTGCACATCTGCCTACATCGCTACACCCTCGGGGATTAGACTGATTTTATATATGCAATATGCATCTTCACATAATAATATGAAGTACAGGAGATTGGACTGATTTTATGTATGCAATATGCATCTTCACTTATGAAGTTATGTGACACATCTGTACGATGTAGGTACTCGCTGAGTTGTATCGTAAAACAACACACTTAATTGTTTTACGATACAACTCAGCGAGATCATAAAGATCTAATAATTATTATTGTAGGTAGTAGAGGCCCAGTAGAGGTAGCGATACCTACATGTGTCACATAACTTCTGCCTTACCATGAAACAATCTTCAAAGGAATTCGAATCGACTATTCCAACTATTTTCGACATTTATATCCTTGTTAACCAACAAGAAATATAGTAAGTACTTTGTTTCAAATGAATAGAAACGAATTTTGAATGTATTCTAGAATACAGGTAATATCGTAGATTGTTTTAAAACGGTATAAAAAGAAATTCCCACGGGTCATTATTTAGAGTTTGTCTTTGTTCGATCTTTACTTTTCAAGAGACTTTCGACACTCTTCTCGGCAGTTATGGATATAATTGCTAGTAATACGTCCTCGCTTTGCTTCAGTTTACATTCAAATATGACAGAAATATTTATCGTTGTAGGTACTTAGGTATATTACCCATCTTGGGAATCACTATCTAGTTATAAAAACCGAATCCATTTACTTACTTTACTAGCAATGGTATTCCATATTTATAAAAGCTTACTAGATTTTGAGGACAGACACTTCGATTTTTATAGCTGGAAACTAGCACACAGTTATCAAAGTCATGCAGTCACACACAGATGACTAGGTTTTTTTTAATCCTCTGTGGTATTTTAGTGCGTGGAGATTGATGCATAAAAAAAATTAGGCATGACACATTCAGTAAGGTGAATGTTCAAAACGAAAAAATATACACTACTTTCTTCCTTATTAACATTTAAAAATATAAGTAATAGTACACGGGCCGTAGAACATTGAAAAATATTGATTAACAGCAAGCTCATTTTTCGTAAGTAGCTTTATTTTACCGAGTCTCCCACATATATCTCAAAAAGAAATCTCAAATCAGGTAGCTAACAGAGTTATCCAGTTAAAATATTCGGAACCAAATTGTAAGGTTGTATTAATTTGTATAGAGCTGCAAAGTGGTGCAGGTATTAAGTACATCATTATACATCAAATATCAAAAGTTCCCATCGATCCGACTTGTGCTAAAAAGTTATTCAAGATTGAAAAGTTAAAAAGTTGAAAATTTTCGGTTTTTTGGATTTTTCTCGTAAACAGTGAATTATATCAAAAATTAAAAACAAAACATAGCTATATAACATCACGACAGAGTTAATAGGAGCGGACCAGCATTGCGTGTAGACTATAGCTTGTTGGACGTTAATAACCGCAATCTCTCAGAAATGGTAATTCCTAGGAAAAAAGTTGTGAGGACTTATTTGTAGGTTATTTTATTATCTACAATTTTGTACAAAACCAATTTTTGATATGACTCGGTAAAATAAAGCTACTTACGAAAAATGAGCTTGCTGTTAATCAATATTTTTCAATGTTCTACGGCCAGTGTACTATAAAGCTTCGGCCAAACCTGCGCGACCAAAGCGACTGCGAAGGCGGACGCTACCCACCCATGTATTGTAATGGCACCATGCACACCTACGCGACCACAACGCGGGACGACCGCGTCTGCAGAGCGGTACGCGCGCGTCTACTGGCCGGACGTGTCTTATTAATTTATACCCCATTCGGTTAGGTAGTTAACTAAACATAAACAATCTTGATGTGTCTTTTAATATGTTTTATTTGAAAGTAAGTTTAAACTTTGATATTTTTCTGTTTAGAAACTGATTATGAAGACTAGAAACCAAATTGAACCACTAATTATCATCAGTTAACTAGCCTAGTTAATTTTTTTCAATATACGTTTTTATAAATGTGTAAGCCAGCCAGTCCATACTACCCGAACAAACATACAGATGTTTGTTCGGGTAGAATCTTGCAGCTCAATTTTGAGGCAGATATCTTGAACCGATTGAGATTAAATTTTGTATACACGTTCAGTTCCGAGTTCCGATGAGAATACCTTAAAATTATAGAAATGTCAAGCGTTGGGAAGTGTCCTCTCATGAGGGAACTTCTCAACGCTTAGGAGCATAGATTCGAAACTTTGCACTGTTATTTAGGGAGGGGAGGGGATTGGATAAGGGTAGAGTTTTTTTCTTTTTAGCGCATTTACTTAAATAAAAGCTTGTCTTTAAAAAGATTTTCACTTTTAATTTATTTTAAAGATTATTATCATTAAAGTAGGCAAGTAATAAAAGGTCTTCCTCATCGGATTCAGAGTCTGATGAGTACGAGGATGTCATTAAGTAGTTATACCAGATAAAGACGCGTAGCTATAGTGACTGTTCACTTGCAAATGAAGTTCGCGGTTCGCGCCGGAGCCGCGCAGGTGGTTTCGTGTTGCAGACGCTCCCGCTTCGCGTCCCGCTTCCCGCGTTACTGACGCGCAGGTTTGGCCGAAGCTTTAGTATTCAGGAATGTTAATAGATGTGCAAAATGACTGGAAGGTTTCTTAAATACATTTTAGTAAACAACAAATAGTTTTTGCTAAACCAATATGGCGTTGGCGCCATTTTATCTGAGCCTCTATCATTTACATTATTCATAGGCAAATAAAGGTAATCGGAGCGTCTTTTAACGGTTTAAGAGTCCTACGTAATCTACTGTCTGTCTCTATTTTTTTGGCACCATTTAGATTATTCATTTGATAAACCAAACCACACGTGAGTAGGTAAGGTAGATACTTAATGAATCTTGTGATTAAAGATACTTTTTTCCATTTTTTGTTGGTGTGAAATGAAATTAAATGATTTATTTATTTGTAAATGGCTCTTACAAACGTCATTAAGTAATATAAATAAAAATTATTATTGCTTCTATATTTATATGTACTGCCAGATTCGCAAAGCAGTAGGTAGAACCGATAGAAAGAACCTGGCAATAAAAAGGTAAATTACACATTTTCTTAAGACTAAATGTGGACGAATGTACATTGGTCTCGTGTCAAAATCAAAAAGTGTGTACAACAAAAAAAAATTGTAGTCACCTAAATACAAAATATGCTACAATTATGGAATTTTAGGAGGCGCCTGCACCATGCTTAAGTCAGACACTTTTATCGTTAAGGTAATCAACCTGTCTCATAATATGATTTTTTTACATAAAGTGGTGTAAAGTTTGAAAACTGACAGATAACAGTTATTTTATCAGGTCGCTTTTTTGTTTTTTTTAAAGATAACTAAGGCTCGTGTCTCAGATTATAACTTGTGTAATTAACAAACAAGGTATTTTACCTCCGAGAATGTAAACATGTAGACTTGTCTGAATACCTACCGACCTTATAGCAAGGCCTCTAAGTCTTTAGACTGTAGTCGGTTATATTACCAATGTCACAGTGGAAACCAAATTAATAGGTCCTTTCTAATTGGTCATGTGAAGTGTGTGATGATAATATTATTTCGATCGACGTCGTCGCCCGTGCGGATACATTTCTGAAGTGGTTGTTGGGAGTGTATTGAAACGATTACTAACAGTATGTGTATTAAATTATTTTATTATCGAAATGTATTCATATTTATATCATACAAGTATATCCCTATATAGGGACTAGAAACGCCATCTCGCATGATCTAGACGTTTCGTATAAATGACGTCAAAGCCAGTCAAAGGTGCCTCGTTCAGTTGCTTGCCTACACGCCAAATTTCCTATAAATCCTAATTTAGCAGTAGGTTTGTGAATCGAGCTGGGGGGTATCGATACGTAAGTATTATTCTTCCTAATATAGTGCTAGGAAGCTAAATATTATTTTGCCATTCTACCCTCATTTCCCCCCTAACAAAATACTTAGTTCATGAGGGAAAATTTTATCTGTAGTTTATTTAACTATAAATACTTAGGTACCTACTTAATTCGTGGAGAGAAGACACAGGAGAAGGACTTCTTATGGATTTTATTTATGTACTTACCGGTCGGATTTTTTATTTAGGGCTCCAACTACCCCTAACGACGGCGACGGCCATAGATGTTAGTATGACAACCGGGACCGACGGCTTAACGTGCTCTCCGAGGCACGGAGGGGTCTCAGTGTCTTAAGAAATGGTCACCCATCCTAAGACCGGCCTGAGTCGTGTTGCTTAACCTTTGCAATGTGTTAACATTGTCGGTTACCACTAGACCACGAGCCCCTCAGTTACCATCCATCATGAACAGATTATATGCATTTTGATATATATAATTATATTAATACAGACAGATAGACAAGAAGAAAATAAGTCTTACTAAGGGACTTATCAATTCAAATACACTTTATTGTACACAACATAGAATATACAAAAAGGAGATAAGAGAAGAGTACAAATGGCGGTCTTATCGCTAAAAGCGATCTCTTCCAGACAACCTTTAGATGCATAGCGAGTTTAAGGGCCCAGATCGTGAAAATCACCGAAAAGAGTGTTACGATTTTTCATATTTAACCTATTTATATATGATTAATAACAACGACAATTTGTATATATTAAAATGAAAGACCAAAAATGATGTTAGTGCTAATTTTAACTCTTAAAACCCTGTAGTTGTTATATAATAAACGTCAACAAACGCACAAAATTGAGAAAAAATTCGAAAACCTGCCTTCGTATTTTTCAGATTTAACCCAATAAATCAACACAAATTGATAAAAAGAAACACTTTTTGAACACTGAAAAAGCCAATAAATATAACCATGTACTTTTTTTTGTACCTTTACAAACAAAGACTTCCCCTTTTAAAGCCCTAAAATCTAGATATGTTTTACGTAAATTCTCCATAGAAAAATGTATGCAAATTCAAACGCGTCCCGATAGAACGATCGTCGCAACTAATCGCCAGTGCGCCATAGAATTTCAAAGTGACTCCACGCGTGTCGGATGCTACAGCAAAATTACGTGTTGTGAATTTGTGTTTTTTGTGAAAAACTGTAAGTACAATATTTTTATAACTAATTTACTTTCAGTAAATAGAAAGTACCGATATAATGAAAGTCTGAAAGAAAACCATGATGGAACTAGATATAAATCGTAAGAAATACAAAATTATTTACTTTGTTGCGTAGGTCATTTTATGAACCTTGTAAAGTAGGTATCAATTCAGGCTTGAAACAATCAAAGCCCTGCCCACCTTATTTTCTCGAGATATGAACTGGCGGGGTATATAGTTCTCTGCACGACATACATAGATTTTTCAACATGATAAAGGCAATAGGTATCATAAACGTAATTGGTAATCGAGGGTCTCTTTTCGCAGGATAATTTGCTGAGTGCCATGCCAGCGAAAAGAAAATTTAGTACGCATTATAAAAACGTGAAAGCCAAAAGATCTCGGAATAAAATGTAAGTTCCTCCCTACTTATTTATTTACCTGCCTACTTGACTACGTCTTGTCCTAAATACCTAGAAAAAATTTACTAGATTTGTGTTAGTGTCAAGTAAAAATCCTAGTTTTATTACTTTTATTTGTGTGTATGCTTATCATATCTTAGTACTAATAATAATATAATCTATTTGCATTTTGAACAGGGTAGGTACATTACAAAGCAAATAGGTACAATGATTTAGATCGCCTGATTCAGACATATACCTACAACAGCATGTAAATATTGATTTTACATGTAATTAGATAGGTACGTCATTAATTAGGTATGTCAGTCTAAGAAGAAAAATTACAATGTCCAGTAGGTAATAATTACGTAATTTCAATATCTATATAAGTAATAAAGTCAATTTCTATAGGAACAATTTTCATAATAATAAATTTTATTACATAATATAGTATTAGTTTTCATATATTTATGTATTTCAAAGCAATAAGTTTGCTTACACTATTATTAGTTACAGTATTATTAGTTTTCATGTTCATCATGTCTAAATATGTGGAAGTGGAAGTAGGTATGTTTCCTATCAGAAATTGCACGGGCGCGCGCGCGCCGTGGCTGGCGTAGGGTTGTACAAAAATTACAAAATAAATAAAAAGTGGATATTGATGAATAATATTTCCAGTACTGAAAATGAAGAAAACCTTCAGGCCGAGACTCCGAGCAACACTGCTACGCACTGTATAGAGGTAAGTTGTTATACGTAATTCTTGTAGACTTGTTACATAAATAAACAAACTAGCTAGTGATGGGCGAAGACAAAATCTCAGTACCTACAGTTTTTTTTTGCAATATTTATTATTTTCATTGTGAGACAAACACATACTTCTCAATTACTTTCTCAAAAGAAAATTCACGTTCAAATCTCGTATTTTACCAAAATCAAGAGTTTTTTTTGTAAAATATTATCTTTTACGCGACTGGTGTACGTATGTATGTATGTATACTAAGTAATATATCTTTGTGGCACGATAAGTTCAAAATTATTGAACCGATTTTAATGTTTTTAGTATCATTAGAATTGTCTTCTAAGCCCGAGTGACATAGAATAAGTGACGCCATAAAAAACCAATACGTATAGCGTAAAGGAAATTTATAATTTCTGTTCATCACGAACATAATATTGTATGAATTCTTTTGCACTTTTATATTTGTCTTCGTCAGTTATGAATATAAATAAATAAACAATAAAAATGTTAAAACCCGACAGATTAAAAAATGAAAATGTGTAATAAAAATAAATAACAACACCATTGTAATATAGCGTATATAGCAGTCGGGGCCTATTTCTAAAGAAATATTTAGCTAGTCAGGAATATCTTCGAGCCTGTGAGGATTTCAATGGGTCTCAACTGTTGAATTCGATTTATTACAATAGTGTTCTTATTTATTTTTATGTAACATAATTCAAGACCGTAGACTTGTTTTCTTTTTACCTTTTGAGTTTTTATGCATATAGTCGGATTTATTAAATTTATGACGTGATAACGTCTTAAAATTGATGAACACCGGCAACACGCACAAAAAAGTGTCACATTATGTCACGCTAGGGTCAAGCGAGAGCGCAGTACAAGCGATGGAGAATAATATTATGACGTTATCCGATAAAATTATCGTCCTAAACCGACTTTACAAGCAACCAGTTTTTTATTATGTTTATTTATTCACTTTCATAATTGACGAAGACTGATAAAAACGTCTAAGATTTTGATCTAGTGTTCTGTGTTTCAAAGATGTATTCTAAGGGAGTTCTTAGCTATGTTTGAAGAAATTTGGCCCATACCTTTTGAATTATTTTTTATAATAAAAATCAAGCCATTATCTTTCTTTACAGGAACTAGTTATTGACAACCGTCAAGAGGGAAAGGTGGATGAAGTGGAAGTTGGGCGTAGAGTTTTTTTTTTTTTTTTTTTTTATATTTGGTTCGCCAAATTGACGCCGCCCGCCTGGTGGTAAGTCGTGACGACGTCTAGCGATTGTGGGCCACTCTCACAGCACACATTACTATTGAGAGTGGGCCTCAACTTGACGACCTACTGATGTGCCTCTTCACGCTCCGCTTAAAGAACCCAGGATTATATGTGGGAGGAAACACGTGCACAGGCAGGGCGTTCCAGGCCACTATCGTTCGGCAGAGAAACGAACGTTTAAAACGTTCGGTTCTCGCGAACATGCTATCCACTGTGTGGGGGTGGCATCTCTGCCCGGCACGAGTCGTTCGGGATCGGAAGGAAGAGGGTGGGATCAGATTGAAGAGCTCTTCAGAACACTCGCCGTGGTAAATACGGTAGAATGCGGCCAAGGAAGCTATTGTTCGGCGCTGAGCTAGCGGCTCAAGGCTTCCCGTTACCTCCGGACAACCAATAATACGGATAGCCCGTCGCTGCATAGCGTCGAGAGCGTCCAGCAGATACTTCGCGGAGCCGTCCCAGAGGTGAGAGCAGTATTCGACGCAGGGTCTAATCTGCGTCTTGTACAGCAGACACCTCTGGTCCGGTGTAAAGAATCTCTTTACCTTATTCAGTATTCCTAGTTTCCGCGAAGCTAGCCCTATACATCTTTCGATGTAGTTTTTATTATTGAGCTCTCGACGAACGTCTATGCCAAGGATATCAAGGTTGTCCTTCATTGGTAATAATGCATTCTGAAGAGAGGGTAGGGGAAGGAAAGGGGATTTCTTCGCAGTAAATGCACACGCCTGTGTTTTACGGGCATTGAACTCGACCAGGTTCTCGGTACCCCATTGAGAGATACTGTCGAGGTTACGGTCGAGATCAGCCACGAGTCGTCGTCTCTCCTCCTCAATCTCAGATCGCCCCGCCGTCGGACGAACCGAGTAACTCCCGTGCAGTGTGCTGTCATCTGCATAGCAATGAATGTTCCCGAGGGATAGCATATCATTGATATGCAGAAGAAAGAGAGTTGGTGATAGTACGGACCCCTGCGGTACCCCGGCATTCACTTGCAAGAAGCGAGAAGCCTGGCCATCGCAGAGGACCCGCACTCGGCGCTCGTTTAAAAAGCTGGCAATCCAGCTGCACAGTTGAGGAGGTAGACCATATGCCGGAAGCTTGGAAAGGAGCGAAGCATGCCAGACCCTATCGAAGGCTTTGGCGATGTCCAGGCTAATAGCCAAGGACTCGCCGTGCCTTTCCATAGCCCCACCCCAGACATGCGTTACGAATGCCAGAAGATCACCCGTTGATCGCTTTGGCCTGAAGCCGTATTGTCGATCATTGATTAGCGAGTGATCCTCTAGGAATTGCATGAGCTGCTTATTTATAAGGAGCTCAAGCACCTTGCAAATGACTGAGGTGACAGCTATGGGTCGATAGTTGCCTGGATCGGACCGATCCCCTTTCTTGGGGATCGGTTGTAGGAGATCGGAGTAGTGGATATTTCTTTTTTTTTTAAAGCTCTTCAGGCCATAGGGGACCACGGTCCAATGGATTGTAAGTTAAGTTACCTCAGTATAATAGGTGAAGTAAAAGTTGGTCTGGACTCAAAACTCATCATAAAATGTAGTATGTGTAATATGAAATTTACTGTGTGTTTGGTTGAAAAGAAAGAAGATAGCATGGAAGTGAATCATCAAATTGTGTCTGGTATCATATCATCTGGTGGGAGCTACTCTCAGTTAAAAACATTAAGTGCCGCAGTAGCCCTACCAATCATGTCACCTTCATTGTACAATGAAATTAATAATACGGTTTGCGATTGGTGGGAAAAGACAGCAGCACATTCCATGGCAGAAGCTGTCAAGGAAGAAGCGGAGTACGCAGTGTCTATAGGTAGTGTTGATAAAAATGGTACACCATTAATATCTGTTGCTGTTGACGGTTGTTGGAGCAAGAGATCTTATGGTAAGAATTTTTCCGCCTTATCCGGCGCAGCTGCGATAATTGGCATTAAAACTAATAAAGTATTGTTTTTTGGAGTTAAAAATAAATACTGCGTAGTCTGTGCACGAGCCGCAAAGAACAACAGTCAGCCCCCGGAACACCATTGTTTCAAGAATTATTCAGGATCATCTACCGGGATGGAATCGACCATAATAGTTGAGGGGTTTAAACGTTGTTGATCACGGTGTAATTTATAATAAATTTGTAGCAGACGGCGATTCCAGTACTTATAAAAAAATATTAGATTCGCGTCCGTACGATAATTTAATAGTAGAGAAAATTGAATGCAAAAATCATCTTTTACGAAACTACTGCAATAGCTTGGAGAAATTGTCGAAAGACACTAAGTATCCTTGCGAGTTGCGGAAATTCCTAAAAGAAAGGTATTTGCGTTTAAGAACGGGTGTAAAATGCGCGATTAAATATTGGGGGGATCAAAATCAGTCACTCGAAGAAAAAATAAAAAATCTTAGTGAAGATATTCTAAATGGTCCACAACACGTATTTGGTAATCACCAACATTGCAAGGAGTATTTTTGTAGACCTGACACTCGTCGAATAGAACCTGTTGGGTTACTTCCAGCAATTGTTGGATGCGGATTAATGGACGCGGTAGAAATTTTAAGTAAAAGACTGTCATATCATTCTAGAAGTTTAATTCATAATTGCACAAGTAATATAGTTGAAAGTTTTAACGGAGTAATTGCCAAATTAGTTGGGGGTAAGCGTGTAAATTATTCTTCCCGTGGTTCTTATGCGGGCCGATGCGCAGCTGCTGTTGTGTCTTTTAATACGGGATCGATTCATAGTAAAACTCATGAAGTCATATTTAAATCTAGTCCTAATCCTTTGATCGCGAAAGTGGAAAATAGTAATCGTAGAAACCGTTTAATTGCTAAACCTAAATTAAGATTGAAAAAAAGCCACAGCGCTGTATCGAAAGACGCTCACTATGGACCAAACTGCGAAAAACCTGATCTGAGTCCAGAATTATATGAGAAAGCCAAGTCATCTTTTTTAGTTGATTTAAAGTTGTCTTGTGCTGAAAGAGAGGAGCTTGAAAGGTCGACCCATTTGCAAAGAAGTAGTGCTGAGTGGATGAGTACAAGGAGAAAATTACTAACCTCATCATCGTTCGGGGAAGTTTGTAAAAAACGAGAGAGCACAAGTTGTGCTGCTCTTGTTTGTAAAATCGTTTATGGTAGTAATATCTCCAGTTTGCCTGCTGTACGGTACGGTATCGAAAACGAAGAAACTGCAATTAGACAGTTAGAAATTCAAGAGAATATTAGTATACAAGGTTGCGGTTTGTTCGTCGACGATCAATATGAATTTCTTGGTACTACACCAGATGGCATTTATGCAAACGGTTTAATTGAAATTAAGTGCCCACATTCTTTAGCTGGCATGACTCTTGATGAAGCAATGGCCAAACATACCTTTTGGGTTAAGGACAAGGCTTCCAAGGGTTATGTCATAAATAAAAATCATTACTGGTATTTCCAAATTCAGGGACAGCTACATATAACTAAAAGAAACGTTTGCATGCTTGGCATCTGGTTTGGTGCTACTGTACCTATGAAAGTTTATATTATAGAAAAGGACGACAAATTTTGGAAGGAGAAAATGGAGATGAAATTAGTTAGATTTTATTACGATTGCCTCCTTCCAGAATTAGTTGATCCTCGGCAGTCACGAAGCATGCCTATTCGTGACCCGCCCAATGTCATAGAGGCTATGAAAGAGAGGAAAGAAAGAGCTTTACGTGTTTTGAAAGAGAAGAACGTCTAATGATTTTGAAAGAGACTGAGGTAACTTAACTACCCAGCCGGTCGATTCACGTAAACACGCCAGTTCAAAAGTCGTTTTAACTTAGAAACTTAGAAATCGCCTTTTGGTTTTCTGTTTTTAACGCACTTACTTATCTAGTCTTGGATTGTCATAAATCTTCCAATAGCTCAATTTCTATACAAATCCTATACGATTTTGAAGAGTTACCTGGTGTAAACCCAAGGTCCGATCCTAATGAAATTAAAATGTGACCACACGGGATCACCAGCTTTCAAATAAAAAAAAAACATCAAAATCGGTTCAAAAAATACAGCGAATTGAGAATCTTCTTCTATTTTTAAGTCGGTTAAAAAGTGTGCGAAGTGACATTTTTAAGTCACTACGCTACGGTTTTTATTACGTGAATCGGGCAGCTGGTAACATTTTCATTCTGATAGGTTTTGCAATAGCAATTGATTTTATCATCAAATTAGTAGAAATCAGAATTTGATCAGTAATCATTAAAATGAAAAAAACATTAGAAACTCTTAAACTCATATTTTGTTATTGTTTACTTTCGTTTAATTAAGTATATGAATAATTTATAAATTTCATGTTTGTTTATAACTAATTTTTGTACAACCCTAGCACGCTTTTTAGGTGGCGACTCATATTTTGTTTACTTTTAATTATATGAACCATTTTTATACTTGTGTTTCATTTATTGACAATTTTTTGTACAACCCTAGAAGATTTTTTAGATTGCGAGGTGATCGTAAGCAAAAAGTATTTGAGTTTACGCAATAGGCACATTTCCTTGCGTAGATATAAACACTAGCGAGGAAAGGCGTGATGTTATTTCGACCGTACTTCCTACTGAATTTGCAATTATTTTATTGAATGAAAATTTTACGAAATAAGAATAAACTTTGGTAGTAAAATTACAAATAAATACATAGGTACTCGTAGTTGGAATTTTAGGTAAGTAGAATACAAAAAGGTCAGTCCGGACCTGCTCTTGATTGTTTATTATAAATAGAAAATCATAAAAATTGTGTCTCAAACTACTCTTATTTATTTATCTAGTAATTAGGATCATTTTATAACGAAAACTACTCTTGGAATATTTTACAAATAGGCAGTCGTTTATTTCCAATAATTCAACATTTTTGTTATGCTGTAAATATTCAACTTCAATAACAATAACTCAACGTGGAACGTTTGTCGCAAAACATTTTCAAAATCGCGCTCTCTGGGTCATTCACCCGCCCGTCGGATGATTCGGGCAACAATAGCGCTGCTGTCGCTCAAAATCGACTTTATCCGTGCGCGGTCTGGGCCCTTAAGAAATTAAAAGGGTAGTGTACAACCATCACTCTAGGAGAAGAAGAATGAAGCTTAGTAAACAATGAAATAAAGATACGTCTAAATCGAATCCAAAAATAAACTAATATAGGTAATGTAATAATCAGTAATTAATCTAAAAGAAGATAATAAAAGTACCGATCCAACTATACACATAATTCATATACCTAACTAAAAATACAGGCATACCTACCAAAATACATACATAAAATCACGCCTCTTTCCCAGTGGGGTAGGCAGAGACCACGGATTTCCATTTGCTACGATCCTGGCATACTTCTTTCGCTTCCTCAACTTTCATTAATGTATTCATGCATGCTCGCCGGTTATGGGTGCTTTACGTGGCCTTTATTCAAGACATCTGCGATTTGATCGCCATAAGTCCGATACCATACATAACATACATAAATGTATTTATAGACTACATATAAGTTGTAGATAGGTATTTAGTAATCTTTTAACTTAAGTTTGAAAGACGATATAGACTGCGCTCGTCTGATCTGAAGCGGCAAAGCATTCCACAGGCGAACTGCCTGAACCGCGAAGGATTTGTCCGCGAAATTAGAAGAACTTCCAGCGTCAAAGCCGACGACCTTAGACGTGAAGGAACCGGAATCGTTCTTTGAGATATTGGGGAGTACGAGGGTTAAATAGTATACTGTAAAGTAATGTAAGAATATAAGTACTTGTCTTACGTGTCATATCGTGTTAGGAATCAAATTAATCACCAGTACTTAATAGGTAATATAAACAAGTAGCTATTGTTACAAGGAAAACATGCACTTAATAAGAGTGATTATTGCGCACTAGCCCGCGGTTACATTTGTGCGATTTTGTTTTTACTATAGTTTTCCACTGGAAATTTCAAGAATCAGAATCAAGAATCAATTTCATTTATTCAGTTTAGGCACATAAAGAGCACATATGAATGTCAAAATTTTACAATTTTATCAAGTAATATTATAAAAATACTAAATTAAGTAAGTACATAAATAACCATTAGAAAATGATTCTTTCGCTGGTTCGGTAAGTTGGTTCTCCTGAGAAGAGACCAGCAAGAAACTCAGGTAGATTATCCATTTTCTTTTTTAATATTGTTTTGTTTACATTGTTACAATTAGTTTATATTGTATTATACGAGTGGCCAACAACAGAAGATTAGGGTGACCATGCATTTTTATCATTAAGATATTCGTCTACATTATAGTAGCATTTCATCATCAAACATTTTTTAACTACTATTTTAAACTTATTAAGAGGCATGTCAACCAAATCCTGAGGAATTTTATTATACATTTTTATACATTTGCCTACAAACGAATTACCAACTTTATGAAGTCTAATTTTTGTCATTGCCAGTTTATTTTTATTTCTTGTATTAAAATTATGGCCATCGGAATTTTTTTTGAAGAGATCTATGTTCTTCCGTACATATAAGATGTTGTCGTAAACATATTGAGAAGCAACTGTTAAAATATTAATTTCTTTAAATAGTTCTTTCAGCGAGTCACGGGGTCCGAGTCTATAGATTGCTCGTATAGCTCGTTTCTGTAATATGAATATTGTCTCAATATCGGCAGCTGAGCCCCACAGCAGCAGACCATAATATGACATAACGCTATGAAAGTAGCTAAAATAAACTAATCGTGCCGTTTTTTCGTCAGTCAGTGACCTTATCTTTCTAACCGCATAGGCAGCTGATCTAAGTCTTCCTGCCAAGGCTGTGATATGAGGACCCCATTGTAGTTTACTATCTAGAGTTATCCCAAGAAAAACTGTGGTATTGAATATTTGAACTAATTCATTATTCATAGTAATATGAGTATCCACCTGTCTAACATTGGGCATAGTAAATTTTACACATTTTGTTTTCTTCGCATTGAGCAGCAAGTTATTACTTGTGAACCAATGCAATATTTCCGAAAGGGTATTATTTACATCGTCAAGTGCTACTTTTTGTCTATCACTTTTAAAAATTAATGATGTGTCATCGGCAAATAATACTATCTCACAAAGATTTTTAGTGAAATAAGGAAGATCGTTTACGTATATTAAGAACTAGCAACCCTTAGCGCAAACTGCGCAAGT
The DNA here is from genome assembly GCA_963556515.1 of Nudaria mundana. Classification (NCBI taxonomy): domain Eukaryota; kingdom Metazoa; phylum Arthropoda; class Insecta; order Lepidoptera; family Erebidae; genus Nudaria; species Nudaria mundana. The sequence goes on along the minus strand of OY748301.1, from coordinate 3,357,171 downwards.
AATATTTTTTTTTTTTTACTTTTTGCCAAATTTCTAATCTTATCGCACCACTTGAGACCACGACCTTTCCAACGGTGTGCCACACTTGACTGTGCGACTTTTAGTTTAGGAGGAGAAGCGGCTTCACTGGCGTATTATATATATAGATAAAAGGGGTCCTAATATCGAGCCCTGGAGTACTCCCATGACTAATGAGGCGCCAGAAGAGTCGGTGCCATTAATGTTTACTTTTTGTACTCTACCAGTGAGGTAAGACTCGAGTAAGCCAAGTGAGCTGTTCGAAACACCATAATAACCTAATTTTAGTAGCAAAGTCCCATGATCAACACAATCTAAAGCTTTTGATAGATCACAAAATATACCAATGGCATTCTGCTTTTCCTCCCAAGCATCAAATATATGTTTCACAAATGCAACTCCTGCATCCGTTGTGTTCCTGCCTTTAGTGAAACCAAACTGTTTGTTATGAAGTAACTTATTGTCTGTAAAATGTGAAAGCAATTGATTAAATATTATTTTTTCAATAATTTTATTGAGGGTTGGGAGTATGGAAATAGGTCGAAAATTTGAAGGATCACTTTTGTCTCCTGCTTTAAATAACTTAATAATCCTAGCTGGGAATCGTACCCGTTGATTTTGAAAAAATAAAACACATTCTTTGTTATTACACCATTCGATAATGTCGCGGTTTAACGATAATTATAATTATAATTATATCCTAATATAATAAGGAAAAGAAATAAGGAGTAAACTCAAACTCAAACTGTTTTCTTAGGAAAATCAAAGGAGCCGACAGTTAAACGCATTTGCGAGTAAAACCTAGGCTCCCCGCTCCCCGACGTGCGATTGTAGGTATACAATCACGCCATTTCCCCATTAGGGTAGTCAGATACTATGTAATCCCACTGATTCCTACTTGCTACGATTCTGGCATAAGTATGTAGATACTTCTTTCGCTTCTTCCGTTTTTTGTTTTCTCAATATAGCCTACCGCTAAAAATGCTGAAAGTACATATTATAATAATGATTGTAATGTTACCATGCTTTATAATACCGTTTCATATATTTCACGAAGGTGCAAACGTAACAGACAGTAATTAGATAAAAAATAGTATTATAGTAGGTATTATTTATAATTGTATTTATTAGAAATGTAATTAAGGAACCCGATTCAACAAACTACCCATAATTACATGACAATTTCATTGCCAGCTTACTTATTTCTCAATATCTACATAAAAACGTGTTATTAAATTCATTAAATACTCGTTTCAAAACCACTATAGGTAATACAGACGTACTTATGCTAATGAATTTAATGCAACATACTAAATTATTATGTGCGTGACGATTATACCAAAACAGCTGTTTAATAAATTATGCACCCTAAACCAAAACATTCAACAATGATACACTTCAGTTTAATATGTCAACATCTTCATTTGGCCGGTTAAACTTATATTTTTGCAATAACTTACGATGTCGAGAGTGGAAGTTGATGACATGTCGATAGTGAATATTCCCTCACTGCTTGTCACTGGTACCACTTTAGAACCACGTTTCGGCACTTTGAAGCACCACACTAATTTAAAAGTGCGCACCATTATCACTATTTGTATCACAACACACCGTTTTATTGATAAACTTTTTGTTTACACTTGTAAAACAAAGATGGCGGTTAAGCGCGGTATTCGTGCGAGCCGGACGCACATGCGCGAACGAATGACAGCATTGACAGTTGTTGACTGGTTGAACAGGTAAAGTCGGGTCAGTTGCGGCGCGTGAAATCACCTCAGGTAGTTTGGGTTATTATCTTTTATTTATAGAATACAAAAGTTTTATAAGTAACTAAATTGTCATGGATCAAGCGAGACCATTGTTTCTTGGTTATTAACCTTTTGTGATTCGGTTATGTATGGTTAATTATGATAAGTACCTACACCTATGGACAGTAAATTTTCTCATTAGTCCATGAGAAAAAACCATGCTTCAAGTCATGGTTTCCAGCGGGAGTAGGTGGAACGTGGCCGTGTCCCTCTGCGATCAGGTTATGCTCGGGAAGGAGGCGGCCGAGAGGGAGTGGGATCGTACCCCCCGCCGAGTTGCGAAGTCGGCGGCCAGGGCGCCGCAGACTCATCTACGCCCAAGATCATCAACCTTCATGATTGGGGCCTGAGAAAGGTGGGCTAGCCACCCGCCGTCCTTACAGAAGCAGGCTAGATGGATTCACTCACCGACGCGGGATAGTACCCGACCCCAACGATGCGGGATAAAACCTGACCCCACCCTAGACAGAGGCCACAGAGGTGGCCAAAGTCCGCCGGGCGCCGCTGGAAATTCTCCCTAGTGCTAACCAGAGGCAATGAACGTCGGAGAAGCCGCGACCATGGGCCGCGGATTAAAAAAAACACCTATGGAAGAGGCCGCATAGGCCGCTGGCACCCTGGGTTTCACCCTTCCGATGCCCTCGGACCAGGACCCAAGACACCCAGAAAAGGACGTTGGGCATATAAAACAATAAAAAAGACTATAATTTAGTAAATACATATTATGTATTATGTAATTAAAACAATAGTTAGTAAAATAAAAATAAATTGTAGTAACTGAAAACTCATAAGAAAGTGGAAAACGTGACTAAAATGTGTAAAGATACCAATCTTGTTTTAATTTCAAAATAATCTAAAGCTTTCAACTCTTTTAAAAATCTTTGTCTTCTTCATTAACACCGCAAGAAGCCAGTTGGCGGTTGGCGCTACGTAACGAACATCGTGGTCTGTATACTCACCTTCGATCCTAAACCACATCTGTAAATTAAAAAAATAGTTAGCTCGTGACCATAGTAGCTATTGCAAGCCGATCAAAATGTGAAAATAAATAAATAAAACCGTCAGATCAAAAACATAAAAATGTGAAATTAGATCCAAGATCACCACTACGAATGACTTTTTCTTTTTTATTCCGCGGCCGCACCTACATCCATTGTCGAGCGCCTCTGGTTAGCACTAAGAAGAATTTCCAGTAGTGCATGGCGCAAGGATTTCTTGTGGCGCCCGGACGACGAACGGCTAGAAATACTTAGGTATACGATCTATACTACTATTTTAAAGAGGAAAGATTTGTATTTTTGTGTATATGTTTGGGAAAGATTTGTATTTTTGTGTGTATGTTTGTAAACTCAAAAACTACTGTGCCGATTTCAAAAATTCTTTCACCATTGGAAAGCCAGAGACTTTTTATCCCGGTAATGTGTTCCCACGGGAACCGGGAACGAGTAAACTATATCACTCCGCGAAGCTGCGGCGATCAGCTAGTATTTTAGAAAAGCTGAAAACCTCAGAACTGATCGTTCATTTGTGAAGCACACAAAATAATATTTGATTCGACCCGGGAATCGAACTCGATACTTCGGCGTAGACTGCACTACCGACCACGCCACCAAATTAGTCAAATCTCATAAACAATGATTCACTTTGATTTTGTAAATACCTGTGGTGCTTTAGAAACTTCAGTCTTTCGGTCCTCAATTCTGAAGAATATAGAGGCTGTTGCTGGTGGTATGGGATATTCAGGTGTAGGTTGGCTGAAGATTGCCTGCCAATATTTGTGTTAAACAGAATCAAATATAGGCTTGAATTGAACCTGTTACGTGAGACGAACAAAACTTTCGGGATATCGTAGGAGTCAAATGCACCCAATCTGCAAACCTCTTCGGGAATATTTGAGATTTGGGATTTAAGATAAATATTACCAACTTACCTCAAAATAATAATAATGCGACGCCTCATCTGTACTTTCCCCTTTATAATTGACACAATATTTAAAGACATTAGCCAGATGCCATTCGTTCTCAATAGTTTGCCAGATGAACTTTTCAGCAGTGATTGGTATCGGAGTCTCAACGGTTTTCAGAGTCAGCCGATTGCCTCGCGTTGCGTAGCCAGCAGTGTCTGTAAAACTAAGACGGTTGGAGGCTACTGGAATACGACGAGCTAACGTTGGCCATACATACATATCACGCCTATATCCCGAAGGGGTAGACAAAGGGATGGACATTTACACACCCACACTTTACAAGTAACTTTGTTGGTTCCACGTAATAGGGAGTAAGTCTAGTGCCGTTGCCAAATACTATAAAAAATCCATAACCACACTGTAATTTAAGCCAAAATAAACTCTTCATAAATAATAAGTTAAACCGCAAAATGCATACAATGCTACCTCGAAGTCTAGTAGCCCCAAAATAGAGGGTTGTCAAGAATACGTAGTTTCCTTAAAACTAGAACTGCTTCCATGTAGGTAGGTACACATATCAACAGACATACTAGGTACGAAACCGAGTCACCCAGCGCGTACCAACCACGGTTGCACCACGTTAGTTCACAACGCGTCTCACGGTTGCTCTATAACTCTTTAGCACAGCTGTGTTGACTCACTAGTTACTCATTTGCAGTGAAATTGATCAAGAGTCAAATGCTATTTGTGAAAACTATTCTGTAATCCGAACCTGAATTCCAACAACCAGGACTAAATGTTATATTAGATACATTGATGCGATTCTTTACACCGCACCAGAAGTATCTGCTGTACAAGACGTAAATTTGACCCAGCGTCGAATACTGCTCTCACCTTTGGGACCTTTTACACTCTCATATTTACCACGGTAAGTGTTATCCGGCCCTCTTCCATTCGATCCGGAACAACGGGTGGCGTTTGACGACATAACTATCTAGTAGCTTTATCTGTCTACTTCTTGGTTGTAAATATATCTGTTCCTGACCTATTCTGTACATTCGTCGACTTTCGGTATAGGTCATCAACCGTCGGTATAGCTAACATTTTATCTCTAGATCCGAGTATTTCAAACGTTCATTGCTTTGCCGAATGATCTGGAATGCCCTGCCTATGTCTCCTGCATGTGCCACACGTTTCCTTCGACATACAACCCTAAGTTCTTTAAAAGGAGCGTGAAAGGGCACCGAGATTTCTAAAATATAATGTACCTACCAGCAAGTTCATGCAAGTCTTGTCTTATCCCCACCCGTTCCTTCGCTTGATTGATAGTATTGATCACTATTATTTTTGACCGATCCTCCAGTGATTCCAATTCAGGAAAGACTCTACGGCTAACGGCTCCCATTTGGAAATCCATTTTTGTACTACGTATTGAATTTCTATTACACTATAAGAATTTGTGCAAGGAAGGAATTATTGAATAATTATTGTAAAAACATAAACATATAAAAACCCTACGAATCATCAGATGTAACGAAAATGCACCATTTGACACTAGTGATATTGACAGTTAAATAATTTCGTATTATGCGCGGGGACATTGACGTTTTTATTTTTTTACCATACCTACCGTTTTAGCATCACATAGGTAGGTACACACATTTAATTAAAATAAGGTTAAGTTGACCTGTCAGTTGTCTCTGTCTTTTCTTTTGCAAGAAGGACGGTTAAAAAAATAATAACATGGGCTGTTAAACTGTCCTTAAACTGTCAAAACACAAATCTAAAACATTCGTCTGCACGCTCATTAATACCCATATAGGTAAAACAAAATGAATTGTGCGTTAGATCGAGCTAAGTATTTACCTGAGCTCCATCCACTTGAAGAACGGGCAAGAAATATTGTGATCAATACTATCAATTTAGCTAAACACAGGATAGGAATAAGACAAGGATTGGAAGAACTTGCCGGTAAGAATTGGAGAGCAGCTATGACGAATCATCTTGACTACACAATTCTCATTACACAATATAAAATCCGTTCCGTATGTATGCTTAGATCTTTAAGACTACGCAACGGATTTTGAAGCGGTTTTCACCAATGAAAAGAGTGGTTCTCGAGGAAGGTTTTTGTTTATATAATTTGTCAAACGGGCGAAGCCGCGGGCGTCCGCTAGTATATTATAAAACAGAGTCGCTCGTTCCGTATGTATGCTTAGATCTAACTACGCAACGGATTTTGATGTGATTTTTCACCAATGGATAGAGAAAGGGGAAAGGTTTTTGTGCAAAATTTGTTCGCTAGTTACTACTAAAGCATTTTGTGACATGGCGCGTGTAATCCGTCTAAACTTAGGTAGAGAGTTTTCAATCTTCATTCCGTACAGTTCTTCTACAAGTCAAATTAGTAGGTACCTAAGTACATCGAGTCTTGATAGGTTTCTTTAGGTTTCTTCTGATAAGTATGTAGACTTAATTATTTTTTTTTGTATTATGTTAAGGCTATGCTACCATAAGATTCCGCTTTTAGTTAAATTTAAGTACAGTTTTAACAAGACATTTCGTTACAACGCTTTCTTACAAGGGGTCTTACGGTACCCAAAATAATTATAGGTAGATACATAATCAAAGGCTTAACCAAGTAAGCCGAAGCTATCCAAATATCTCTATCATCAACAGCTCGGTGATAATGACAGATTTTTTTGTATTGCTGAGCTGCCTTATGAGCATAGGAGTGGATAACCAATGATTTCGTCGAACGTGTAGGTCACGTGACACAATTAACACATTTTTTTGAAATATCATTGGTAATCGACAAACTTTTCCGAACGCTATAGGAAAGGGACTGAAAAGCGCGTGACTTTCTTCTTCAGAGAGTGCATCGTTCGAATGGGCAGGCAATCGTATTTGTCTTAAGGATATTGTGGTACCAATACCTATTACTGGCGAACAGTTTATCTGTCAGACTATTGAAAATTATTGGAAATTGACAGATGTTTTCAAGTATCATATCGAGTACAAAGGGCGTACTAGTGATGAATCCGCATGGTATTATTATTTTGAGGTAACTGCTTCAAATATTTTCGTTGTTTGAATTCGGTTTTTATTTGAAATCATTTCTTTTAAACTTGCAGTAATAGGTTCCATAAACCCCTAGTAAAATCCCTAAATTCAATCCTGTCGAGTCACAACCTATCCACCAGACCAATTAAGTAGGTACTTACCTACATTACTTTACAATTGGTGATCATGGGAATCGTGATTGGTTCCTTTGCTAATAATATTTATGAACGTTTTTAATAAATGTTTTTGGACATTCTCACACAACGTCATCTAGCCCAAACTAAGCCATAAGCTTGTGTTATGGAATCTAGACAACTGATAAATATTTATGATAAATATATTATATATTTCTAAACACATACGTAATATACCTACATAGAAAACACCCCAACTCCGAAACAAACATACATGTGGATCACACAAATATTTGATTCGACCTGGGAATCGAACAAACAACTTGACAAATCAAGTTTAGAAAGGTTCACGTTGAGGAACAAATCATGTGTCTCATATCGAGATATTACGTATCTCGTTAAAGTCCCGTTTCCATCATCATCAACCGAGACTTTTCCCAACGTAATAGGGGTTGGCTTTCCAGTCTAACTGCGATTCGTCTGAACTTCGATATTTTCCGTGAAACGACTGCTATCTGACCTCCACAACCCATGGGCAATATCGAAGTTCTGTAGTTAGAGCGGTTGGATTACCATAGATGTTTGTATTACAACCGGAACCGAACGGGTTAACGTGCTCTACGAGGCGTGGAGGGGTCTCATCTCAGTGTCTCAAGAAATGGTCACCCATTCTAAGACTGGCCTGAGTCGATGTTGCTTAACCTTCTTTTTTTTCTTTAATTTATCATACTTACTCACTAATAAATTTTCAGGTAATATTCAGTCAGCCAACATATATGTATCCCATACCTCAGGCTACTGCTTCAGTGTATTTCGTAATCAAAGATCGTCCAACACATAAAGAAAAAGCTCCAATGGTATAACCCTCTTATTATATTTTTGTATGGATCCCTATAATCCTCTTCTCAAAGTCAATTCAAAGTACCCAAAAACGGTAATAGGCTCCCCCGCTGTAGTGTCGAACCAATAAAGTGGCTGACGAAATGTGGGTGTATCCTACCCCTTCCCCTTGGAGGTAATGGGAGGTAGAAAAGAGGAAACATTTGAAAAGGTAATCACTTGGTATACATACGAGTATTATAAAATACACGACATAAATTGACACAATAACCGACTTCATAATACCGAAATGGGACCAATTAACTGTCGGAATGGGGCCAAATTGAAATGGGACCATTGGGAAAGTAGTAATTTTCATTTAAAAAACAAATTGTCAAAATCGGTTCACCCAGTGCAACGAAATGAGGTCAAATCGAGAACCTCCTCCTTTTTTGGAAGTCTGTTGAAAACAAAGTCGTTTCCGTCCGTATGTATGCTTAGATCTTTGAAACTACGCAACGGATTTTGACGTGATTTCCACCAATTGATAGAGTGGTTCTCGAGGAAGGTTTGTATTTAATTTGTCAAGCGAGCAAAGCCGCGGGCGTCCGCTAGTTACTTTATAAAAAGCATTACATTTAAATGGGACTTTACCTACATCTCCGGGGCCTAGTATTTTGATATCTGTGCTAGGGCCTAAGTCATCCTCACCTTCACGTGGTGCACCTGCTGACAGACGGACAAGGTCCTGGCAAATATACTCCCCGGTAACGGTAATATCCTACAGATTTTAGTCGGAGTATAATTATTACCGTGATAGACCAGTGTAACTTTGAATTTGGTCGAATCCGGCCTAGCCATTAAAAAAATATTTCTTTTGGTGTACAGATGTTTTTCAGAATTGAAGGCCAATTCACGGACTTCGATGTACGTTATGTGGCTCCAGAAGCCGACTGGATACTCGCCGTTATTAAACAAAAACTCAAGTTTTTCCATAGAATTGAGAAGTTGCGAATATTTTAAGAATTTTTTCCTACGCATTTGACGATATTGATTTGAGACTTACTTAACTTTGTTTGTAGAATATATTATTATGATTTAGTTTTAAATATAGTTTTAATATAGAATGCACCTACTTTGTTTTTTTTTAATATGCTGCTATACCTAAGTGCAGTTAAAACATTTAATACAAAAGATTTAAATACCTGCCTACTTATCCTCATAGTAAATCATGTGAATATTATTAATCAATCTTGCTGCTCCGACGTCGTCAGTACCTAACCTATTTGGACCACCCATGGTGTCACCAACATGTCATTCATTGGCCCCTCGTGGGCTCAGGGGTTTTTATTTCCCCATAGTCCCAAGGCTTCAGAATGGGACTACGGGTTTTTATTATATTATTACGTTAAAGTTATACTAACTCTTACCAAACTAACAGCTACAGCCTATAGTCTAGTGGTATTGTACGAATTTGCTCATACAATAGTAGGCGCTTCGAATAAGCGCTTCGGATTTGTTCTAATGTGAATAACCCTAAGCCTTTGATTAACAAACACACGATTAAGCCCTGGGGTTATCCTTTCGAGTACCCGGGACGCTCTGCAAATTGACGTTAGGGCGGAATAAAAAAAACCGGCCAAGTGGAGTCTGGCCACGCATAGAATAGGGTTCCGTAGTCAAACATCTATAAATCCTGAACTAACAAAGTTATTGGATCCGTTATGGTTTTGCTTGAAAGTTTCTTACATGGTCTACTATCACAAATATTTTCAGATTTTTCGAGTCAGCTGTTTAGATTTTAGAGAGGGGAGGGGGGCACTGTTTTACCAAAAAATTTGCTATAAAGTTAAACATCTCGCAAACGAGAACTTAAATTGAAAAATCGCCTTAGCAACCTCTTAATAATTTCAAATCGTAATGATTTAAAATACCTATCTAATGATACCCCAAACTACGAGGTAGACGCAGGAAAAAAGCCAATTTATGGCCACCTGTAGGAGAGGTACCACAAAAAAAATCTTCCAAATTTTCTTTTAGCACTTTGTCATGGTAACAAATACACATATCCGTGCAAAGTTTCATGTTTCTAGCACTCACCGTTTAGGAGGAATACCGAGTACATACGGATGGATAGAGAAACTATAAGGGTTCCGAAACTTGAACTACGGAACTCTAAAAAGCCAAGCAATCAAATCAGAACTGACATGAGACAGTTATTGAAAATTTTACATAAATTAACAATATTTAATACTTTTCATTACTTCCTTGAAACAATAGTGAGTAATATTATGTATATATTTATACTGAGTGAATCAGCTGCGAAGGCATGTTGTAGTAAATGTAGTACATACTCTATACTATAAGCAATAGTATGAGTCATCATCACGGTTCTTTGAGCCATGAAGGTTGCATACGAATAACCTGTTTTGTCGATAACTGTGGTAGGGAAAGAGCCAACCACGGCCAGATATACGTCAATTTAAAAACACTGAAAATTTCTCGGTCAGTGAGTATGGCCATTGTGGACCTATGGTAGAGGTATGTATGTTAATTCTCCCACCGTTGAATGTACGGGCTCGACCGAGTAATTACGGTTTAGGTCTGTTGGTTGCATTAGACAGTTCCATTAATGGGTCCAACGGGATTTCCGATTCCATTTGTCTCCACTCTTGAGTGACAGTAGGTCCAAGAGGATTGTAATTACCAATCTGTAAGCTACATCTGACTGATCACACTAGAGACACACACTGGATACAAAGGAAAGTTTGTAATCGATAAATACTGAAACTAATGAACCGATTTCAACAATTCTTTCGCCATTAGATAGCTGTTTTACTCAGAACATTAGGTAGACATTAGGCAAGTCCGTGAAATTTAATGCAAAAATCATTTCTGTTGAGAATATAAAACCAGTACTTGCAATGCAAGTACCGCGTAAACGGTTACGCAACGATTGTCAACCAAGTGAGCAATGAAAAATTATTCAATTCAGAAATTACAACACAACACTCCAATAATGAAGAGTGATTATCGAATATATGTTAGTTATGTAGTTATGAAAACTTAAGTCTAAGTTATCTGGACTGCAGAGATTACCAGAGATTTTAATATGTGACGATTGCGTAAGTGCAGTCACGGATTGGCATTATGACATATCAGACACGGAACTAGGGTGTACAATTTGATTTGTACATCACAGTGACCCACTAGGTACCGACGGCGACGCCGTCTGAAGCCGATATGCCATCATGTTTTGTATTCACGACTCACTTGAGTGACATCATTGCGCTGTATGAACTAGATGTGATATCATTAGCCTAACCTGACCTAACGTAATTTTAGGCTAATAATTTTTATCCCAGGATTGTTCCCCTGGGAATTGGAAATCCGATAATTTCCACACGGGCGTCCGCCGCTAGTAACTACTTTATTTTAATGGAAATAATCTTCCCATGGGAATTGGGGACCACATAACTATTCGCGCGGGTGAAACCGCAGGCGTTCACTAGTTTTGTTTGAACTGACAGAGAGCACGCTACAAAATAGCATGTGTGTTGTAGTGTTTGCTTAGAGCATACTTAATCAGTAGCATACTTGAAAATAGCATGCTTATTGCTAGCAAATGTAAACAGTTCATAAGCATGCTCATATTTAGCATGCTTTGTAGCATGCTATTAAAGTGCATGTGTAACAGTACCATTATTATGGTTTTTCTATAGTACCTACTAACGAAGTTACCCTTTGGGGATAAAGGCGCGTTGTATGCCTGTCAGTCTATTCTCCGGTCACCGGTCCCTAGTGTTGTTATGCATACGTTCACTGATAACCAGCTACCACACGGTATGCTTACAGAATACACATTTAACACACTTTTAGCTTACCTGGAGACATGACGTGTTTAAAAAAAGCTAGAGGTGTAAACAGGAACATATATCGTCTTTGGTACTAGTAATAAATAGTTTATAATCAGGTATATCTTCTGAAAAGAGTAAGCAGACGCTCACAACACCCTTTTTTCACAAGTACATAACTATATGTATCTTCTTCTTCTTCTTCTTCGAGTCAATGGCTCAGATTTCCCCAGCCCAATAATTGGTCACGGCCATAAGTCCTCGACAGTCCTTTCTTTCGGTGTGACTATATGTACTCGTACCTATAGCTCGTACGTATCAAGGGGTGATCCTATTGCTGTTGAAAGGCAGGTGTATATCTTGCACGTGAGGTTGGCTTGGACCTCTTAGAACTTGGTGAGACCGCTATTTTGCAGCTTTTCTTTATAATAATACAAACATACTTACTATATTAAGTAAGTATATTAACTGTGCTATAATGTATTATGCTTTGTATAATTAAAACAACGTTCGATCAATTGTGATTGATCACGCTATTGTACTAACGTAATTTTTATACTTTCCCAAGTAATTGATAACATAGCTACAATACTACATAATTAGTAATACTTAATGCCTACTTATCTATTATGTATATATTATGTCACCGTATGATTGTTAAAACCGTTAAATTGTAATTAAACTCCCATGATTGATGGAATGATTGTATAATTACTGGCAATTAGAAAAGAGTGTCTCTAAGTTTTTGGAGTTTACTCCTTAAGAATCGATTTTCATATACAACGTGTTTCATATTAGTGTGGTCATATCTCAAGGTTGCGTTGGGTAGGGCCTAAATAATATATTGCGCGGAGTCTTTAATTAATTTAATAAAATATTGACGTATAATGACGTAGTCGATAAATTTTCCTTTTTATCGATAGCTCATTGAAATGAAGCTCTAAGACTGCACTACAAAATAAACATATGATTAGAATGAACTCTAGATTTGACCTCAAGTAGGTTTGCCAAACAGTGAAATAGATTCGGACAGTCTCGTTGTTACTCAAAATTTTAACCAACAGATAAAGTTACTTTATCAATAGTTATCATACAAAATAGTTTCCGAATCACAACTTGGGGTCAAAATAAAGAGTGCCTACTCAAAGTTATTTTTGAAGTTTTTCTATGAATTTATGTATCACGTGATTGTCGTGAATGTCACAACTCACACGTAATTTGTTGTCAACCTACTCAAATACCAGGAGCAACGCATTTGCTGTCGAAGAAAAGAGAAGAAACATTTATGTTCTTGTCCTGTCCTTAAATTTACACTTTTTATAAATTGGTTCCGCACAGATATTTAAAATACAACTGCTGTTTGTGTAGAAGTTTATGTTGTAGCTGTTGAGAACGCTGGTGGGTATAGTAGTATGTAGGTATTCAGTTTCGGGACAGAGAGATCGTGGATGCCAGTCACTGCACTACCATATCGTGAACTCTCTTTCGACTCATTTACCATGAAGTAAATGATCTGCAAGGTGTTTGGTTATTTTTGACCGACTTTAAAAAAGAGTAGGTACTTAGGTTCTCGATTCGTCATGATAATGTGATGCATAAAAGTTCATAAAACATTATCGCTAAAAGTGGCAACTTGTATGGTTGAACGAGGATATCAGAAAAAGTAGGAGGTGTTGGTGTCAGTTTCACTAATATGTATCTTAAGGACCCCTAAAAATTACAAAGAGGACCGCCCACGTTTTTGATTGGAACCGCTTTGAAGAAACTAGGTATCAGTAGCGATGTCGGCATATATCAAAGACGTACACGTCACAACACGTAAATTTTACCACAAAACCATATTATTCCGGTGTTGCAAGTTAACGCAATGTTCTTCATAAACGGGGACTTTGTTAGCTTTTTTTATGCTGGATATTTGTTCATTTTAGCAATTGGTAATAAATTACTAATCTTAGACTACATGGATAAAGAAAGTCGCTTTTTCCGTCTGTCTGTCCTAATGTATGTTTAGTTCTTCAAAACTACGCAACGGATCTTGAAGCGGTTTTTTTTAAATGGGTTTAAGTAGGTTTCGAAATGTATTTACATGCATACTATCATGAGAGCGACGCCGCTGGCATTCAACAATTTTATTTTATTTCATAGGTCTTAGGGAAATATCCTGTGTTTATGGTAAATAATAATTATGTTGTTATTTATCTCTTAAATTATTTTATACTAGGTACCTACTAGCTTTTTTTCATAAATAAAACTAAGTACCTACTTGGTACTTTTATTAGATTTTTACCAAAATTACGACGTAATTCAAGGAAATAAGACATTGGACTTGGACAACACTTACAATTATCTAATTTCTTTTCAGTTGCAGTAAACTTTGATATTAGGCGTACGTAGTAATCTGTGTTAATCGATCATGGCGTATTTAAGTAATAGTGAATATTATGAAATGATACTTTGCGTCGGGGCAGCCGATGGCAGTCTGCGTGAAGCTCGTCGCCTTTATCGAGAAAGATTTGTGGACAATAGACTCGAAGGTGAACGGCGGCGGTTACCATCTGTGGAGTGCTTCCGAAAAATGGTGAACCGTTTACATGACACTGGTTCTTTCCGTGGCTCCCGCTCAGATCACCACCAGAGCAAGAAGAAAGTATTCTCGAGCATTTTCAATCCAATCCCAGAACAAGTACTCGCCGCGCTGGAATTGTTCTGGGAATGAATCATTTGAGAGTATGGCGCGTGCTAAAAGCAGATGGTCAACATCCGTACCACTTCAGGCACACCCAAGAACTGACACCGGCTGATTTCGTACCACGTCTCAACTTTTGCCAGTGGTACCGAGAGGAAGCACAACGATCCCCTAGTTTCGCGAACCGTATTTTATGGACCGATGAAGCCTCTTTTACTCGTGCTGGTATCAGTAACCAGCATAACGAACATGTATGGACTCATCAGAACCCACATGCATCTGCAGAAAACAACTTTCAGCATCAGTGGCGTGTTAACATTTGGGCGGGAATAATCGGAGATATTTTAATTGGTCCTTTCGTGCTACCGAGTTCGCTAAACGGTGAAACCGAACTTGAAAACTTGCCTGTAACATTGTACACAAATATGATGTACCAGCAAGACGGGGCGCCAGCACATTATGCGAGACATGTACGGGCGTATTTAGATGAGCGGTTTAACCAGTGGATCGGACATGGTGGTCCCATACCTTGGCCTCCGAGGTCACCGGATCTCACACCACTTGATTTTTTTTGTGGGGCTATGTCAGAAACAAAGTGTGCAGTGCGGTATGTCTCACGCATGAAGATATGGAGTCTAAAATATTTGATGCATTTTGCAGTGTAACTCCAGACATGCTGTGTAATGTAACTGCCAGCATGATGCGACGGACCCAACTGTGCATTGATCAAGGCGGCGAACATTTCGAGCCCTTACTTTAGTACCTACTTTTTAGTTTAGTGTTTATTAGTATCTTAGGTAGGAAGTGTATTTTTTATTAAATTCAATAATGTTTATCTAAGTATCGTGATATTAGTGAGTTAGTTATGTTTATTGTGGAACACAGTACCTACCTATCTACCAGGATGACATGCACAATGAAATCGGTAAGTTTTTGTTGTTTAAAGTCCACAACCTATCATTACTACAAAATAGTATTCTGTACCAGGAGCATATGAAATAAGAGTTGTTTACGATTCATCGAAGGGGACTGAACCTTACGACTAAATTTGACCCTAGGTAGTGTTGGGTTTATAAAATATCGATTAAATCAACAAATCAATTAAATTTACATGACACCTTAAAAGTTTTAACTAAACTTGTATTTGCAATTTTGTCCATGCGTATAGTTAACTCAACGCGCATGTGTAACAAGGGTCAAATATGACCACACTAATATGAAACACGTTGTATGAAACACGTATAAGGCGCCCGGTATGAGAAAAATCCGAGGGGTTAACGTTTTTGGTGCGCACCTCTAGTGCGCAACTTTCTAATTTGTTATGGTTAGATACTCGTACTTAAGGAGTAAACTCCAGTCGTGCGTCGGTTGCCACTGGACATACCCTCTGCTAGTAACCAGGGACGCCCGGCAACGGACGTTAGAGCGGCCGCGGCCTTAGGCCGCGGAGTTAAAAAAAAAAAAAAAAAAAAAAAAGTCATGCATTACTGGCGATTGGAAAAGAGTGGCTCTGAGTTTTTATAGTTTCTAAGTGGTAGAGCCTGTGAGAGAAGCACAGAAACTCAAACAATCGCCTGTAATTACAATAATTTCATCAATAATGCGAGTATGATTATAAATCTTACGGTTTTACAATCCTACGGTGACATAATACAATGCCAGTGTTCAAATTATAGAGCAAACTTAACTCAAGTCTAATTACGTATTGATCCTATTTTATTTTTGTCTTTAAATGCTAAAAAAAACTTAACTGTCCATTATTTTCATCATTTTTTGAACGCTTTAATCGATAAAATTCGATGGAGATACAGTCTCTGAAGTCCAGGCTATGCATTTGCATTTTCCAATGCTGCTCCGCTCCTATTGGCCGTAACGTTAAATTAAATAGCCTATCTAAAGCCTTCTTCGATAAATAAATAAATAAATATTTTTGGACATTCTCACACAGTGTCATCTAGCCCAAATTAAGCTATAAAGCTTGTGCTATGGGATCTAGACGACTGATAAACATACTTATATATTTCTAAACACATACATATTATACATAGAAGACACCCAAACTCCGAAACAAACATTTGTGGATTACACAAATAATTTGGCAGTCAAAATAAAACCTTTTATTAAAAAATAAAATCTTGTTTTTAATTCGAACGTTTCTGAGATTAGCGTGAGTTCTTCAGTTTTATAATTAGTATTAGTATTTTTATATATGTGACTATACTTACTATTCCACTCCAAGGAGAGTCATCAACTATGAATCTCTTGAATAACTTAACTTATAATATGTATGTCTAATACCAACTGACCTTTGTAGTACAATGACGTCCTGCCACTACTACCTTGCTTATTATCACTGAGCACACGACCGGTGTTGTGAGTGTTGCGCATACGCAGCCAGCGACCGGTCGCCACATCTTAACTCCAAACACCGGTTGACAACAAATCAGCTGTTATTATTCCATATTTAAAAATTCTTAGTATTAAAATAAAAAGTTGAAGTGTTTTTGAATTTGGAACGTTTTTTTTTCTTAATTTGTGACAGTTTTCTTTATAATGAAAATGGGAGGTTTCGAATTTGGGAACGGGAGTAAAATTTCACCGACTGACAGTACGGAGGTGTTCACGATCAGTGCGATCAGTTTGTCGTCGAATACTACATTGAGTGAAGGGGTAAGCGATATTTCCTTGTTATAGGTTATTAGATAAGTATTCTTAATCATCACTGCCTCGGTGGCGCAGTGGTATGAGTATGCGACTGCCGTCCCTGAGATCCCAGGTTCGATTCTGGATCGAATCAACAAAAATGTTTGTTTCGGAGTATGTCTGTTTTCTATGTATAAATATGTGTGTATTTAGAAATATATAAGTATGTTTATCAGCAGTCTAGATCCCATAGCACAAGCTTATATCTATATATTTGATACGACAATTTGTCTGTCTGTAGAGACAGACAGACGGACAGACAGCTGTCCGTCTGTCGCGTTTTTTCAATTTACATACATTTGCATGAAATATTAAAATATTCTTTTTTGAGGCCATACATAGTTCGTCGGGATAACTAGTTAGCTTAATTTGGGCTAGATGACCTTGTGTGAGAATGTCAAAAAATATTTATATCAAACATAATTATACTGATTACTTCGTATAGTACGAATATTTGATGTGACAATAAATATTTAGGTTGGTAAGTACGGGCACCTACAGCTACGTTATAACTACCAATGAAAGCCTCCAGTCGTTCATTTTCGAACTTAATTTATAACATTATATTACTACTAGTTATCACGGCGAACTTTGTATCGCCTCAAAAATAAAAAATAAAATATAAAAAAAAAAGAATATTTTAATATTACATGCAAATGTATGTAAATTGAAAAACGCGACGGACGGACAGACAGACAGACAAATTGTCGTATTAAATATATAGATGAGCATGATGACACTGTTATTCCAGAATCTAAACTTGAGTGGTATTGCAAACACAGTGAGCCAAGCTCACAATCATGGTCCCGTTCACACTGACCTCCAGAATACAGGATTTTATCTACTTTGGAGGCAGTTTAGTGTACCTACAGTGCTTTTGGTGAAATATTTTTTTAAATTTATTATTATTACAGGTAGAGCCTGTAAGATATCCATTTTATAATGAGGAAGAGGTATCAATTACATGTTACTTTGGATATTTTTTTTAAAGAATAAGTGTTAGTACTTAATAGTAAATAGCTACGGATGCTTCGATCTACTTCTAAACAGACTAATCTGAGAAATCTATAGCAATACGAACATTCCGTACAACTGTAGAGAAAGTTAACAGCATATGTAGACTCATATAGGTACCTAAGCAATACGAGGAAAAATTTGAGTGCTTGAGTCAGTCTTTCGACACAGTTGAGACAGCATGAGTGAATCCTAGAATCGAACTAGATTAATTTGAAAACACGTCAAAAATTTACATAACAACTGACTTCCAAATACCGAAATGGGACCAAATTGAAATGGACGTGAGTTCGATTTTTGCTGAGCGCGTGGCAGGTTGGTGCAAGACGGTGGTGTCAAGAGTCCTTCACGGCTTTTTAGGTTACCTCTGGTGCTCCGCAAAAATCTGGTTTCCAGACACTCATACCGAACAACGTTTATTGTCCTGTACCTGGAGCTAGTTAGGAATAACTAGTTCTTCTGTGCAACTAATCAAGCATTACCTTGACATTGGCGAAATCATGCATGAATATTGATGGAGCCACGTTTTTAAAAAAAGAAGAAGAAAAAGAAATGGACCATATTATAGGAAGCAGTTAGGTATTTAAAAATCCAACCTCTGTTCACCCAGTCGAAAGATATGAGAGGTAATAAACATTAAATATATAAAAACAGTCGTATAGAGAACCTCCTCCTTTTTTAGGGTGGGTAAAACGGTCCGCCCGTCCGTCTGTCTTGGGCAATATCTCATACCCCGCGATAGTTGGAAAGTTGGAATTTTTACAAATGATGTATTATTTCTGCTGCAGCTATAACAATAAATACTAAAAAACAGAATATAATAAATATTTAAGGGGGCTCCCATACAACAAACGTGATTATTTTGCCGTTTTGACCCGTAGGCCCCTGTCATCTGGTGCTCAAGGGGGTGCTCCTGCTGATCAACAGACGAGGCTCTGGTGTATTCTCTTAGTATTCACCCTCCTGGAGTTCTTGACAGTTTGAGTTTGCCAGCCAATGGGCGATATGCGTTCCGATAAGACTGCAAAAACTGGTTCGATAATTGCACGACAGCGGTTATGTAACGGTTGATAACGGTTAGTTAATTTTATGGGAACTTAGCGATACTAATTGACGATATTAAAATAATTAAATAAATATTTATGGACATTCTTACACATCATTTAGCCCAAATAACCTTGCTATGGAATCTAGACTATCTATATAATATAATACGCCAGTGAAGCCGCTTCTCCTCCTAAACTAAGAGTCGCACAGTCAAGTGTGGCACACCGTTGGAAAGGTCGTGGTCTCAAGTGGTGCGATAAGATTAGAAATTTGACAAAAAGAAAAAAAATAAATTATTACTTGCGCAGTTTGCGCTAAGGGTTGCTAGTTAGACATATTTAGGTAGATAAAGTATTCTGTCTACCTACCTAATTAAGCTTACCATATTACCTACCTACCATTAGAATTTAGAAATAAGTGCGAGTCGAAAGGAATCGCGCATGAAGGTTCCGTACATTTATAAAACTTAGAGGGTCAGCGGACCTCAGGGACGACAGTCGTATTCTCATACCGCTGCGCCACCGAGGCAGTCACAACATAATGTCAAGATAATGTCGGAGAAAACTCTGATAAACGTTCAGTAAATAATTGTTTTTTGAATAATTTTTCACATAACTTGTAAAATTATTAATTCATAGGTCCTTATCAATAATTATACATGTATAACGTACCTATATGCTATGATCTCGTGTCAGCGGTAAATACTTATAAGGATAACCCACACTCAATCATTGTCGTATTTCTTACCTATCTAATCTTTTTAATGAACTAGCGGTCGCCCACGAATTCGTCAGTGTGGTAACTTGGAACTTTTCCCGTTCCCGTCGCGTCGCCTGTAATTATTGTTCGCGTCGCATCGCCCGTAATAACATCTAGCTAAGCAAATATTTTTTTAGAACGAATTTCGTTTCCATAAAATATGTTATAGTGAGTTAACCTTAATAGATATATGTATGTTACTGTGGACTGTTTTTTAGAACTTTTAAAGAGGAACAATTCTTTAGTACATCATTTTAACACAACATTAACCATTTGATCAGCGCACGCCACATAAGTTCTCAAAAGAAATAAACTTTCCCCGTTTTTGAAACATATTTCACTGCTGCTCCGCTCCCATTGATCGTAGCGTGATTTTATATAGCCTATAGCCGTCCTCGATAAATGCACTTCTCAACACATAAAGAATTTTTCAAATCGAACCAGTACCTCCTGAGGTTAGTGCGTTCAAACAATTATAGATAAGACAAGACTTTCACAGGTGTGACTGATTAATAGATTAATTACATTGTAGAACTCGATAAATTATAATAAATCATGATAATTATATTTCTATTATTTATAATAATTAATGACGGTTTGAGTTTTATCTTCAAATATCTTCAATTTAATTATGTATATGTCTATGGACTGCGGACTTAAAAAAAAGGTCTGTGTCTAAAATTTCCCGCCATTTTTAACCAGGGCTTCTATTACCAATATTGATTGATTGATTAATAATTAATAATTAATTAATATTATTAGAATTTGTCGATAACATCAACATTCAAAAAGAATACGACTGCAATTGCACATACGAGTTACTAGTATTCCCATTAACTTCTTCAGCTGAGGTAAAACTGCTTGTGTTAGAAAGTTCATGCACTCACGTCTGAATGGGGATTGAACACACGTCATCGAAATTTAAGACCCAGGGCTGTATGTATACATATAAATATGTTTTACTGTGTGTAAGTGTGTATATAATATTCTTCTTCTATCTTTTTTCAAAACGTGGCTCCATCGATATTCATCCATGATTTCGCCAATGTCAAGGTAATGCTTGATTAGTTGACTTGACAGTCCCGCACAGAAGAACTAGTTATTCCTAACTAGCACCAGGTGCAGGACAAGAAACCTTGTTCGGTATGAGAGTGTCTGGAAACCCGATTTTTGCGGAGCGCCAGAGTCAACCTAAAAAGCCACCAGCCACGCGCTCAGCAAAAATCGAACTCCCGTATATACTCGTCTTTTATGTTCTTGATCCAAAGTCACTATGCCAAGAATGCGGATTGCTTCCGCCAACTCACGTTTGCCTGTATCGATCTTTGAGGTAGTAAAATTGCGTTCTTGAATTATCACGATTTTATATTCAATTCCAAGTATTTTAATAACACGGTCATGATTTTTGCTTGAAAATCTTGCCCTTATACAGGAAGTTACATAAGGGTTATATCAACCTGAAGACACCCCCATCAGCTGATCGTCCAGAACCCCTTTCGATATGTGTCGACCGCCAAACAAGAAAAATAAATCATCCAAAAAAAAAAATATTACTGAATAAAATACTCTTGTTTGAACAACACTAGCTAAAATCTACCTAATGTCGATGACCGAATCAGCTGATTTTAGCTGATGGGGGTGTATTCAGGTTGATATAACCCTTAGGTAACTTTTTTTTTTTTTTTTTTAGTTCCGCGACCAAGGCCGCGGCCGCTCTATCGTCCGTTGCCGGGCGTCTCTGGTTACAAGCAGAACGTCTTAGGTAACCTTATGTAACCAGGTATTTATAAGTTTGCTTGAGCCTCGTCTGTTAATCAGCCGGTGAGGTTCTTCTTGTGGCTGAAAAATAAACAGTAGTCTATGTAAAATGTTACTTTAAAAACACAATACCCTGACGGTATGTGCGTGCGCGTGAATCATGAAGAGCCATGTGATTTGATTATAAAGTCGTTACACGTGAGAGAACGTGGAGTTGTTAGTCTACCATTGTAAAATGATTTGTTATACGTTAAATATAATTATAATATAAGTATTTGTACAATATAATGTATGTATATGTTACCGTAGGATTGTTATTGATACTCGCATGATTGATGGAATTATTGTAACTATTGGAAAAGAGTGGCCTTGAGTTTTTATTGCCAGGTTCATCTCTTGACTCTCCCTCCAAAAACTATTAAAACTCACAGCCACTCTTTTCCAATCACCATTGCATTCAATGTGTCAGGTCTTGCGAGATTGCCTGTAATCTTACGGTATTTACAATTTTACGGTGACATTGTGAATTTTAGAGGTAAATATGGGGGCGAACCTATCTACCGTTTCCGGGCTGGGGTTTTAATCTCTATTAGGTCTAGAAAGTAGTTCCTCATGCGTGGAGCAACGAGCAAAACCTTATCTACATACCTAGCTATACCTACTTACGTACAACACTCGATTTAGTTCCGTTGTACACGGTAATTTTAATGAATAATACACACAAGCCTTCCTCTTGAAGCCAATCTATTACTGAAAACTGTATTAAACTCCGTTGAGTTGTTTAAAGATTTAAGCGAACAAACAGCGGAAGCGACTTCATTTTATAATCATGTTAAGATGTATCATTTTCGATTAGATAAATGATATCATTGAATCTTTATCATTATCAAAAGATCACCAGTTGTTTTGACACTTGAGTTACTCACTGCATTAATGTACCTTATTTTTGAAGCCCGCGGCTGCCCCAGCGTACATTGCCATTGTCTCTGGTACGCACCAGGATGTATTTCCAGTCGCGCCAGCGGACTTGGTCCCTAACACGCGGTTGGGTCGGGTTTTTATACCGCATCTTTGGGGTCGGGTTTTAACCCGCGTCGGTGAGTGAATGGGCGTTTTCACATTACACGATATCGTAAGTAGCAGCGGTAACTTTTAACTGCTACTTACGATATCGTGCACGATATCGTCACGATATTATGGACGATATCGTGTGTCGTTATCAATTATCCTTCTAGCCTGCTTCTGTATACCTATCTACATCAGAACCTCGTCCCGTAGGTATTGGGCGTTTTCACATTGCACGATAACGACACACGATATCGTGACGGTATCGAGGCGATATAGTGACGATATAGTCACGATATCGTGTGTCGTTATCGTGCAATGTGAAAACGCCCATTCTTATTTCGGTGACCTCGGGTCCATGTTGCAATAAGTGCTTACCTAGCACTTAATAGATTTGACCTAGGTAAATATACGTTTGGTAACTGAATTATATGCTTCCTAGATTTAAGTTCTCAGATGCTCGGCCTAGATTACAATCTTAAAATTAATGAAACTAGTTAACTCCGGTATTTAAGAGTTCACCCGTTCAAAACTAATAGACATCCGGCACATTGTCTGCTGGTTAATCAGTACCATACATACTGACACACAGAAACACGTCTCGAGTTCACGTCTCGAGTCCGAGATGCCCAGGACTTTAATTGTCTGCGTGCCACAGCGGCTGGCACGTATGATTTTGTTGCCTTTCATCAACATTTATAAGGCAACGAGGTTCAAATTTATTTATCAAAATTATAATAAAGCTGCTTATTTTATTAAATTCATTCGATCATTTTGGAGATATCTTTGGAGATTGTCCCCTCTTACGTGGGACTAAAAATTCTGGAAAATTGTAGTTGTGTAATGCGCCGCTGCCTACCCTTTCGGGGATATAGGCATAATATGTGTGTATCATCATATATCCCACGCAATAGGCTCGTAACAAAATTACAGACGAAATGTGGGCGTTAATCATGCCTCTGTCTAGTAATCGGAAAGTAGTTCGAATCGAATAATGGTTGATCATAAAATGCCTGTTAATATTTAAAAATATTGAAATAATGTACTAATGAAGCGTCCTTAAATAGTATAAAAATCATAGGAAATGAGAACAGAATACTAAAACACGCAGGTAGAGCTGCGGGCGTCCGCTATCTTCTAAGGTGGTGAATAATGAAAGATGAATGAAATTTTATTCTTTTGACTGCATAATTGCACTCAACATTAATTCCGACCGTCTCGGTTCGTTAAAACCATAATTTCTAGAGCGCCTAGTTCTCACACATATACCAACATTCATAGAAACTATCATGCCTGTTGCCCAAATGGGTAAGCAGAGGATTTTATACAAACCACATTTCACTTGTTGCATGGTTTATTATTAAATAGACCATGCTTAGGAGGAACTTTGAAGTTCGAAGTCTCGAACTTACTCCTTGGATCGGCAGGGGTGCATAGAATTCCCATCAAGTTTTTAGAGAACCAAACTAATCTACCCTGCAAGTGGTGCACCTGCCGATTGACGGACGGGGCTCTAACCAACAAACACCCCCCTCTTAATAACTAACAAGGTTACTTTTTTTTAAGTCTGTTCAAACGCGGCCGCTCTTTCGTCCATTGCCTTTGTCTCTGGTACGCATCAGAAAGTATTTGCAGGAAGACTTAGCTCAGCTGCCTATGCGGTTAGAAAGATAAGGTCTCTGACTGACGAAAAAACGGCACGATTAGTTTATTTTAGCTACTTTCATAGCGTTATGTCATATGGTCTGCTGCTGTGGGGCTCAGCTGCCGATATTGAGACAATATTCATATTACAGAAACGAGCTATACGAGCAATCTATAGACTCGGACCCCGTGACTCGCTGAAAGAATTATTTAAAGAAATTAATATTTTAACAGTTGCTTCTCAATATGTTTACGACAACATCTTATATGTACGGAAGAACATAGATCTATTCAAAAAAAATTCCGATAACCATAATTTTAATACAAGAAATAAAAATTAATTGGCAATGACAAAAATTAGACTTCATAAAGTTGGTAATTCGTTTGTTGGCAAATGTATAAAAATTTATAATAAAATTCCTCAGGATTTGGTTGACATGCCTCTTAATAAGTTTAAAATAGTAGTTAAAAAATGTTTGATGATGAAAGGCTACTATAATGTAGACGAATATCTTAATGATAAAAATGCATGGTCACCCTAATCTTCTGTTGTTGGCCACTCGTATAATACAATAGAAACTAATTGTAACAATGTAAACAAAACAATATTAAAAAAGAAAATGGATAATCTACCTGAGTTTCTTGCTGGTCTCTTCTCAGGAGAACCAACTTACCGAACCAGCGAAAGAATCATTTTCTAATGGTTATTTATGTACTTACTTAATTTAGTATTTTTATAATATTACTTGACAAAATTGTAAAATTTTGACATTCATATGTGCTCTTTATGTGCCTAAACTGAATAAATGAAATTGATTCTTTGATTCTTGATTCTTGATTCTTTGATTTCCAGTGGCGCCGGGCATAACAAAGTTACTGACCAAAATGAGCAATAACTATGCCTCAGCTTTACCCTTTTGGAGCATTTATTAGACATGATTTATATGTATCCTTTCATACATACATACATATAATCACGTCATATCCTAGAAAGGGTAGGCAGCGGTGCATTACACCCAAACTTTGTCAGTAATTTTGTTGATAGGGGGCAATCCTCTCGCCATGGCCTGGCTTTATAGAAATCCATAATTACTCCGTAATTAAAACCAAAATTCCATCAGCTAGGACAGATGTTACATAATAAAATGTTACTAAATAGAATTTCTGCAGTTCGAGCATGTACATACATGCTAAAATAAAGCTTCGGTAAAACAATGGGGTAAGATGTTGAATTTTTATATAATTGCACTAATTTCGCTAAATAGAAGACATTATAACTAGAACTAGACTCTACTAGTTCTCTAAAACTAGTTCTAGTAACTCTAAACTAGTTCTCTTTGAGACAGTCTTGAGAATGCCTCGTGAGTAGGTGAAACATTATGTCGACGTTTATAATGTCTTCTATTTAGCGAAATTAGTGCAATTATATAAAAAATTCAACATCTTACCCCATTGTTTTATCATGGACTTTCGCCAGGTAACGCCTGATTCCATTCAATATTAAAGCTTCGGTGTTCAACAGTAACTTTCGCTAGCATACTACTACACATACCTGCCAGTAAGTATTCAAGTATGAGTCATATCTGGCGCCGACTGAGTTTATATAACCGGTTTACAGTTTGGCAGCCTCTGTGGCAATACAAGACTGACTTCGAAAATCTTTCCGAGAATTCCAATTGTCTTTCTAAGTAATACAGATAGGGAGGTAAAAGATTTGATGTTTTTTAATACTACACAAGCGGACAGTCGCGGCTTTGCCCGCGTGATATTGTATTATGATACCTAATTCCCGTGGGAACACACCCTCGGAGTGGAGTAAAACGTAGTCAAAACCTTCCTTGAGAACCACTGTATCGATACAGTACAAAAAACGGTGCAGTAGCTTTTGAGCTTATGACGACGCACGGACAGACGCGGTAGAGGACTCTGTTTTATGATATATAGTGATGTGTAGTAAGTCAAGTACCAGTTCGAATAGTAAGTCGTTCCCGGGAATCCCGTACCACGTTATACTTGTACCACCAGCCCCAAGAGCTTGGTAGAATCTACTTCAGTTGATTTATTCAACCAATTATATCGCAGGTCGCATCGTCACGTGACCAAATTAACACCAAAGGGGTAGGGTTTGAGAGCCAGTGCCTCCCTTAATTTTGGCCCAGCTGCTGGAAGAAGACAAAGAATTACTAGTTATCCTCGATATTATGAAGGAAATAGTTCCTTTTCTATTCCATTTAAGCTTATAAGTAGTTATATACAAAATCCATTGAAACAGTTTGATGGCTGGTAGGTTCTAAGTTTTACGATCCATACGAAACGATTTCTAAGATTTGTCAACACTCACATGCGTACTATTTTTATTGTAATGTAAAATTATTTTTTAATTAAAGTTTTAAATTGTGTCACGTGTGTGGCTGATAAAGAATATTTATGCGCGAGTGACAGAGAAATGTAGGGACGGATATTCTTTCTGCTCCGCGACCGCGATGGCTAGTGCCCACAGCCTCGCCTGTCTGGAATGTACTTCACTATTTTCTGCCATCCTCCCAATTTGATGAAACCCGTCCTTCATCTCGTGAAATGTCGTGAGATTAGCACAACCCTAAAAACGTCACGTAATATTTATAAATCGTACGCTTTATTCCTTGCGTAAATTAGTTGGATTGGTTCTAAAAAAAATCACTTGATATAAATTTTTAACAATAAAAAAAATTAAAAGTTATTTCTGTAGAACAAGGCTCATACCAAATCAGATTATGGATTCGTCAGTACCGACTAGTTTAAAAAAATTGTGGTCGTTTTTAGGTTCTATTTTTTGTACTAAATTGATCTTACTCTACTGTAAAAACCCCATTCAGTAACTTCAGGGAGTAGCGTGAAAAACAAACCATATTGAGGGTTCCGAAGTTTTTTCATGTTCGTTCATCCGAACGTAAAAAGAAAGGAAAACTATATCGGCTTACATAACTTTTATAGTTCAGAGGTTATATTCGCTATTATGTGACTACGTAACTATTCTATACGTGGCCTGACAGTTGGTTGACACGCATTTGACCGATTTTAGCATAGCATAGCACCTCTTGGTCTAGTGGTACCTAACCGACAATGTTAACACATTGCAAAACTAGTCAGGCCGGTCTTGGATAGGTGACCATTGGTTAAGACATTGAGACTCCTCCGTGCCTCGGAGAGCACGTTAAGCCGTCGGTACCGGTTGTCATACAAACATGTATGGCAGTCGTTAGGGGTAGTTGGAGCTCTAAATTAAAAATCTGTCCGGTCTAACTACAGAACTACGAGTACAATATCGCCCATGGGTTGTGGAGGTCAGTTCGACTGGAAAGCCGAGCAACAACTACGTTGGGAAAAGGTTCGGTGGATGATAATATATATTACCTACCTAGAGACTTGTTTTAAATTTACCATGATAGTTAGCATATTCAGTGACCGTATCGTAATTGTTTTCCATGTATAATGTGACTCATACATATAACTTGATGCGGATGTTATTTCGACAATTTTGGTTTGTAAATTAAATTGTGAGAAAGAAGCGAATTGCGAAAAAAATACTTAGCATATTTATCTGTATGCTAAGTCTTCAAGTCAACTAGAGAAGTATATTTTTATGAATGTAAGTAAGTATGTAGGTTATAATATACAAATTATACATAATTATAGACTAAAAATATTTACATTACAAAATATCGTTTAAAAAATCCTCCGCGTCATTGCCGACTGGGAAGGTTCCCAGAATGCTGGCTGTGTTGCCACGTTGGATGGCGATTTTTATTATTTGGGCCAGAAAATAGCCAGTCTTCTGGTCCTGAGAAGCATCGATTAGGCGCTTAGCAATGTCTCTATAAAGGCGGCGAGCACTCGGACCCCATGACCCCAGTGTCTCAACCCCAAACGGCTCAAATATGTAATCACCTGCTGGGTTAGCAAATTTACGCTGTTTAAGGCCTTCAGCCGATGCAGCAGCAGCGCCGGCATGTGCTTGGAAGGTGTGAAGGTTATTAAATGTATTATTTTCGGAAGACATCTGTTTTGTGCGCTTCGTTACAACTAAATCTGTAGAGATTGACGTCGCGGTAAATTAAAATTTAACTAATACCTTCTGCGGCTTCAGCGGCTGAATTTAAAAGTCCAATTTCCAGTATAAACTGGAACGCCGACCCCATCTGGTTGGAAAAAAGTTTCAGTGGATGATTAATAAATAATATTATACATATACGTACCTAGTCACGCCTATATCACCAAAGGGGTAGGCAGAGGTGCATTAAACAGCCAGTAAATTTGTTAATCCCACGTATACCTAATATAGGGCACTATAAAAATGTTGTGTTGTAAATGTTATGTAAATGATTCTGACAGTCAGGACACATGTTACATACCACGAAATAGAATCTCACCAATCCACGCTTGAAGCAAACGTGGGTCATTCAGTGCAGTTAAAATTGCATTCGATCGATAAAGCGCCATCTGTTGTGGAGTAGAATAACTATTATGCGCTTTTATATTAAATGAAAGAGATTTGATTCAAAGAAAAATACTGTTGCATTATGTCCTTTAGATTACCGAGTATTTAGTACATAGTAGTATAGTTAATGACTGTTTTACATTGCAAGTTTGTTAGTAAAAGCATTAGTCGTTGTTTGTAATAGATAACGATATTTCAATTTAAATAGCTGCTTTGTTTAATTTGATAATATTTACTTCCTAGAACTAGAATCTAGGTAGTTTGGTTTTATCTGAATACAAAACATTATCTTTAAACACTATTGTAATTTATCTAGGTTAATAGATATAGGTTAAAATTTATAAGATTGCAAATATTTGTACCAGTTACGGTGCTTTCTTCTATTGTATTATCAAATTATTGTCAACATTGACCTAAATCTAATTTTAGAACTTACAATATTTAAGTATAAACATGTGTTCAAAAATATATCAGCCCTCAATATTTGCTGTGTAATATTTTATCTAGAGTAACACTCGCTCTTTAAAACCCTACCCCAACGACGCGGGATTCTCATCCCGCCAAACCCCCGAAAAGGCCCGACGAGGCCCGGCGGACTTTGACCACCTGTGTTAAAGTCTGCCTGGCGCCACTGAAAATACCTTCTGCGTCCGAACCAAAGACGCCCGGCGGTAAAAAAAGCGCTCACTCTTGTACTAAGCCGAAGAGACCCGATAACTTTAGGGTTAATACTCGTAGTAACTACTGAACACCAAGGTTTATGAGCCAGTAATTTACAATTTTAAAATAAAAATAAACGGACAAAATACTTTGATGGGCGCTAACCTCTCACTTATGCACTTTCGATTATCCTAACGTCTGTGTTTGGTTTGGTTTATGTGACAGAGAGACAGTTCGTTGATAATAAAGTTATTTATTCAGACTCGAGATCCATACAATAATTAATACTAGGTAAAGCTACGCTGCTGTAAACAGTGCGCGGCTTCGTATTGAGTGAAGCGTTTTTTTTTGTATTTAAATTGAATATTTGAGCGTCGTCAGGACCTTAATTAAAATCAGCTATTAATTTAGGTGAAACAATTTTAATTATCGGTACGTGCTCCATGGGGGCTCGCTTCGCTCAATGAATACAAATTAGAACTACATTTTTTAATAAATAATTGATTGACAAATAATGTAAAGTACAAAACTCTCAGCCATTATTTATAATGTCAAATGTCAGTTAAAACATTATGTATTCTTATATCTGTGATTAAACTAAACTATAGTACTACTGTTATAAATAAATAAATATGTTAGGAATATTCACATATCGCCATCTAGCCTCCAACTAAGCAGATCTTGTGATATGAGTACTAGATCAACTGATATAAGTACTTATATACTTTTTTTTACGTAAATACATACATATTATACATAGGAAACATCCAGACTTCGGTACAAACGTATGTGTCATCACACAAAGTTTGTCCCGACCGGGAATCGAACCCGAGACTCCGGCGCGGCGTCGCAAGCGGATGCACTACCGACCACGCCACCGAAGCAGTCGATTTAGTTAGTTACAGTAGTAGGTACTTTACTATAAACTTACATTTAGTAGACACACACCGTACAAAGTCGCCTCTTTCCTACCGGGGTAGGCAGAGACTACAGCTCCCCACTTATAAGGGTCCTGACAGTTAACTTTGGACCCCGCTACTTTCATCAGTGCTTAAACGCTCTTCGATAAGGGGTAGGAACACTGCTCTTTCGTATTTTTTGTGTGCAAATCCCACTGATCATCATACTATGCATGCTACTAATTGCAAATGTTGAGCGGAGCAATTTTTCTTAATTTTTTTTATGCTCTATTTTCATGATTTCAGAGATATGTACTCCCGGGTATGATGTCGACCAGCATGCCAAATTTGGTCAAAATCGGTCGAGCTGTTTCGGAGGAGTTGGCACACAAACGATTTACACTTGTCGTCTAAGATAGAACTTCGCTTCGCTCCGCTCAATAATATCGTTGTCATATTTACTAAAATGCAGCTGATGAATATAGTCAAGGTCCATAAAAGACGTTGTAAGTTCCCAAAGTGTAGCTAGCTGCAGTATAACTTTTATTGATAACAGGATATTTGCAATGTAATGTTCTTTTATCGTTTGTCCTTGAACACGGCAATTACGACTTACAATAGTGCAATAACGGACGGCCAGATAAATGAACACTCTCAAAATCATGTCTATCTCCGAAGCAGGAGACAGAAGTATTCACTACACCCACATTTCGACAGTTACTGTTAGTACCGCCAGTCTTGCCAGAGCCTCGTCCGTTTGTCGGGAGGTGCAGTGCCTGTAGACGAAGATGAATAGGGTTCAGGAGATGTTGATAGGGCCCGTTAGCATTCCTAATATTACATTGTAAAATTCCATTGACAATAAAATTTACGCTGTGATTATATTCATTTAAAATCCCAGCTAACTAGGATATTGCAGCTATATTAGTAAATTAAACCCCTAGGTAATAGTCGTACTTACTAGTATAAGTATAGATGCAAAATTTAAATTTCTACTGGTTCAATTTCTCATAACACCATCAAATGGTAGATATAACAGATAACCATTTGGCCTGTGACAAGCTGCCGTATTACGACTCACTATTTATCACCTCCTGTTTTATTCATTATTGTAAAGGCGTATAACATTGAAATTTAATGCAAAATATTTTAGAATATACTAATCTTTATTTTTTTTAATTACGCGAGACCGCGGCCGCTCCCATGTCCATTGCTGCGGGTGTCTCTGGTGACACTGAAGGCATTTCCAGTGGCGCCCGGCGGAGAATATACTAACCTAACCTAACCTAACACAATTTTGTCTCACATTAACCAAAACTTGTGGTATGAGAGCCAGATAACTGATAAAAAAAAAATTGTATGAAGGTATCATACCTTCATACAATTTTGCTAATGGGTAAGTATATTTAGATGTCATCTATCAGCTGTGGTCTTGATAGCTCAGTTAGTCAAAGTATTCCCCATGTAAAGGAACTGATGCTGAATCAAATTGAGCCTACAACTTTTGTTATTGCGATTGGCATTGTAAAATATTCTAAACTCCAATCCACTCCATCTACGATCATACATAATATAAAATACATATTTTAATCGCAGGTTTGCAGCCGAGAATTCGATAGCGCCGTAAGCAAGCTACGTCGTCGTTTGTATGAGTGTGGGAGCCTTTAACAGGTTAAATAATTGTATTCATTTATATACGAGCGAAGGCGAGGCGTGGGGTCGTATCTGTCCCTTGAAATTTATTGGAATGTCCAATGTCCAATGCATCAAGTTCACAAATGTGCTTACGTTAAAATGATGACCACGGATATTTTCAACCGAAATCCAAAAAAGGAGGAGGTTCTCAATTCGACTCTCGGACTCTCGGACTGAATGAACCAATTTTGATTTTTTTTGAATTAAAAAAATTTATTACTTCCCAAGTGGTCCCATTTCAATTTGGTCCCATTCCGACAACTATTTGGTCCCATTTCGGTAGTTTGAAGTCGGTTGCTGTGTCAATTATTGACGTGTAATTTACGGTCGAATAATATCGGGGATATAAATCAGCCTATTATATCCACGATTTTAAAGTTTCTATAAATTATGTATTTTATCAAAACAGGGCACACACACACACACACATATCACGCCCATATCCCCGAAGGGCACGCAGCTGGGTGTGTAATACGCAGAGGCGTATTACACACCCAGAATTCACCAGTATTTTTAATCCCACGTAATAGAGAGCAAGTCTATTGCCGTCACCGGTCACTCTAGAAAGTGGGTTATATCAAAAATGGCCGAATTAATTTAATAAAATAAGCAGCTATATTATAATTTGAAAACTAAATTTGAAACCTATTTACCTTGCGATCAAATGTTGATGAAAGGCAACAAAATCTTACGTGCCAGCCGCTGTGGTACAGCCAATTAAAGTCCTGGGCGTCACGGACTTTTATTTCTATTGTTGGTTAATGGAGTCTGATGATGACCCCAGTAGGCTTAGTGTTCACATTTCACGTGGTACTGGTATAATGTATGTGTCTGTCTACCCTGGAGGATATAGGCGTGATTGTGTTCCTATTATGTGTACGTGCATAAATAATGTTCCGTTTTGCGTCAAGAGTTGGAGACTTATAAAATATTACAACTATTTGTCCGTCTAGGTGTCGCCACTAATCGTAGATAAATAATTATAATAAATAAATAATAATGAAGTAACATAATTTGATTTACTGATCAGCGACAATGAACTCCAACACAGAATAATATTTCTGTGAGCTCATTGTTGACGATTTGCTGTAATTAATTTGATTTAGTTTTCACTTGTATCTCCCTGATAGCACAGAGAGGGAATAGTACTTACATACAGAACTTGCACTCCGACGTTAATTAAAGCACATTCTTTTGGTTACAGAGAACATCATTCGAACGTTAGGGTTGTCCTGTAAAGTAAAATATATACCAGCATAATTTGACCAATAATTATGACGTTAATGCCTCAATGTCAACTCTATGGTCAATGCCGTGTCACAAACAAGAGACAACCCTTACTGACTTACAACTTCAAGTTGTAGCTGATGTCACGTATTTTTTGCGGTTGTTAGGCGAGTGACATAGGCCTGCTAATAGTGATAAGTGATAAGTAAGGTTCTATAATAAAAAAGTGAAACATAAAATAACAATTTCACTTATTTATTACTGTCGATTCGAATTCGACGCTTCGGTTGCGTGGTCGTTAGTGTATCGACTTTCGACTCCGGAGTCTTAAGTTCGATTCCCGGGTCGCATCAAATATTTGTGTAATCCATAAATGTTTGTTTCGGAGTTTGGTTGTTTTCTATGTAAGTAGGTACCTGTTTATCAGTTGTCTAGATCCCATAGCACAAGCTTATAGCTTAGTTTGGGCTAGATGACGTTGACGAGAATGTCCGAAATTATTTATTTATTATTACTTACCTACGTTATTTAATGTTTAAAATAATACATTATGCTTGTGGATGCAAGATGAATATTAATATTGTGCTCAGATCTTTTTCAAGTTCTATTATTTCTCAATATACCTAGTACTTATGTATAACATTGTTTTATCTTATCGCGTCAAATCTATTTCAAAGTTTAAACCACTTCCTAGTTTAAGGACACTTTTCCTTTCATGCGTTTTATCACCAGGCGTACGGATCTCGTCCGCAATGCGTGTCGATGTCAACGTCAAATCACTTCGCGACTAGCCCCGTTACCGCAGCAACCGGCTGCGGGCGGCTCGCGCGACATGAAACGCTTTTCATTGTTGTACCTATGTAATTTGACATTGACATCGATACGCAAGGCGGACGAGATCCGCATGCTGATGGAAGCGTCAGAAGCGTCAGAAGAAGCTGCGCCCTGTACTTTTTCTTATTAATTCTGTGGCTGCGCGGCGAAGCAACAAAGTCTGTGTGGACTTTTAATATAGTAATACTCGTACTATTTTGTGACACAGGCACAGAAAATTTATAGTACCTAGGTACTTACTATATACAGGTGAATTTTTGAAAAGGGCTTGGATGGCCAAATCCGGAACTATAAGGAATAGCGAAAAATGCTCAAAGCAGTCACGAGCCCGATTTTGATGAAACTTAAAACCTCATCATTAGATTTTTGGAAAACCAATAATCCTAGCTGGGAATCGAAACCGTTGATTTTGAAAAAAAAAACACATCCTTTATTATTACACCATACGATAGTGTCGCGAAGTAATGATATACGGCAAATTTAAGGAAAATTTGGAATTTAGATAAAATTCATATTTCATGTACCTAAATTTTGTATCATAATTTGTTCCGGTCTTAGGATGGGTGACCATTTCTTAATACATTGAGACCCCTCCGTGCCTCGGAGAGCACGTTAAGCCGTCGGTCCCGGTTGTCAAATACTCTGGCAGGCTGGTAAAATTTTAAAGTAGAACATAATCTTGCTTTTAATTTCATTCTAATTTGAATATTATTTTTCTTAAAGTGTATATGAAAAAAAAGTTCTTGCTCAAATTTACAAAGACACGTATGATACAGTTGATGACTTGAAACATTCTTTGGAGAATATTCTAAACGGAATCAATAACATTGTAATATTGAATGCAGTACGATCCTTGAGGTCTCGAATCCAGCTATGTATTGAAAACAATGGTCTACATTTTGAACAATTAATCAGTTAACGTAGGAAAAATAAAATGTATTTTGTTAAAGATGAGCTCTTTCCTTTAGTTTGCCGTATGTTTACCTCCCAGAATAAGATCCTTAATAGCAACACTCTCGTATGGTAATTATATAGGGTATGTTTTTTTTTTAAATAAATGTGTTCGATTCCCAGCTAGGATTATTGGTTTTTCAAAAATCTAATAATGAGGTTTATATTTCATCAAAATCGGACTCGTGACTTCTTTAAGCGTTTTTCGCTATTCCTTATAGTTTCGGATTTGTCCATCCAAGTCCTTTTCAAAAATTCATTCTGTATATAATATAACTATATAAAAGGTACTTTTCTGTGACACAGGCATTGTTGGATTGTTAGTTACTATCCACTGGTTTTCCACAAGGACAAGTTCTAGGCCCATATAAGGTTGCTATAGCAATTTTACCCGAGACGGCCGTCCTTCGTTCGTGCCAATACATTGTATGATTAATTAAATTAATGATTCATACATAAACTATTAGTGATAACTTATTAAACTACGGTTAGTATTGTAAATGATTCATTTGTTGTAGTTAAGTGCAAGAAAATTAGGTTAAAGGGTTTAACTACGAGTATTTGTCGTCAGTATATTGTATAACTAGCGGTCGCCGGCGTGTAAATTTGGAACACTGCTGGATCCCAAGTCGCGTATATGAACGTAAAACGCTTTGCTGCTGCTTTGATCTGCGATTCGCTTGTTCAAACAAACTCTTCGGGTTTATAATTAAAAAAGAGGCCAAGTGCGTGTCGGGCCACGTATAGAATAGGGTTCCGTAGTCACCCATGTTAACATCTATAACTTCTGGACAAACAAATGTTGTCTAATCCGCTATAGTTTTACTTCAAAGTTCATTAGATGGACTACCATCATAAATATTTTCAAATTTTTCGAGCTACCCGTTTAGATTTTAGAAGGGGCTCTGTTTTACCAAAAAAATAGCTTTAAAGATAAATATCTCGCAAACGAATACTTAAATCAGAAATGGTATTAGCAACTTCTCAATGTTTTTAAAATACTCGTACCTATCTTATGATACTAATCTAACACTCCGGGTACGTAGTAACTATTTAGTAATCTGTGCTCCGGGTTAGACGCAAGAAAAAAAAACAAATTTTGGTTACGTGTAAGAGAGGTACCACCAAAAAAAAAATTTTTTCAAAAACTTTCTTTTGGCACTTTGCAACGTAGTAAATACACATATCTATGCAAAGTTTCATGTTTCTAGCACTCACCGTTTTAGAGGAATGCCGAGGACAGACGGACGGACAGACGTGACAAAACTATAAGGGTTCTGAAACTTGAACTACGAAACCCTGAAAAAATATAAAAAGAACACAAAAAATACTAAGGTACTTACTTTATTGATACTTGTTTGTATGCAGGTCTCTAGACCCTCACTTTATTTTTTAATTCCGCTGTCTAGGGCCGCGGCCGCTCTAACGTCCGTTGCCGGGTCTCTGGTTCACCCTAGTCCCTCCCTACTAATTTGCTAATTGCGAATTTGCTGAACGAATTTTATACGGTGTACAGATAGAGAAGCTTAAAAAAAATACACGTCAAACATGGGACCAAATAGTAGGCGGAATGGGACCAAATAGTAGGCGGAATTGGACCAAATTAAAATGGGACCAAATAGTAGGCGGAATGGGACCAAATAGGCGGAATTGGACCAAATTAAAATGGGACCAAATAGTAGGCGGAATTGGACCAAATTAAAATGGGACCAAATAGTAGGTGGAATGGGACCAAATAGGTGGAATGGGACCAAATAGTAGGCGAAATAGGACCAAATAGTAGGCAGAATTGGACCAAATTAAAATGGGACGAAATAGTAGGCGGAACAGGACCAAATAGTAGGCGGAATTGGACCAATTTAAAATGGGACCAAATAGTAGGAGGAATGGGACCAAATAGTAGGAGGAATGGGACCAAATAGTAGGCGGAATTGGCCCAAATTAAAATGGAACCAAATAGGCGGAATTGTACCAAATTAAAATGGGACCAAATAGTAGGCGGAATTGTACCAAATTAAAATGGGACCAAATAGTAGGCGGTATGGGACCAAATATTAGGTGGTATGGGACCAAATAGTAGGCGGAATGGGACCAAATTGAAATGGGACCACTTGAGAAGTAGTAGCTTTCAGTCGAGCTCGACGCTAGCTGTAATAGGGCTGGGGCAAAGCGGATAGCAGGAATAACATTAGGTACTACCAATCGTGGCATCTTTACTTTCCGTGAGCATCTTTACCTAAGCATACCCTGTACTAGTTTACATTAAATATTTTTTTATCTGTGTCAGTTAGCACAATTTTACACTTATTGGTAGATTCTATGATAAATTGTGGTATCCCAAAAAGTTTTTCAAGCTGGCAACTTCGTCAACTATCAAAGTAGTGTGCTTTTTCATTGCATGTGGTCAATTGTATTTGCTGTGTCACCGCATAAAGATTGGTTTTTCTTGCAGAAAATAAAGTGCAGGTCACTGGATTATATAAATTATTATAAGAAATATTGTTACTATGGTGTATCACGATTATTCAATCTTATAAAACTTCTATTTCTGGAGTTATTGGAAAAGGTAATGTTGTTCGAGGTTAGGTACAGTTACCTAACTTGGCAAAAAGGCAACTTTACCTATGACTAGGGTTGTCACATTTCGTTCAGTTATTCAGAACAATAACTTTAATAATAGATAGGTAGGTACCTATAATTTTATTGCTATTTGTTTATGTTAGATTTTAGAGTGCAAGAAATATATAATTAGGCAGGTGTTAAATTTTCCTAATAAGGTGCCTACTTATTTCAGATATAATCTACTTAGTCAAGATTTTTTTCTTATACCTACCTATATATTATATACTTATATTATACCTACTATATTTGTATGTTAAATAGGTGGTAGGTATTTATTTGTTTATTGTTTTGGAGGATTATTTTGTAGATGATGTTGAAGAATTATAGACAAATAAACAATTTTACTTTTGGAAGGAATGATGATATAAGAAGTTCAACTGATAGGTGCCAATAATAATAAGATAACAAGAGACTGAATTACTTTTATAGAGGTTGTTTATTTTGTTTATTCTGATTATCAACTAAAGAAAGAATAGTTTTAGATGTTTTAATTTTGGACACATTTTTTTTAATTATGTAGGTACCTACGGAAATAAGGTAACGTATATTTTTTATTATAATTATCTACATGAACTACGTATTTCATTGTTTATAATTTTGGAGGACTTTTATGTCCCTATTGCGTGGTTCAATAATAAATTAGGTAGGTATTAAAAAAAGTTTTATTATTTTTGACAACCCTGATGACATTCACCCATTTCTATGAAATTTGAGAAATTCTTGGGGCAACTTTACCTATGTATTGGTATTACCAATTTAAAGGAAGATGGCTACTTCAAAAATACATACATCGCTTTTTTAGCGCCAGGACTATTAGTAACTTTACGTCGCGTGCACTCTGGGGCACACATTCTATGTGAACTAAAGGCTAGGTAAAGTTGCCAAAAATGTGTCAATTTTACCCCGCTCATACTCTCAATTATAACAGCGATTCTATGTTGTTTTTTGTAGAATTCAATAATTCAAACAAAAGAGACTGTACTTTTTTACCATATAGATCAAGCAAAACTTTTATTTGAAACTTCATGTTGGAGTAAATGGCATAAAAGTAAAAAAATATGGTAAAGTTGCCACGATTGACGGTACCTACTTATGGTAATTAAAACCGGCATCGGCTATGTATAGTCTTAACTATAAAATGTCGATATCTATTATGTGGTCTATTAACAATTGGAATTGTTTTATAGACAATATTATTATTAAGCCTGGTTGTTTTCCTGCATTATAATATAAGTGACAAATGCACCTACTTACCTATAAGTTATTATTATCTTGTATTTACCCAGAGTTCGAGACGCCCAGGTGTTTAATTAGCTGTGTCACAGCGGCTGGCACGTAAGATTTTGTTGCCTTTCATCAACATTTCATCGCAAGGCAACGGGTTTCAAATTTAGTTTTCAAAATTATAATGTAGCTGCTTATTTTATTAAATTAATTCGGTCATTTTGGACATAATCCACTTTCTAGAGTGCCCGGTGACGGCAGTAGGCTTGTCCTCTATTACGTGGGACTAAAAATGCTGGCAAATTGTGGGAGTGTAATGAGCCTCTGTCTACCGTGGGATATAGGCGTGATATGTGTGTGTTTACCCAGCTATTACCATCAACAGCTGAGTATTATTCCCAGTTGCCACATTAAATAGGTACCTACTTTAAAATCTGATCATTAAAATTTATCCAAGAATTGGTACCAATGTCAAGTTGAGTATTAAAGTCCATAACTCTGTGATTCCCAAAATGATTCATAAAATGTATGAGGTATTCTTGGTTTTGTCCCAAAGGAAAATTAAAAGTAGTAGACTTCGTCCTTCGAACGAGTAGACTTGTTGTACAACGAGTAGACTTACGATGTCACTGTCGCCTTGTCACAGCTGTCGCGTGCTCATTGCTGCAAACATCCGGCGCCCACCTTAACTATACCACTTTTTTTGTTTTAAATACCACAATTTGCCATGCGATGGACAGTTTGATCCGTAACTTTGTTCGATGCCTTTCGCATTAGAGCACTCTTTCTGTCAAGCGTTTCTCCACAAACGTACGGATCTCGCCCGCAATGCGTGTCGATGTCAAATATCATACAATAATGAATTGCGTTTTATGTTTCACACACGCCCGCTCCGGTTGCTATGCTAACGGGGCCAGTCGCGAAATGATTTGACGTTGGCATCGACATGAATTGCGGGCGAGATCTACACGCTGGTAAAAAACAACATAACAGGAAAGATGTCCTTAGGTAGTTCCATCAAAACATCACGTAACGGGCGCAGCGCCAATCAACCTAAGTACTTAGTCACGAAAACACATAGATAAATAAGTACTTGACATAACAAATACGTTTTGTTATGTAAACATGTTCCAACCGCATTATTTACCAATTCCCCTTTTCCCTTTTCTCTAAATTATTATTATAGGTACCTACTTATCTAATTGTAAAGTTACAAGTTGTAAACAGCGACTGGTATAGCGAAATTTGTCACAGTGATTGAAGACTTTTAGAATTGAGGTAATAGGACTTTCAATACAGTAATTTCATTTCGAACTACTTAAATGGGTGCATAGTTATTTCAAGCCAACCTCACCAACCTGCGAGTGGAGCACCGGCCCACAACATTTCTTAACTCCTCACCGATAAAAGCTAACAGTGGGGTTGTAGGTCCTAAGTATAGAGGCTATAATACCTAAGTGTTCCACACGAAAAATCCCAACTTTTGCTGTTATAGTTGTGTGAACTTAAATCTGGTCTATCTCCTTAACGTGCTAACGCTAACTTTAAGCCAAAATGATATCAAATAAGAACTGTAGCGTAAAATTTACAATAACCTTGACGTATTTCCAAGTTTGTTCGAATTAACTTTCAATGTAGGTTAGGTATGGTATTTTACAAAACGTGACGTACACTCAGTGACGAATTTACAATTACCAGTTGATTTTAACCCCCAAATGACATGACGTTCTAAGAATGAGTCCCTTTCCTTTAATAATGTCTGGCGCTTTCAAATTAATGCAGTGCAGTAAGCATACAGGGAGGCCAAAGGCCAAAGGCTCCAGGAGACGATAAAGCGGGCCAAGACGGCGGCCCGCGAGGAGCTCCTGGAGACCCTGCAGCAGAACCCATGGGGGCGCCCGTACCTACAGGTCAGGGAGAAACTCCGACCTAGGGCGCCCCCACTGACCCAGAGTCTCCAGCCGCAGCAGCTGGAGCGGGTCATGGGCTCCCTGTTTCCGACGAGCGCGGAGGAGCACGTCCCTCCGCGCATGGCTCCGTCTCTGCCCGACGCGGATAGCACCAGCGAAGACGACGTACCCGAAGTCAGCGTGGGGGAGCTAGGTGCGGCAGTACTCCGGCTTAAACGCCGGAAAATCACTTCACACAGTCCTTACAGAAGCAGGCTAGAAGGGTTGCGTGCTGCGGGGCCTTTGCCCCATAGCACGCAACCAGATTCACTCACTGACGCGGGATAAAACCCTTCCCCCAACGACGCGGGATTCTCGTCCCGACCCAACACCCGAAGAGACCACAGAGGTGGTCGAAGTCCGCCGGGCGCCACTGGACATACCCTCTTCTAGTAACCAGAGACGCCCGGCAACGGACGTTAGAGCGGCCGCGGCCCCAGGCCGCGGAATTAAAAAAAAAAAAAAAAAAAAAAAAAAAGTGCAGTAAGCAATATCGAATAATTATAGTAAAATGCATAACGCAAAGTACAGGTGTAAGTATTGTAGGCAAGAATGCCCTCAGACCAACACAGTAACGAAATTCATTGCTCTCTGATGTGGCCTTAATCTTCGTAGGCAAATGGGTTATGAGTATTTATGAGTATTATGACGTATAAATCGTGAGAGACGTATTTTCCTGATGTTACTCACTGAAACTAGAATGAATAAAACTGAAACCACAGCCATACATTCAATCACTATTTGTACAAACATACGTTATTATGTCGTGTTGGTTTTAATTATTGTTAAAATAATTTAACGTTTTTTTTAAATAAATTAAAATTGAAAATCAAACAACATTTTTAATATTTGAGTGTTAACAAAGTGTTGTGTATGAAATTCCAAAGAGGATTTTTTTATTAACTTTAAGCGAAATTAAAATATAAACAAAATGGTTCATCCAAATTCTTCAATTCGTTCAAGTATTGAAGGTTTTAAAAGAATGGCTTCTGTTGCTGTAACCGGTATGCAGAACTCGGTATGTACCTACTTAAATACGGTTATTTTAATTTTAAGACTCAAAATATAAAGGAATGTATTTACTTCGTCATCCACTGAGCCTTTTCCCAACTTAGTTGGGGTCGGCTTTCCAGTCTAACTGCGATGCGACTGAACTTAGATATTTTCCGTGGAGCGACTGCCATCTGACCTTCACAACCCATGGACGATATCCAAGTTCTGTAGTTAGACCGGTCGGATTTTGTTTTAGGGCTCCAAATACCTGTAACGACTGCCATAGATGTTCGTATGACAACTTGGACCGACGGTTCTATCTTCGGGACCAAAGCCATCCTGAATAGTACATGCTTACATACATGGGTACTGAATTCCTCTGACTACCCCCTAGAAAAAAAAGGACCTAATCTTGTAAGGTATCACTTTCCTTTCAAGCTTCATTCATGCTGACCAACATGGAACCTCTATATCTAATCTAACTTGGCGTGTGGTAAAATATGGAACTAATTTAGTTGTATCTAAGTTGTTCTTGTGAAATCTGGTTTTTGACGTTTTTCAATATAATGTGACGCCCCCTTTAGAATGCCAACTTATACTTGGCAACCTGTAAGACCTAGCTATGGAACTAGTGATCTTTATTTTACTTTTATTATACTAGTACGGTGTCTTGCGCGGTGCTTCGCGCCGCACCACGCCATAGGTTTTGGCCTATAACTTTTGACCCCTTAGGGCTAGGTAAATTTTTGATTTTTTGGCTTGCCTCCAGATCTGGCTATCCATAGAGGGGTCAACCATCATTGGAGCATAAGCAGTTCTCGAGAGCTAGGGGGGACAAAAATTACATTCACCATTTCTATATATAGATAGATACGAGTACAATGTCAGAGCGCCTCTAGGTGTTATACAGGCTAACAGTGGTCATGCCTTTGAAGTCTACAGGATTTTTTCAGGGAATACCCGGCTCATGTAAGACAGACAAAAGGACATCGTGCGGTTTAAGCCGGTAAGAGCCAGAAATGGCCTTGCCGATAGCTAGTGGGGAAAATGTATGAGTAGTAGTTACTCACTTTCAAAAAAAGCTTGTACATACGTAAATTAATAAGGTAACGTACGTATAATATGGTACGAGGATATACCCGTATTTGAAATTGTAAACTTTCGTACTCATCACGTACGCATTTTTTTTTTGCCGCCCGCATGGTGGTAAGTCTTGTCGACGTCTAGCGATTGTGGTCCACTCTCACAGCACACATTACTATAGAGGGTGGCTCTCAACTTGACGACCTACTAATGTGCCTCTTCACGCTCCGCTTAAAGAACCCAGGATTATATGTGGGAGGAAACACGTGCACAGGCAGGGCGTTCCAGGCCACTATCGTTCGGCAGAGAAACGAACGTTTAAAACGTTCGGTTCTCGCGAACATGCTATCCACTGTATGGGAGTGGCATCTCTGCCCGGCACGCGTTGTTAGGGACCGGAAGAGGGTGGGATCAGATTGAAGAGCTCTCCAGAACACTCGCCGTGGTAAATACGGTAGAATGCGGCCAAGGAAGCTATTGTTCGGCGCTGAGCTAGGGGCTCAAGGCTTCCCGTTACCTCCGGACAACCTATAATACGGATAGCCCATCGCTGCATAGCTTCGAGAGCGTCCAAATACTTCGCGGAGCCGTCCCAGAGGTGAGAGCAGTATTCGACGCAGGGTCTAATCTGCGTCTTGTACAGCAGACACCTCTGGTCCGGTGTAAAGAATCGCTTTACCTTATTCAGTACTCCTAGTTTACGCGAAGCTAGCCCTATACATCTTTCGATGTAGTTTTTATTATTGAGCTCTCGACGAACGTCTATGCCGAGGATGTCAAAGTTGTCCTTCATTGGTAATAATGCATTCTGAAGAGAGGGTAGGGGAAGGAAAGGGGATTTCTTCGCTGTAAATGCACACACCTGTGTTTTGCGGGCATTGAACTCGACCAGTTTCTCGGTACCCCATTGAGAGATAGAGTCGAGGTTCCTGTCGAGATCAGCCACGAGTTGTTGTCTATCCTCCTCAATCTCCGACCGCCCCGCCGCCAGACGAGCCCAGTAGCTCCCGTGCAATGTGCTGTCATCTGCATAGCAATGAATGTTCCCGTGGGATAGCATATCATTGTTATGCAGAAGGAAGAGTGTTGGTGACAGCACGGACCCCTGCGGTACCCCGGTATTCACTTGCAAAAAGCGAGAAGCCTGGCCATCGCAGAGGACCCGCATTCGGCGTTTGTTCAGAAAGCTGGTCATCCAGCTGCACAATTGAGGAGGTAGACCATATGCCGGAAGCTTGGAAAGGAGCGAAGCATGCCAGACTTATCGAAGGCTTTGGCGATGTCCAGGCTAATCGCCAAGGACTCGCCGTGCCTTTCCATAGCCTCACCCCAGACATGCGTTACGAATGCCAGAAGATCACGCGTTGCTCGTTTTGGCCTGAAGCCGTATTGCCGATCATTTATCAGCGAGTGATCCTCGAGGTATCGCATGAGCTGCTTGTGGATGATCAGCTCAAACACCTTGCAGATGACTGAGGTGACAGCTATGGGTCGATAGTTGCCTGGATCAGACCGATCCCCTTTCTTGGGGATCGGTTGTACGTTCGCCTCCTTCCAGACCTCCGGCACGATTCCTGTGGAGTTGTGGAGTAAGACAGGCGGTACAGACGAGTTAGTACAGGAGACAACTCAGCTGCGCATTTCCGTAGTACCACCGCTGGAATGCCGTCAGGGCCACTGGCTTTCCGCGTGTCGAGTGATCGCAGCACTGCCCGTATATCGCATTGCCTGAGTATAATTTCAGGCATAGTGTGGCCACAGTTGGCGATGGCGGGGGGCTGCAGGCCACGGTCGTCTACCCGGGAATTAGCCGCAAAGAGGTCTACGAGCATATCCGCTTTCTCTTGGGCTTTGTGAGCCAGTGTTCCATCTGGGTAACGCAGCGGTGGCAGCGTGGGCTGACAAAAGTTAGATCGTACGGCTTTGGTCAGTTGCCAGTATCCACGGCTGCCCGTGGGATGGGAAGTGAGCTCCTGACCAAGCCGCGCGACGCGCTGGGCATCCGCTCTCTTAAATGCCCTCTTGCTGCATTTTGTGGCCCGGTTGTACGCTGCTTTGAGGTGGCCCACGTTCGGGTCGCGCA
This sequence comes from Nudaria mundana, assembly GCA_963556515.1. Taxonomy (NCBI): domain Eukaryota; kingdom Metazoa; phylum Arthropoda; class Insecta; order Lepidoptera; family Erebidae; genus Nudaria; species Nudaria mundana. The sequence continues at coordinate 3,312,196 of OY748301.1, read as the reverse complement.
CAGCCCGGGCCCTGATCCAGGCGTGATATGCTCCGACTGCCCCGCCGCTGGACGAGCCCAGTAGCTCCCGTGCAATGTGCTGTCATCTGCATAGCAATGAATGTTCCCGGGGGATAGCATATCATTGATATGCAGAAGGAAGAGAGTTGGTGACAGTACGGACCCCTGCGGTACCCCGGCATTCACTTGCAAAAAGCGAGAAGCCTGGCCATCGCAGAGGACCCGCATTCGGCGTTCGTTCAGAAAGCTGGCCATCCAGCTGCACAGTTGAGGAGGTAGACCATATGCCGGAAGCTTGGAAAGGAGCGAAGCATGCCAGACTTATCGAAGGCTATGGCGATGTCCAGGCTAATCGCCAAGGACTCGCCGTGCCTTTCCATAGCCTCACCCCAGACATGCGTTACGAATGCCAGAAGATCACGCGTTGCTCGTTTTGGCCTGAAGCCGTATTGCCGATCATTTATCAGCGAGTGATCCTCGAGGTATCGCATGAGCTGCTGGTTGAAGATCAGCTCAAACACCTTGCAGATGACTGAGGTGACAGGTATGGGTCGATAGTTGCCTGGATCAGACCGATCCCCTTTCTTGGGGATCGGTTGTACGTTCGCCTCCTTCCAGACCTCCGGCACGATTCCTGTGGAGTTGTGGAGTAAGACAGGCGGTACAGACGAGTTAGTACAAGAGACAACTCAGCTGCGCATTTCCGTAGTACCACCGCTGGAATGCCGTCAGGGCCACTGGCTTTCCGCGTGTCGAGTGATCGCAGCACTGCCCGTATATCGCATTGCCTGAGTATAATTTCAGGCATAGTGTGGCCACAGTTGGCGATGGCGGGGGGCTGCAGGCCACGGTCGTCAACCCGGGAATTAGCCGCAAAGAGGTCTACGAGCATATCCGCTTTCTCTTGGGCTTTGTGAGCCAGTGTTCCATCTGGGTAACGCAGCGGTGGCAGCGAGGGCTGACAAAAGTTAGATCGTACGGCTTTGGCCAGTTGCCAGTATCCACGGCTGCCCGTGGGATGGGAAGTGAGCTCCTGAACAAGCCGCGCGACGCGCTGGGCATCCGCTCTCTTAAAGGCCCTCTTGCTGAATTTTGTGGCCCGGTTGTACGCTGCTTTGAGGTGGCCCACGTTCGGGTCGCGCACAGCCCGGGCCCTGATCCAGGCGTGATATGCCGACTGTTTTGTCGAACAGCTTTGGCACAATCTCGCCCGAACCAGGGATGGGCTCTGCGGATACTGGCGACATCAGTGAAAGGGATGTAATATTCCATCCCTAAACTGATCTCGCCAGCAATCGCAGTAGCGCTATCCGAAGGAGCCTTTCCTACAAAGCAGCGCTGGCTCCAGGGGACGGACGCATAATAATCACGTAGACCGTCCCAATCCGCTGACGACTAGTGCCATAGTCGTCGTGACATTTGTACAGCACGTGTACCTAACGCATTGTATACCTAAACACATAATACCAAATTTATGAAGAGGAAAAGCTTGTGTTTGTCATAAATTCATACATTTAATATAATTACTAATAAGTATTCCCCCTATACCTATAGGTATCTAATTAGGACCTAGAGGAAATAATGAAATAAATACATGATAAACGACCTGACCGCACGGACGCCATCGAGTAGAGAGACAAACTGCAACTAACGGAAAGACGAAATTTTCTGCCCTTTAGGGCCGGCGCTTACTGCCGGCACGGCACGGCATGGCATGGCAAAGGATTTTATTACTAATCAAGTTATTTTGAATCTTATTTCAATGAGTTTAGAGTTCATGTTACTTTATTTCGATACCACGACGCGACGTGCCGCGGGATGCTGTGGCATGACGCGACGCGCTGTGGCATGACGCGATGCGTCCCGGCATGCCGCGGGATGCTGCGGCACGCCATTGCATCTCGCGAGACGTATGGGTCACTTTGTGTCGAGGAATTATGATTGCTAATTTAGTTGAAATAAGGTTGTAACTTGTGCAGCGGTCATTTCGGTTAATGGGGCGCATGCCGGTCGGTGCGCGGGGGCAAGGGAGGGAGAAGACGCACTGGCGCGCGCGCGTTTTTTGTCTCTCACACTGATTGAGCGTGGCAAGAGATGCATGCAGGCATGCCGAAGCACAACCTACCATGCCACGGCATGACAGGGAACGCCGCGGGATGCCGCAGCACAATCTGCCGTGCCATGCCGGCAGTGAGCGCCGGCCCAGTGTATAAGGAGTGGTGTCATGTTGGCTAAATTCTAGAATTTGCGAGATCTAATACTAAGCACTCGTGTGATAAAGTGGGGAACACATCGCAGGCGACTGAGACTTGCGACTCAGTTGTAGGTTTAGGGTGGCCACCTTTCGACATCTCAACGCTCACCTTCACCAAACGATTCCCCTTTAACGAAGCCATATTTGGTAAGATCTTAACAACAAGTTATAAATATATGTAAACTTATCTTCATTTGACGACGATCCTCATGGTTAATGAGCTATTCATCCTAGTAAACACAATCAAACATTATCTAAAATCTATAACTAAAACATGACATAAAAAAAAATTACGTTTTCCCATACATATTTTTCTAGACATTTGTCAATTTATGGAAATCTAGAATAAAAGTTATATGTATCTAACATTATGTGGTCTGGAACCCGGACACAGATTGTATTTAGGTATGTCCTGAGGAGTCAGTTGGAAAAGGTTGGAATTTAGGTTCGTAGAATATTCTCCTTAGTCATGACAATCACGCTTCTCTTATCATTCAATGACAGATAAGATTCAAACAGTATAATATAAAAAGAAGTGATATCATACGTCATAGTGTTTGCGACTCATTGATAATAATGTCAGGTGAAACGAAATCGCAACTTCCTTTTGGTTTATTTCTTACTAACGGACGCCCGCGGCTTCGCATGACAAATTAGATACACAAAATCATTCCTCGAGAACCACTCTATCTATTGGTGAAAACCACATCAAAATCCGTTACATAGTATTAAAGATCTAAGCATACATACGGACGTTATGTTTGACTGAGGGAGCGAAGCTCGCGAAGTCTCCGTTTCAACTTGCAGACTGGGGAGAATTTCTTTCGTCTGTACCCATCTACGGGTTCTGTCAGATCATGTTTGAGGCCGTATTTATCAACCGATTTGCATGAAACTTTACACACACACTCCTTGCTTACAATGAATAATATTTGAATGATATTTTTTGGATTGGATGACAAATGAAAGAGTAATAAAGAAAATTGAAGATGACATTTTCGAAACGAAGCCGCTCCCGAAGTCTACGGTTCACAGAACCACAAGTTTATGTTATAGTTAGATGCTCCTTGATCGTTAATTAACTATTCTTTTTGAATTTTGGTAGTGATATAGGTATATAAAACTATCATGGTTGCAATCGTCCTGATAATATCTTCTCTATCTCTCTTTCAGTAATACGCTGATCATGGTGCTTGCAATTGTAACAGTGCCGAAATATCGGGTCGCGAAACAATACCTACTTATTTCCTGAAGTCTCTAATAATAATAATTAGTAGTCGTTGGTTAACACAGACATAGTAGGTATAGGAAGTAGGTACTTTAGGTATAGGAAAAGAGGAAGACAAGCTATTTGACGCGCCGTAGCTCTGAAGAATGTGTCAGTAGGTTATACACACGCCTATATCTCCGAAAGGATTGGCAGAGGTGCATTACACACCCACAATTTGCGAGTATTTTTAGTCCCAGGTAATAGGGGGAAAGCCTATTGCCGTCACCGGGCACTCAAGAAAGTGGGTTATGTCTAATATGTCCGAATTAATTTAATAAAATAAGCATCTTTATTATAATTTTGAAACCCGTTGCCTTGCGATGAAATGTTGATGAAATGCAACAAAATCTTACGTGCCAGTCGCTGTGACACAGCCAATTAAAGTCCTGGGCGTCTCGGACTCATAGTAGGTTATATTATTCCTATATCTCTTACATCATCATCATTTTAGCCAATTGACACCCACTGCAGGGCACAGGCTTCCCCCAATGAACGCCACAATTTGGTTTTGAGCTTCCCGCATCCAGTGGCTTTTTATATATACTAGTTAAGTGTACTAAGTATACTAGTTAAGTCTAATAATAATATCTGTGGTAAGAAGCCATGACTACTGCGGTCAAAAACTACCGCGTGATAGTTTCTCAGCCACTAAACACTACATATTGTATCAACTTACATAATGTACCGTAGTAGTCTGACTTCCATGACATAATTGACATAACACAGATTAGCTAAAAACTGTAACCAATTGACTTTTATTTAATATGACATACGACGTGACACTACAAATTTAAAAATTTGACAAATTTAAAATTTTTACCGTGAAATTATTCCTTTAAAAATAGAAAATGATGTAAGAAAATCTATGATATGTGTAAACAAATAACATGTCCTCGAAGAACATAATAATGTCATGTTTTAAATAATAAATCATTACATAACCGAATAATAGCGGTTTTTGTTTCAATTAGATTTGCTTGTCATATTCAAAATATTACGCAATATGTAGATATTGCGTAATATTTTGTTGCTATTTCTATTAGTAGTAATAGAAATAGCTACTGCCATTAACCCCGCGGCCGCCCCTACGTCCATTGTCAGGAACATCTCGGAAGAATTTCCAGTGGCGCGCACTTTGGCCACCTGTGTCCCTGTGTGGCCTCTGTCTGGGGTTGGGACCAGGTAACATCCCGCGTCGATGAGGGAATCTTTCTAGCCTACTTCTGTGAGGACGGCGCGGGCGGGTGTAGCCACCCAGCCAGCCGTCCGCTGTCCTAAGGCCCCGCGATCATAGATGTCGATGGTGTACGGCGCCCTGGCCGTAGACTTCGGAACTCAGCAGAGAAGGTCGCTCTCTCTCTCCCTCTCGGAAGTTTACGACGTTTTTTTTGTGCGGTTAAAACACTATTCATTTCGTAATTTTTTGTCTCGTGAGAATATTTGTGGTAATGAATGAGTTTCAAGTTTGATGGTTCGAGGGACTTTGAATTAATCATTACACGAAGTATTAACTATTTAAAAATGTACAGATTGTCAGAAATGTCATCATCCACTGAGCCTTTTCCCACCACAGATGATGTAGGCTTTCCAGTCTAACTGCGATGCGGCTTAACGTCGATATTTTCCGACTGCCATCTGACCTCCACAACCCATAGGCGATATCGAAATTCTATAGTTAGACTAGTCGGATTTTGTTTTAGGATTCCTACAACTCGTAACGACTGTCATAGATGTTCGCATGACAAGCGGGAGCGAACGGTTTCCGAAGCGAAGTGCTTCCGAGGCACAGAGGTGTCTCAATGTCTTAAGAAATGTTCACCTATACTAAGGCCGCAATGTATTAACATACTCAGTTACCATTTTAATAGGAGGATAAAAATATAATATTGTATAGGTAAGTACAGATCTGTACATTTTAGTCTGTGACAGCTGTCTGTGACAGCTGGTGTAACCTGGTAGAATCGTAAGGGAATAAAAGGTGAGTATATATATCTAAGCCTCCAGAACCTGGAACTCAGTATCTATCACGTCAGCGTCTTATCACTACCATTATTGGGTATTGGGGTGTTGTTATAAGTTTTAGAGGTATTTGGTTGATAGTTCTTTTATAACTCACGACGGAACGGAGACTGTATAATTATGCGTTAGGGGTGAGAGGATTTTTGTGTAACCTCATTTTGCCATTTTTCTCCAAAACTACTAGTCCGTGGTTGATGCTGTTTTCAGTTATGAATTCGGGTTTGATTGATGTATGTTCTTAGTTCGTTCTCAAATCTTTTCAACCGACTTCCAAAAAAGAGGAGGTATGTTATCCTACTCTGTCTTATCTTTATTTTATTATTTACTAAGCTTACGTGTACGGTACTTATAAGTACTTCTTACACCAATACAACATTAGGGAATTTTACGTTGCTTCTTATTATGGGATGGAGCATCTGTACTAGAACATTCTTGATCCGTGATGATTATACCACGGAATCTCATCTGTGCTCATACTCCAACCTAAAATCCCCAACTGGCGATACCACGGTCTACCGCGGATGACGTCCACTTGGACTGGACGCATGGATCTCAAATCTCAATACATTTGGAAAATCACTACTGGAAGCCTATCCAAATGGAAGATCTGACTGCCATTTTTGGAAGACGTCTACTCCGATCGAGGGATGTGTCATCGGCCTTAACTTGCGTATGTGGTATTTTGAGAACTGTGCTATCGTTTGTGGCTGAAAAAAGGTAACATGACGCGCTTTTTTATCAATAGGTATATTTCTGATAAACTTACCCGAGAATTAGTCAAATGATAATTCAAATCAGTTATGTATTATGCGTATTATTATGTACATGTGTGTTTTGTAAAGATATATTTAATATTACTTTTTTGTGTAAAATGATTGAAAGGAGACGCAGCGTTCCTTCAGTTCGTACCTATGGCACTGTTATGGTAATTATTAGTGTTTAGTATTTTATTAAGCAATATTGAATAAGTACGTCATTATTATTAGGTATTTCGCCAAGAATGATTAATATGAGTGGTGGTTTGTGAAATTATCTAACCATCATCATTCCAGCTGACTGACGTCCACAGCGGGGCATAGACCTCCCCCAACGAACGTCACAACATTCGGTCCTGCGGTTTCCGCATCCAGTGGCTTCCCGCGACCATTACGATGTCGCGTCGGTCCACCTTGTGGCAGGACTACCCACGCTGCGTCTCCCAGTACGCGGTCGCAACTCAAGGACTTTTTGGCCCCAACGGCCATCGGTTCTACGAGCAATGTGTCCTGCCCACTGCCACTTCAGCTTAGGGACTCTTTGGGCTATGTCGGTAACCCTGATCCTCCTTCGGATCTCGTCGTTACGAATGCGAACATTCCGAGCATAGCCCTTTCTATTGCTCTTTGGGTGACAGTGAGCTTCTGGAAAAGAAAAGGCGTATCGTCAATGGCCATGTCTCAGTTCCGTCGTTCATCGCTGGCGACACACATTGGTCGAAGACCTTACTTTTGAGAAATTATATAAGCAAAACTGAAAAAAAATGACTACAGAATAGGGAATAGTACTTACATACTACTACTAAAGAAAATCAAACTTTAAATTGTCACTATAACATTTACTCATAAAATACAATTAAACCTTAAGAATGTCTAAGAAAATACAAAAACTAACATTAACAATTGGCTTTATTATTATTACAAATACTATAGTATAAATAATAGACATAAGGGAATTACATTTGCTACTTGTAATAGATAAGTATATGTAAATATAGAGTTAAGTGGTTAAGAGAATAATAATTAAACATTATTAATTACTGAAAAATGTACTTAAGTGGGTTTTCCTTACAATAATAAATTGACAGTATTATATAAACTAAACATGCTTTGAAAAAATAATAAGCGCACTAAAATAGGTATAGGCACCTACTAACCTACCATTTTTTTTTAATTCTTTATTACTACATACTAGCCGGCGGCTATTGTACAAAAACCTTCCTCAACAACCACTCTATTCATTGGTGAAACCCACATCAAAATCCGTTACGTAGTTTTAAAGATCTAAGCATACATACGGACGGAAGCGAGTTTGACCTTCTTATAATATAAAAATGAATTGCTGAATGTGTTGCTGAGCGCAAATCTCGAGAGCAGCTGAAGTGATTTCGCTAATTCTTTTTTTGTTGTGATCGTTACTATCAGGAGAAGGTTCTTTTGGAGGAAAAAAAAGTTTACCGGAACATTAGAAAAATTTATGCGAGTTCGCCGGGACAGTTAGTTTATAATATGTAGTATCTTCCAAAGTAATACGCTTTACTGTGGTTGTTACGACCACATTTCGCAAGTTAATTTTTTCATCCAACGTTGTAGGGCTCCCTATTGCCGTTTAGGAGTATTTTCGAGTATACGCAGGTCTTGGACAGAGCCTTTCCTGTGCATTTACGTGGTAAGAGATACACCGCGTGTATAACTAACACGTTCCTCGTTTATTAAAAAAGTTTAAATTAAAATTAACAAAAATAAGGATGTGTAAGCAATACAGATACTCAGGTTCATTATCTTTAATCGATATACCTAGTCGAATGTTATTTGTGGAGGATTTGTGGTTCAAATAAAGTGATTCTAATAACAGAATCCCTTCAAAGCTTGTGGTAAAATATGTTATAAATATAAAAATAATCTTGCACAAGTACCGACTCTATTTAAACCCGCTATAATCTGAAGTGTATAGAGTGACGCATAAAACTTGGTGTTTGTTCTCGTACTACTTGATTTATTTATTTATTTGTGAGTTCATGACTCATGCACTTGACTTGTTGCGAAACGGAGACAAATGCAAATAAATACGCGGACGAAATTGAAGTGTTGGGTTCTGTCCACTCTTATCATCCCGGTGATACAACCTGCGTGACCAAATTCCACATGTATTTGATACTAGGTGTACCGGCGAACTTCGTACTACCTCAAATTAACCTTTAAATCTTCCATGAGTTTGTAAGAATATTTTAAGACCAAAGGGAGCCAAATCAGTCCAACCGTTTACGAGTTTTATGGCGAGACAATTGAATCATAATTCATTTTTATTTATAAAAAGAAAAAGAAGTAATTTTATGATATTTCTACATATCCAAACCTAGACCCTTAGAGAACCTTTTTAAATCTAGTTATATTGGCGTACAATAAAGTCTGTTCTTATCTATCAATCACATCTATTTGTCCATTACCATCCAGCCATTCCAGTTGTACATTGTCATTCAGCGGGGGCTGCTGCCAGCATGATGGGCACTTTTGCACCGGGAATGACGCGGGACGAGTATGAGTGATTTATATTTGACGAATTTATTTATTTATTTATTGTATTTGTGCATCTTGACATGTATCCTTATGCCAAATAAAAGTTTATTTCTTAATTATTGTAATATATAACACATTGACGTATAACAAAGTACCTAAATATTAAATTCTATCGATCACACATACGAGTATACCTAACCCAGCTAATTATTCTTTCATGAAACTGATTATGTCTTTCTAAGTTGATAACTCTCCTTCAAAAGTAGCTGATAATATCACGTGACGCAAATCACATGTTAAATGCCGATTTGCGTCAAATTTGGATAACATATTATTTACTGAATGGATTCAGGCGTCACCTGGCAAAAGTCCATGATAAAAACAATGGAAAAATGATGTTGAAATTTAAAAATTGCAATGATTCGCTAAATAGAAGACATGTTAAACGTCAACATATGTTTCGCCTACTCACGAGGCACTATGTCAAAGAGACAGAGTCTCTTTGAGATAGTCTTGATAATGCCTCGCAATTTTTAAATTTCAACATCATTTTTTCATTGTTTTTAATATATTATTTATTGTACTTTAAGTACTTTAAATCGCGGTAATTTGTTTGCTGCCATCCGACTTTGATATTGAATTAGTCTATCTGGGAAATCCACTAGAAAATCTGGTACACAGTTTCCAACAAACAGACAGACGAATAAAGAACATCTATTTGGCTTTACAGCACCCACAACATACATACATATTAACTAACGTACAGATTCGATCTTTATTAACAACTTTACACTTTATACCGAAACATTATTAATCAACGTGGGTGTTCAGACTGTCCAGTGTTAAATAAAATAACTTACCTACCAACTATTTTGCAAATTAACATAACACTACAATATGCTAAAAGTTACTGTTGTAAACCCATCGGGAAACATTAATTTTAAATCCTAATTTAAATAATAATGCTGGCCATGAAATTTATGTAAAGTTAACACAAGCTTGCATTATCAGAATTCTCTCGCTTTTTAGTATTTATTACTTTCCCGAAGTCACGGATCGTTCGTGCAGTTCACGGTCAAACGAACCAACATAGCTACAAACGTATATAAACATACATTTTTTTTTTAATAGTGAACACCCGGTACTTGTGATTAAATTATTTTCTTGGTTTTTGTTCCCACGGTAAGCTATTCTTAGAATATACAGAAACGTAATATCTGGCGAGAGTATTTATCCATTTCTGTCCTTTTTTTTTTTTAATTCCGCGGCCCAAGGCCGTGGCCTCGCTAACGTCCGTTGCCGTCTCTGGTTACAAGCAGAACGTAATTCCAGTGACGCCCGGCGGACTATTTCTGTCCTAAATTTAATCAATATAGGTCTTGCTGTTTATGCGATGGCCGAATACAATGCAATGTTATGTAGAGATGTGAACGGACTAAAGGATACCCTCGGTTTCCTCCGTGTTTTAAACATCGTTGTGCCGAGGCTCCGATATGCGATGATGCTGCAGGATACCGATTCTGGAAATTGCATTTTTATAATATTATTAGCTGAAGCCCGCAGCTCTGCCTGCATAGTTAAGCTTTTCAATTGTCGAGTAGTGCTTAGTCCTGCTTTAACAAAAAATCAAAATTCAATTTTTTAGTTTATTTTTGCATGCATTTTTTTGCTGTAAACATTTGTTTGTGCAAAACTGAAACTACTAGTACGGTTTTGATGCATTTTAACCCACTAGAGGGCGCTGCTGTATATGCCCTCAAAAATTTTAAAATTCAAAATTTTGAAAAACTCACGACCCGTTAAAAAGTAATTGAAAAAGGATAGAATCATTTATAAGAATATCCGTATAGTCTGATAGTTTTGGTTTACTCGAAACCAAAACTATCAGACTATACGGAGTGTAGCCTATAGATTAAGTCCCTTAATGGGCAATTAAACTCTAAAGTAATCAGTCAACAATTCATTTCTAACATGTACTTCCAAGATTTTGCATGTTCTACAAAACAAGCACTGCAACTTTTAATAATTAATCATAAAAGTTCAAGTATCAAGTTCATGTGGTCGACGTAACAACTGTTTAACGCCAGATTAATGAGATATACTTACCTAATTTCAACATTTGCGAGTAACTGATTATTTTAGATTAGTTGGGTGCAAAGGGGCTCTACCAACATCTATAGGGCCCCAGCGACCTCACCTGCTAGTGGCGCACCTGCTGATAAACGGACGAGGCTCGTTAATTTACGGTACCTATGGAGTGGCTTCGGCCCCTACGTGGGTACCAGGTGGTACAACAGTGTTGGTCCGGGGGGGTACCACCGTGCAGCTGTGCTAAAGCCCCCCAAGTAACCCAGCCCAGGCTGGGTTGCGTTAGGGGTTCAGCAGCTGCACCGCCGGGCCCGGGGCGATGTATGGTGCAGCAGGCATGGGACCAGTGGGGGCGAAACGGAGTCTAGTGTGGGTGGTGTGGGTCGATTCGCCGGCCAGGGAGACCCTTAGCAACGGCGTTGCCGCGGCCGCCCGCAACACAGTCATGGGGCCCGCCTGGGGCCAACCACCCCAGGAGGCTGCCCCACATGTTGCGCATAATCCTGATGTGGGATCGCCGCTCCGGGTGGTAACCGGTGTGGGGTAGCGGCGGCCTTGCATCAGGGGGGTTTGGGAGCCCTTCCGTCCGGCGGGTCGGCTCCGACCTAACCACACGGTTCTAGACAAAGCTAGCCCCTGCGCTTTGTCACTTACTGCTGCACCAAATGTCGCCCTGTCTTCATGCTTCTTCTTCAAAATCTACAATGGCAGTGCAACAAAAAAGAAATAAACGTTACACAGCGGCCCTAGGAAACCCCACAACTTCACATTTCGAGGTGGAGTTCACTAACGTCCGTGGACTCCATGCGAACCTCGATACCGTCCACCACCACCTTGAGACGGCACGGCCCGCTGTGATGTTCCTCACGGAGACACAAATACGCCGCCCTGACGACACGTCTTACCTGTGTTACCCCGGCTATGTCATCGAGGAACAATTTCGAGACAAAGCCGGGGTGTGCGTGTTCGTTAGGGCGGATGTTTGCTGCCGCCGGTTGCGCTGCCTAGAGAACCCCTCCAATTCCGTCCTTTGGCTGCACGTAGACCATGGCTCTATGAGCCAGATCTACGTGTGCGTCTACCGATCCCACACAGGGGATTCTGAGACAACAAAGCTCTTCCAGTACCTCAGCGAGACGGCTGATGAAGCGCAGGTGCGGTTCCCGAACGCTGACCTAGTGTTTCTGGGGGACTTCAATGGCCATCACATTGAATGGCTGGGGTCCCTCAAGACTGATCATGCGGGTAGAGCCGCCCATGCGTTCGCTCTCTCCCACGGTCTGACCCAGATGGTATGCGGGATCACCCGGATACCAGACAGGTCAGATCACGCGCCCGCTCTGCTGGATCTACTGCTGACGAGTCGCCCAGCCCAGTACAGTGTTTCGGTAGGAGCCCCACTGGGTAGTTCCGACCACTGTGTTGTTCACGCTGGCATGAAGGTGTCACCTCCTGCACGTCCTGTGCAAACGTCACGACGACTATGGCACTACTCGTCAGCGGATTGGGACGGTCTACGCGATTATTTTGCGTCCGTCCCCTGGAGCCAGCGCTGCTTTGTAGGAAAGGCTCCTTCGGATAGTGCTTCTGCTATTGCTGGCGAGATCAGTTTAGGGATGGATTATTACATCCCTTTCACTGATGTCGCCAGTATCCGCAGAGCCCGTCCCTGGTTCGGGCGAGATTGTGCCAAAGCTGTTCGACAAAAACAGTCGGCATATCGCGCCTGGATCAGGGCCCGGGCTGTGCGCGACCCAAACGTGGGCCACCTCAAAGCAGCGTACAACCGGGCCACAAAGTCGAGTAAGAGGGCCTTTAAGAGAGCGGATGCCCAGCGCGTCGCGCGGCTTGGTCAGGAGCTCACTTCCCATCCCACGGGCAGCCGTGGATTCTGGCAACTGGCCAAAGCCGTGCAATCTAACTTTTGTCAGCCCTCGCTGCCACCGCTGCGTTACCCAGATGGAACACTGGCTCACAAAGCCCAAGAGAAAGCGGATATGCTCGCAGACCTCTTTGCGGCTAATTCCCGGGTCGACGACCGTGGCCTGCAGCCCCCCGCCATCGCCAACTGTGGCCACACAATGCCTGATATTGTTATCAGGCAATGTGATGTACGGGCAGTGCTGCGGTCACTCGACACGCGGAAAGCCAGTGGCCCTGACGGCATTCCGGCGGTGGTGCTACGAAAATGTGCAGCTGAGTTGTCTCCAGTATTAACGCGTCTGTACCGCCTGTCATACTCTTCAGGGCTCGTGCCGGAGGTCTGGAAGGAGGCGAACGTACAACCGATCCCCAAGAAAGGGGATCGGTCCGATCCAGGCAACTATCGACCCATAGCTGTCACCTCAGTCATTTGCAAGGTGCTTGAGCTCCTTATAAATAAGCAGCTCATGCAATTCCTAGAGGATCACTCGCTAATCAATGATCGACAATACGGCTTCAGGCCAAAGCGATCAACGGGTGATCTTCTGGCATTCGTAACGCATGTCTGGGGTGGGGCTATGGAAAGGCACGGCGAGTCCTTGGCTATTAGCCTGGACATCGCCAAAGCCTTCGATAGGGTCTGGCATGCTTCGCTCCTTTCCAAGCTTCCGGCATATGGTCTACCTCCTCAACTGTGCAGCTGGATTGCCAGCTTTTTAAACGAGCGCCGAGTGCGGGTCCTCTGCGATGGCCAGGCTTCTCGCTTCTTGCAAGTGAATGCCGGGGTACCGCAGGGGTCCGTACTATCACCAACTCTCTTTCTTCTGCATATCAATGATATGCTATCCCTCGGGAACATTCATTGCTATGCAGATGACAGCACACTGCACGGGAGTTACTCGGTTCGTCCGACGGCGGGGCGATCTGAGATTGAGGAGGAGAGACGACGACTCGTGGCTGATCTCGACCGTAACCTCGACAGTATCTCTCAATGGGGTACCGAGAACCTGGTCGAGTTCAATGCCCGCAAAACACAGGCGTGTGCATTTACTGCGAAGAAATCCCCTTTCCTTCCCCTACCCTCTCTTCAGAATGCATTATTACCAATGAAGGACAACCTTGATATCCTTGGCATAGACGTTCGTCGAGAGCTCAATAATAAAAACTACATCGAAAGATGTATAGGGCTAGCTTCGCGGAAACTAGGAATACTGAATAAGGTAAAGAGATTCTTTACACCGGACCAGAGGTGTCTGCTGTACAAGACGCAGATTAGACCCTGCGTCGAATACTGCTCTCACCTCTGGGACGGCTCCGCGAAGTATCTGCTGGACGCTCTCGACGCTATGCAGCGACGGGCTATCCGTATTATTGGTTGTCCGGAGGTAACGGGAAGCCTTGAGCCGCTAGCTCAGCGCCGAACAATAGCTTCCTTGGCCGCATTCTACCGTATTTACCACGGCGAGTGTTCTGAAGAGCTCTTCAATCTGATCCCACCCTCTTCCTTCCGATCCCGAACGACTCGTGCCGGGCAGAGATGCCACCCCCACACAGTGGATAGCATGTTCGCGAGAACCGAACGTTTTAAACGTTCGTTTCTCTGCCGAACGATAGTGGCCTGGAACGCCCTGCCTGTGCACGTGTTTCCTCCCACATATAATCCTGGGTTCTTTAAGCGGAGCGTGAAGAGGCACATCAGTAGGTCGTCAAGTTGAGGGCCACTCTCAATAGTAATGTGTGCTGTGAGAGTGGCCCACAATCGCTAGACGTCGTCACGACTTACCACCAGGCGGGCGGCGTCAATTTGGCGAACCAAATATAAAAAAAAAAAAAAAAAAAAATTTTGAAATTAATTAAGTTGAATCATAATATTTACTGTGAAGTATATTTATGGCCTTTTTAGGGTTCCATAGATCAAGTCTTGGTACTCCTTATAGCTTTGTCATGTCCGTATCCACCGTAGAAATATGCACTACCAACTAAACCATAAGACAAGACGTTTAAAAAAATCTATAAGTAGGTAGCTACAGCAACCCTAAATACTAAAATCATGTCCTGGAGAAACAGTTTTTGTTTTCAGAAAATAAATTCCCAAAATAACATTTTATTCACTTAATAAAACTAACTTCACAGAATAACAAAAAGATTGAATAAGAACGTCCATTAAGTAAATCCTCTCACAGTAGCCGTAATCCTGACGAAACTGAATGTCAAAGTAGGATTTTGCTGAACCTTTTCAATGTCGTGACCTTGGCTGTCTGACCTTCAAGCTCGACAATTTAACCCCAAGCACAAAAAACGGCCGTTAACCTCCATCTAGACTCTTATTTATTTAGGATTCAGACTCTCTGGTTTACATAAATTACATTATGTGAACGCAAGCACTATGTAATTGGAATTTTAGGCTTGTGTAGTCCGTTTACTTATTAAAAGGGTTACACGTACCTACGAGTATGTAGTTAGTCCTGTTTAAATATTTGTGTTCCGTTTGGAGGAATATATGTGGCAGGTACTGACCTGGGTAATTGATAATTGGATTTTATGGCTAGGACAACTTGTTAAACACCCAAACCACAGCTTATAATATTAATATGTATATTCAAATATAAATATTTATATTATACAGCCAACACCATGAGTCAGTACAGATAGAAAAAATAATATAGTTATGTATGAAGTTTTATTTTTTCTCACAGTTTAATTAATTTATTCTTAGCACAAATTTTGTTTGCTGTAAACTGTTTAGGGTATGATGAGGCTGACATGTCCATAATGGACAAAAGCCTCGACAAAATAAAAAAATAAAGCACAAATTTTCTCAAGTAAAACTTTAATCGTCTTTGTATTTTTATACAATTTTATTTTGTCATTTTGTTACAGAGACCAGACCTGGAGTCACAATGTAAAAATGGAGATAATTCTAAGCGACATAGTGTCTGGTGGATGCTTGGTGTGGATATACCTTTACTTTTGATCTGTGAGTACCTTTTTTATGTTTTTTTTTAACTGACTGACTGACTAGTCCGAGACACCCAGGACTTTAATTGGCTGTGCCACAGCGGCTGGTACTTACGTAAGATTTTGTTGCCTTTCATCAACATTTCATCACAAGGCAACGGGTTTAATTTTTTTTCAAAAATACAACATAGCTGCTACTTTTTATTAAATTAATTTGGCAATTTTGGATATAACCTATTATATGTGTGCCCGGACCAAAAATACTGGCAAATTGTGGGTGTGTAATGCACCTCTGCCTACCCCTTCGGGATATAGGCGTGATATGTGTCTGTCTGTCTTTTTAAGTGACACCCAAAAAGGAGTAGGTTCTCAATTTGACTGTACGTTTTTTTATGTTTGGACTGGGTAAGCCGATTTTTTTTTAATTCTCTACTTCCCAAATGATCCCATTTCAATTTGGTCTAATTTCGACAGTTATTTGGTCCCATTATGGTCATTTGAGTCGGTTCTCAATTCGACCGTATGTTTTTGAGCGAAGTGACCGAAGCTCAATCTTAGGCGACTCATGTATTTCGTTTGTCCGCATACTCCTAAACGCCTGAACTGATCTCCTTCAAACTTACTACAGTGATAACGTGTGGCGTGAGGGTGGTTTAGAACAAAAAAAATTGAATATCGGACATACCATCGAGGAATAATCACCGAAAAAAACAATGGTTTCCTTTCGAAAATTTAACACTTCGCTCAGTTTTTTGCAATAGCAGCATGCATTGCATACCTAGTTTTATGATTGTTACCTCATATCTCTGGACTGGGGGAACAGACTTTTTTTATTGAGAGCTCTTACTTCCCAAGTGCTCCCATTGCAATAAGGTCTCATTCCGACAGTTATTTGGTCCCATATTGGCAGTGGCGAATGTTCCATACATTCCCATAAGCCCGGAATTCCCATAATAATATTGTACCATTGACCCTAAAATAATATTGTGTATTGTAATATTAATATTGACCCTAAAAAATGTCGAATGCGTCCAAAACGATTATTTCAAAATTAAATTTCGCGCGCTTAGGGTCAATCACCTATACATACCGACGAAACGAACCGTTCCTCTATCTATGTGTACTCTGTACGGACTGGTACTCTGTACGGTGTTGAGCGCGCGGATGCCATCTCGCTCGCACAAGTTGTAAGTAGACGCAGTAGGGCAAATGCATGCCCGTTATAATCGGGCTTGCATTTTCTCTTTCACACCTATGGATATTTTCGCTAGCACACCACAATACTTAGTAGGTTGGTATAGCAAAATCTTCTCGCCCATAAGCCTGGATTTTTTGTTCTGAAGTTCGTCGCACATCAGTTGCGTGCGTGGCGACCTATGTTCGCGTCTGTTTACTTCAGTTTCGCGTGGGTGATTTTTTCAAAATTGTTTTTTATTATTTATACTGTCGATTGACGGCACTTGGTGGAATCTGCTACACATATTGCACAAAAACACATATACTTTTCCACTGTTATAATTTTACTTGCACTGACCGGTTTCACCTCACGGCATCATCAGAGATTTATACAAAATATATTTTAAATTCACTTAAAAAATATCGTACTACATATTCATACTAACATCAAAACACTAGTATCATAAATAATTATATGGGGGTATATGAAAATAAATTTAAATGATAACACCACCACTTCTAAATTTACCCCTAAAAGTGGGAGAATAAGTCCTAAGAAAATGTCTACTTAGATGTATTAAAAAATATTTGTTACATGTCTAAAATTACGTTAAATGTCAACTGCCAAATTGTCAAATTATTAAATGTCGACTGCTAAATTGTCAAAATTATTAAATGTCAACTGCCAAATTGTCAAAATTATTAAATGTCAAAACTTCCATTTCTAGTCCCACCCCAGGGAATTAAATTGTATAATAGATAAATAGAATAAAATAAAATACAATGTCAATTATATAATTCGAATGTCAGCTACTCAAATATAGATATGTAGATGTCACTACTTATAATACTGTAACAACGGTGACCGGCTTAAATCAAGTTGTTGATTCAGTATCGCTTTACTATTGGTATTTAATAATCTATTTATTTCGAGGGTCTCGTGGGCGTTCATTTTCCTACCTTTTTCACAGCAATGTAGGACTTTAACGTTTGCTTTTGGTTCAAACGAGTGCCCCTCAGACAGGAGATGCTCTGCAAAGTTGGATTCTGTTTTTTTAAATCTCAAACGGCTAGTGTGCTCCTTACGGACTCCATACGGACTAGAGTAGCGGAGCACACTAGCGGTTGGAGACTTAAAAAAACAGAATCCAACTTTGCAGAGCATCTCCTGTCTGAGGGGCACTCGTTTGAACCAAAAGCAAACGTTAAAGTCCTACATTGCTGTGAAAAAGGTAGGAAAATGAACGCCCTCGAGACCCTCGAAATAAATAGATTATTAAATACCAATAGTAAAGCGATACTGAATCAACAACTTGATTTAAGCCGGTCACCGTTGTTACAGTATTATAAGTAGTGACATCTACATATCTATATTTGAGTAGCTGACATTCGAATTATATAATTGACATTGTATTTTATTTTATTCTATTTATCTATTATACAATTTAATTCACTGGGGTGGGACTAGAAATGTAAGTTTTGACATTTAATAATTTTGACAATTTGGCAGTTGACATTTAATAATTTTGACAATTTAGCAGTCGACATTTAATAATTTGACAATTTGGCAGTGGACATTTAACGTAATTTTAGACATGTAACAAATATTTTTTAAAACATCTAAGTAGACATTTTCTTAGGACTTATTCTCCCACTTTTCGGGGTAAATTTAGAAGTGGTGGTGTTATCATTTAAATTTATTTTCATATACCCCCATATAATTATTTATGATACTAGTGTTTTGATGTCAGTATGAATATGTAGTACAGTATTTTTTAAGTGAATTTAAAAAATATTTTGTATAAATCTCTGATGATGCCGTGAGGTGAAACCGGTCAGTGAAAGTAAAATTATAACGGTGGAAAAGTATATGTGTTTTTGTGCAATATTGTTTTTTATTGTTTAAAAGTTATGAATTAGTTTATTTGAGTGTTTTTAATTCATTTTTTTATTTCTTTTCGTACCCAAATTTACACATGCCCTCCGTTCAGGACAATTTTGGAAAAATTTAGAAATTTTGGGCAGACTAGACAACTTAGGTAATACAAAATTCTTTGTGTAAAATTTTAAATGTAAATATTAATGACCGGGCCTGGGTTCAAGCGTCTCTTCCAGTTCGCTTGGGCGGGCTAGGTATTCGTAGAGTCACAGATGTCAGTCTGCCAGCATTTCTGTCGTCGGTCCATAGCACCGAAGAATTAGTCAGGAAAATTTTGTCAAATACACTGATTGATTCCGAGGTGCGATGCAAGACCGATGCCATAAATGCTTGGAGGATGTCTTGCCCGGACACTGACCTGCTCTCACGCCTAAGCTCACAGCGACAGTGGGATTCACCGCTCTGTAAATTGAGAATTAATACACTAATTGACACTTTTGTCAATATTTCAGAGCGTGCACGCCTACTAGCTGTTGGAGAATGGGAGTCAGGGTTATGGATCCAGGCGCTCCCATCGCCCAACATCGGTACAATGTTGGACGACACAACCTTCCGCATTGCCACTTGCCTTCGACTTGGTACACCTTGTATATCCCCGCATCATTGCACCTGTGGAGTGGCCGTCGATAATCTGGGACACCATGGCCTTTCTTGTAGCAAAAGCGCAGGTCGTATACCTCGGCACGCTATTCTAAACGACATAATTCGTAGGGCTCTTTCCACCGCAGGTCTTCCGGCCGTACGTGAACCAAATGGTTTAGCACGAAGCGATGGAAAGAGACCGGACGGTATGTCTTTGCTACCGTGGAAGATGGGAAGGCCTTTGGTGTGGGACGCTACATGCGTTTACCTTAGCACCTTCACACCTTCCAAGCACATCCGGATGTGCCGGCGCTGCTGCTGCATCGGCTGAAGGCCTTAAACGGCGTAAATATGCTAACCTAGCAGGTGAACACATATTTGAGCCGTTTGGGGTTGAGACACTGGGGTCATGGGGTCCGAGTGCTCGCCGCCTTTATAGAGACATTGCTAAACGCCTAATCGATGCTTCTCAGGACCAGAAGGCTGGCTATTTTCTGGCCCAAAGAATAAGTATCGCCATCCAACGTGGCAACACAGCCCATTCTGGGAACCTTTCCGGTTGGCAATGACGCGGAGGATTTTTTAAACGATATTTTGTAATGTAGGTATTTTTAGTCTATAATTATGTTTATTTTGAGTGTTAAATATGGAAGAAATTGTGCCTTGTTATGATTTGAGGTGCTGTAAGGTTTTATTAAAAGACCAAAGGGTAAAATCATTAAGTTTTGATCAGAGAAAGTCGTTAGTTGGTTCTCCTAAACCAACGCCAGATTTGTGTATTTCTAAAGTAAGTAAAACTCACTTGTCACGCCAATTTGCTGAAGAAATTTCAAAACACAATCAGCAAGTTGACCAAAACCGTAGTATTTTTCAAAGACTTGTAGATGTAGTTTGTCATTTAACGCAACAGGAATTGCCTTTTAGAGGACATGACGAGTCCAAAGATTCATTAAATAGAGGTAACTTTTTAGAATTAGTTTCATTATTGTCGAAATATGATAGCGTTTTGGAAAAGCATAATATGCAACATCAACAGAGCGACAATCCCGGGCCGAGTTATTTATCATCTACAATTCAAAACGATATTATTCACTCTGTAGCCGATATAATAAAAAACTCCGGACGTTAACCACCGCGTACTATTATGCCTGTAGTGACCAGTAGTGATAATAGCGCATGAAATAAAATAGAAAAAAACTGTTGTAATTTAACTTTGATTTTTAACCGACCTCAAAATGGAGGAGGTTCTCAATTCGACTGCTTTTAACTTTGATTTTTATCCGACCTCAAAAATGGAGGAGGTACTCAATTCGACTGCTTTATTTTTTTGTTTGTTACCTCATATATCGGGCATGCAGTCCTCAGCTTAAGAAGCTTCGCCCCTGCATATTGGTAATTAGCAGTCGGTTTTTGTGTAATTTTTTGACGTGTTTTTTGTACTTATGGATGTTTCAATGCTACTTAAAGTATGTAGGTTAATGTAACCATGGAAGTAATAAATTACAAACAACTAATAACCTAAAAGAGTTTTCATCGAACAAATTGACCAATTAATTGGAATAGGTTCAATTCCGGAAGCAACTAATTAAAATATAACACGAATAAAATAATAAATAATATGTTAACTTAAATGGTTTCCGTTACATTATCTCTATTTATACCGAAGATAGATATAATGTTGCTAGATAAGATATTTATTGCAATCGTACGATTTTAGTGCATTAAATTTTGAACCTTGTTTTTTTAAATTGAATGTTACCGTGAAATCATCATAAAATAAAGATAGAAAATAAATGTTAATTGATTTTACGTGTTCGATGCGGGATTTATTTTATACGACTATCGTGGGATTATTTATTTGCTGTCATACATAACACAGACTACAATAATACCCCTGAAGAGGCCACAGGGGTGGCCAAAGTCTGCCGGGCGCCACTGGAAATACCTTCTTATGTCACCAGAGACGCCCGCAGCAATGGACATGGGAGTGGCCGCGGTTTTGCGGAATTAAAAAAAAAAAAACACTAATTTTGTATCTGCCAATGTTTTTATTTCCCGATGGCCTAGAAAGGAATACAATTCCCTTTTAGTGAAATTTCTCTATTTATAACCTTAATCTTGCACTAGGTATTTATAGGTACTTACGTAATTTGTTATATTTATAGTTTTTTATGCATTCCAAAAACCGACTTCCAAAACGGAGGTTCTCAATTCCACTGTTTTTTTCTTGTTTGTTACTGAGGTAACAAACAAGAAAAAAACAGAAAAAACAAAATCGGACGCCCAGTCCAAGATACTCATATCTTGGACTGGGCGAACCGATTTGGTTTTTTTTTAATTATAAGCTACCACTTCCCAAGTGATCCCATTTCAATTTGGTCCCATTCCGACAGTTATTTGGTCCCATTTCGGTCATTTAAAGTCGTTTTCTGTGTCAATTTTTCATGTGTATTTTATTTAAACTAAACCACACGTGGTTCACCCTTGTCAATTGTCACGTATCAGTCAAAAGGGTAAGTATTTTACACCAAAATATATGTATTTATATAAATTATAAATAGATTGTCAACACAAAAAGCAAAGAGAAATACTTTATGAGATACACGTGGTGGACCCCACACTGTCGTTGCAATGATTGCCACAACTTAAATCTACAATCTACCGAAATTATAATGTTAAAATCTTGGATAAGTTTTTTACAACAATGGGGTAAGATGTTGAATTTTTATATAATTGCACTAATTTCGCTAAATAGAATACATTATAAACGTCGACATATGTTTCACCTACTCACGAGGCATTGATGAGAACAGCTGCTCTCTTTGAGACAGTCTTGAGAAATGTCTTCTATTTAGCGAAATTTGTGCAATTATATAAAAATTCAACATCTTACCCCATTGTTTTATCATGGACTTTCGCCAGGTAACGCCTGATTCTATTCAATATTTAAGTTTTTTACGTTTGGTCCATGTCATGTAGAACTTAATTTTCAACTCATTTAAATCATAGATATGCACTATACCTATTATAAACTTATAATCTAAAGAAATTAATAAATCTTAAAACAGGGGGGACGCCCTGTTTTAACAAAAAGTGCGCTTTAAAGTATATCTCGCAAACGAATACTTAAATCAAAAAATTGTCTTAGATCGATGATCAGATCAGTTAAGTGCTTCTTCTTCTTCTTTCTTTAAAAACGTGGCTTCTTCGATATTTATCGATGATTTCGCCAATGTCAAGGTAATGCTTGATTAATTGATACTCCCGCACAAAAGAACTATAGTTATTCCTAACTAGCTCCAGGTGCAGGACAAGAAACGTTGTTCGGTATGAGAGTGTCTGGAAACCCGATTTTTGCGGAGCGCCAGAGGTAACCTAAAAAGCCACCTGCCACGCGCTCAGCAAAAATCGATGTTCCAGTTAAGTGCTGTAATATTATTTGTTAATCACGGTTGGTGTCAGCACTCACTCACATGAATGCACATGAATGTTTCATACGAAAATATTACGAATTAATATTATGTAAACTTACTTTGAGTAGTTTTGAAACATTACTAATGTGAATTTGGAGAGTCCAATCAGTTATTGTAAAACGCTTCCAAGTTTTTTTTAATAACATTATTAGTATTAAGTGTGTACCCACTAAATAATAAGAGTAGTAGCATTAGGTAATTAGTCTTTCTGGGTTTTAGGTATACCTACCTATCGAGCTAAGACGGTTGGCAACACTGGCCGCATGTGGCAAAATGCATGCAATCGCAGCTACTGTCACTGATTATATTATAAAACAAAAAGAAACTTTTTAAACGAGCGCCGAGTGCGGGTCCTCTGCGATGGCCAGGCTTCTCGCTTCTTGCAAGTGAATGCCGGGGTACCACAGGGGTCCGTACTATCACCAACTCTCTTGCTTCTGCATATCAATGATATGCTATCCCTCGGGAACATTCATTGCTATGCAGATGACAGCACACTGCACGGGAGTTACTCGGTTTGTCCGACGGCGGGGCGATCTGAGATTGAGGAGGAGAGACGACGACTCGTGGCTGATCTCGACCGTAACCTCGACAGTATCTCTCAATGGGGTACCGAGAACCTGGTCGAGTTCAATGCCGGCAAAACACAGGTGTGTGCATTTACTGCGAAGAAATCCCCTTTCCTTCCCCTACCCTCTCTTCAGAATACATTATTACCAATAAAGAACAACCTTGATATCCTTGGCATAGACGTTCGTCGAGAGCTCAATAATAAAAACTACATCGAAAGATGTATAGGGCTAGCTTCACGGAAACTAGGAATTCTGAATAAGGTAAAGAGATTCTTTACACCGGACCAGAGGTGTCTGCTGTACAAGACGTAGATTAGACCCTGCGTCGAATACTGCTCTCACCTCTGGGACGGCTCCGCGAAGTATCTGCTGGACGCTCTCGACGCTATGCAGCGACGGGCTATCCGTATTATAGATTGTCCGGAGGTAACGGGAAGCCTTGAGCCGCTAGCTCAGCGCCGAACAATAGCTTACTTGGCCGCATTCTACCGTATTTACCACGGCGAGTGTTCTGAAGAGCTCTTCAATCTGATCCCACCCTCTTCCTTCCGATCCCGAACAACCCGTGCCGGGCAGAGATGCCACTCCCACACAGTGGATAGCATGTTTGCGAGAACCGAACGTTTTAAACGTTCGTTTCTCTGCCGAACGATAGTGGCGTGGAATGCCCTGCCTGTGCACGTGTTTCCTCCCACATATAATCCTGGGTTCTTTAAACGGAGCGTGAAGAGGCACATCAGTAGGTCGTCAAGTTGAGGGCCACTCTCTATAGTATTGCGTGCTGTGAGAGTGGCCCACAATCGCTAGACGTCGTCACGACTTACCACCAGTCGGACGGCGTCAATTTGGCGACCCCAATATAAAAAAAAAAAAACTTTGTCAACGACCTTTTGACACTTTTGTAGGATAATCCACTTTGAAAAGATTTTAGCTTGACAGAAATGTTTGGTAATTTTTTTTTTTTAAATAACACATTTATTTACAATGTGAATTACAAAATCCAAAATATACATAATTATAGACTAAAAATATGATAATACAATTCAGCGCAGGTCCGAAATTCGGTTGCTTTGTGGGTAACCATAAATACCTACCTACTTTTATTACGTATGTTAGGACCTTATTTTTAACAAAACAAGGGTATTTTTGCCGTCACTTTAAATGTTAAATTAGGTTCATCTGCATAATACCTAAGTAATAAGTCCCTAATAGGTTTTTAAATATTATAAATGCACAATTGCCAGACTTGCCAGAAATTAAGTTTGTTCCGTAGATGAAAAAGAAACACAAAAGTAACAAGTGAAAATTCCATATTTTCATATGGGGGATTATTTACCACCGGCAATCTACTCGTAGGTATATAGATTAGGTAATGAATTGTCCCAACGACGCGGGATTCTCATCCCGAACAAACCCCCATAGAGGCCACATAGGTGGTCAAAGTCCGCCGGGCGCCACTGGAAATACGTTCTACGTGCGTACCAGAGACGTCCGGCAACGGACATGAGAGCGGCCTTTTCATTTGCGAATAACCTGCAGCTCAGTATGCTGTGCTATTTCTACCACCAACAACGTATTAATCGATACCTATTTATGGGTGTTCGATTTATCGGTCATTCTTGTTGTAATCGATTTCTCATAAATCTGGTAATAATGCTCGCTCTGCTAATTATAGACTGCTGCGATGTTTTGCCAATAATTCAATCTTTTCCTGATTACATGTAGAAGGTACCTACCCATAATAATTATTAATATCACAATTTAACATTATATTTTCTTTCTGGTGGTCCCTATTGTAAATAAATAATAACCTAGTTATGAGATTATTAAATTACAGAATTCAATAAATGTAATTCACATTTATTTAATTTGTACCTACTTACATGATTTAAAATAAACATATCATCAACATACATACATAAAATTACACCTGCTTCCCTAGAGGACTAGGCAGAGGCATGATAAACGCCCCCACTTTTCGCCTCTAAATTTGTGTTCTTATCAAAAACTTTTATGATTGTCAGAGACTTGTCCGGTGATCGGCAGGTGTACCACTTGCAGGTGAGGTTGACTTGGCCCCATAAGATCTTGGAGGGAACCATGTCCATTATATCTTCAAGCGTTTATTTGAAAAAAAAAACATTACTTCAATAGCAGTGAGCAGCGCCATCTGTTATCGAGTGGCAGTACTTATAAACGTTTCTATTAATTTTCAATTTCATGTAAAATAAGATGTGGTGTGGTGTTACCACATGTCGATAGGTACATATTAAAACAATAATATTTTAGGCTGGTATTGTAAAAAAGATAACAAATAAAGCATTGTAACTAGATCGAAGATAGATCTATACGTACTATCTAGGGACAGAATAGGGAATAATATTGACCTAGGTATTATTACTTTCAATCAGTCGTGCTATACCACGCACCAGTCCACGCGCACATAGCACGTGGTGTCCAATGTGGCCGTGTGGCGGATGACCACAATTGCTAGATTAGACCTGTGATTAGATTTAGTTAAAGTTACGTCACATTGTATTGCACCAGAGACCATCATCTCCTGAGTACATTGTTCACAGAGCGAGCGAAGTGTCTACTTCAAGACCGGGCAATTTTGCTTTCGTATTTTTAATACGATTTCCACAAAGCTTGGCACAAAAATATTCCTTGATTGAAAACATTTTTTTCACTGTAAGCATTTTGTGATTGGGAATAAAGCCCATAAATGTTTTCAATTTTCGCGAGGTCTAATTCCCACGGGACTACATTCCCAGTAAAATAAACCTAGTTATTCGTTATAACATCAGCTATCACTCTATCAGCCAGTGAAAGTATCTTTAAAATCGGTTTAGCCGTTTCAGACATTTGCCAAAACAGAAGTAGGTACTTACCTAACTACCTATATACCTTCCTACCTAGGAATAAACCTGAGTACTTGATGAAAAGCAGTTGATTCGGAATTATTGAGCGAAGCGAGCCGAAGGCGAGCGGAGCTCTCAACGGGTGACTCAAATTACGATTTATGTTAAATTGTTTCTCGGCGAATACTCGGCCGATTTCGGATTTTCTTGCACTTGTCGGATACATATATTTATGTAAAATATGTAGATGATGCTTCGTCATAATTCTTTGAAATATTATTATACTTGTGGGTAAAAGTGGTTCTGTACCTATACGTTAATATTTGTAGGGTAGTTAAATATTAAAACGCACTGTCAATGTCTGCCGACTCCCACCATTGAGACTTTTATAAAAGGTAGTGTTGTAGTACGATCCTGTTCAGTTCCTGTTCAGTTTTAGTCTACGAATATTCAAGTATTGCTTAATGTATTTCACAATCACAAGTTATTACAGAAGTATGTAGCTATACCTAAGTAGGACATAGGTACTAAAGCCTAGTTCAGCAGTATAAGTCAGTTTGGCTACTATATATTACGTGTCGACTGTTGTCAATCCTTGAGGAGCTTCTATACTAAGATAAGTGTATTGTATTGTTATTATGTTTAAATACTTGTAAGATATTGTTACGAGCCGGGGTTCTACGGAATGGAAAATGCCGATCAAACTACCACAAAACACTTTATTTATTACACCACTAATTTACACTTCACTATAAAGCTTCACTAAAACACTTTTAATCGCACTTGAACTCGCAGGTATAACTCGTATTATCGCTCTGGAAATACTGATGATCCGCCACCGAAGTGCTCCGCCTTTATAGTGCGGTCATTACTCTAGATTACTCTGGAATTTTCACGGAAGAAATATCGCGAACATTCCACACCTTCGAGATGCTTCTAGATAACACGTTACATAGAAGTACCTTGACAGAACATTCCCGAAAGACGTTACGTAGTAGTACTGCGATTTGCTACTAGATGGCGCCGAGTTTGGTAGTCTTATTACTCGCTACGAGATGGCGTTACACTGCCCCCTCCTAAGACATGCTCGTCCTGAGCATTGTCAGGCCCATAATATCGCGCCAATCGATCCACATGAACTATCTTTGGCGCACTTCTTGGACTCTTCCGTATTCGGTAAGTGACATCGTTAATCTTGGTCACAACTCGGTATGGTCCATCCCATTTAGCTTGCAGCTTAGGAGACTTCCCTTTACTGCGGACTGGGTTATGTAACCACACTAACGAACCTTCATCGAAGCTCTTATTGTTTGTCTTTCGGTCGTAACGGGTCTTCATCTTTTCAGACATTTGTTGACCTGATTGTCTGACATGCTCATAAATGTCATTCATCCTGCTGCGCAAGTCATTCGCATAATCGGTGATATTGCGTGGAGCGTCAGGTGGTATACCGGTTATTAAGTCGGCAGGCAACCGTAATTCTCTTCCAAAGTTCGCATAAGCTGGTGTCACTGACGTGCTTTCGTGAACCGCACTTCGGTAAGACAAAAGAAACGGTTGGATGTGCTTGTCCCAATCTTTTTGCCTGCTTTCCACAACTTTTGCCAGATATCTCTCCAATGTCTGATTAAATCGCTCCACCATTCCATCTGACTGCGGGTGGTAAGAGGTCGTTCTGGTTTTGTGAGTACCCATGACCCGACACATTTCCTGGAACACCTGAGATTCAAAATTTCTTCCTTGATCGCTATGGATTTCTAGAGGCACCCCGAAACGACAGAAGACTTCGTGAACTAATTTATCTGCGACCGTAGTAGCTTCTTGATTAGGTATAGCGAAGACTTCTGGCCACTTCGTGAAATAATCCATCACAACCATGAAGTACTTGTTTCCGCTTTCACTTTCAGGAAACGGTCCCGCAACATCTAGGGCTATCCTTTCCCATGGTGCCCCAACGTTATACAGTTTCAGTGCACCTCTGCTCCGTGTATGAGGTCCTTTCACAGCAGCACAACTCGTACATTTGCGACACCAGTCCTCAACGTCGTCGCGACAGTGAATCCAGTAAAACCGCTCACGTATCTTCAACAGAGTCCTTTTTACTCCCATATGGCCCCCTGAACATCCATTATGGTAGAGCTGTAGTACATCTGGGACCTTAACTTTAGGGACGACCATTTGCAAATGACAGCTGTCTCCTCGAGCATTTTCCCATTTGCGGCACAAGACTCCATCCTGAATAACTAAACTGTCCCATTGCGCCCAATAACTTTTTGTGATTGAACTCATTGAAGCGACGTCACTCCACATGGGTTTAGGAGCACTTGCTTCAATCCACTCAAATATTGGCTTGATGTCCGCGTCGTCCTGTTGAGCATGTTGTAGGATTTCTTTCCATTCGTCGCTCAGATCCGTTTTAAGCATCTTCACAGGTATGGCTACCTTTATCTCCTGTTTGGCACAGTGCTTACGGTCTTCAGGGCAAGGTCTTCTTGACAATGCGTCTGCGTTGCCATGGAATCTGCCATCCTGGGTTTGTGAGATCGAAACCCTTGGGGCTCTTCTAACATCAGCCGGCACCCGCCACGCATACCTGGCTATTATTCGTTTTCCCTGCTGTTGCTGGGCGGTGACGTTAGCCACCCTATCTTCTTGGGAACGACTTTCTTCTCTTTCAGCAGTCCGCTTTGGGCAACTGAATCGAAGGTGGCCCCTCTCACCACATGTGTAGCACCTAGGGCTATACCTCGTGAAACGGTCGCGAGCCGGTGATGCTACAACTTCCCTGACGCGGTGAGATCGATGATCTTTCCGTACGGCTTCGACCTCCAAAGCATGAGCCAAGGCGTCTTTGAGAGTCTCATGGTGCCCGAGCCTCACAGCAGCCCTGACTTCCAGGTCGTGGATGCCGTCGATGAATGCTTGCACCAGATTCCCATTGATGAGCGCAGGTACCGACTGGTATGCTTTCCGTACCAGCTTCTCTACTTCCAGGGCCCACTGTTGCAAGTTTTCGCCAGTGCGCTGGACACGATCCTTCAGCTGCGCACGATACACGTGTTCCAGGTGAGCGTCACCGTATCTGGCTTCCAAGGCTTCTAGTAGCTGCTCGTAGGATACATCGTCTCCGAGAGCTTCTAGGATGGTTAACGCCTTGTCTCGCAGACCCAATGTAAGCGCAGTCATGGCCTGGGCTTTGCTCCAACCGTTTGCCTTCTTAACGGCCTCAAACTGCTTTTTATAGGCCGACCATGAAGATGTCCCATCGAATGGCGGTACTTTAAATCCACGCGCTGAAGGTACGGCAGGTAAGGAAGTCGCAATCCCATCTCCAGCTTTCAGATTTCCCAGCTCTTTCCTCACATCTGTAATCTGGTTTTTTACATCTTCAATCCGAGTTTCGGCTTCCGTGATGCGGTTCTCAACATGATGAACCTGATCCTTCATCACATTCATCTCCTTGCCAAAAGTCGCTCGAAGATCTTTCATGAGGAGCGTCTGTTCCTCCTGGTGGCGTGCCTGCTCCTCCTTGTCGCGCAGCAGCTGTTCTTCCAACCGGCGGGCCTGCTCCTCCTGGCGGCGTGCCTGCTCCTCCTGGCGGCGTGCCTGCTCATCCTTGTCACGCAGCAGCTGTTCTTCGAACCGGCGGGCCTGCTCCTCCTGGCGGCGTGCCTGCTCCTCCTGGCGGCGTGCCTGCTCCTCCTTGTCCCGCAGCAGCTGTTCTTCCAACCGGCGGGCTTGCTCCTCCTGGTGGCGGGCCTGCTCCTCCTGGCGACGGGCTTGCTCCTCCTGGCGACGGGCTTGCTCCTGTAGCATCGCCATCAGCGCAGCAAAGTCTGGAGATGCTGGCGCTGGAGATACCGTGGGCGGGCAAGCTTCCACCGTTGGCTGCTGCTGACCACCCAACCTCTCCGGCGTATTACCTCCGAAGCGCCTGCTGTCCAACTCCTGCTGGCGCTGACCCCTGGTACGGACGCCCTCTGTGTCTTCTTTCGGTAACACCGGCATTGTCCAAATCCCCAATTCTGACACCAATTTGTTACGAGCCGGGGTTCTACGGAATTAAAAATGCCGATCAAACTACCACAAAACACTTTATTTATTACACCACTAATTTACACTTCACTATAAAGCTTCACTAAAACACTTTTAATCGCACTTGAACTCGCAGGTATAACTCGTATTATCGCTCTGGAAATACTGATGATCCGCCACCGAAGTGCTCCGCCTTTATAGTGCGGTCATTACTCTAGATTACTCTGGAATTTTCACGGAAGAAATATCGCGAACATTCCACACCTTCGAGATGCTTCTAGATAACACGTTACATAGAAGTACCTTGACAGAACATTCCCGAAAGACGTTACGTAGTAGTACTGCGATTTGCTACTAGATGGCGCCGAGTTTGGTAGTCTTATTACTCGCTACGAGATGGCGTTACAATATTATAATATGACCCTACCGAGTTTCTTGCCCTTCTTCTCGGGATTCTGTGGTAATCGAATGGGCGGATTACGAATAAATACAATCAGTCTTGACTTTAGTGTTTCATTGCTTAGGGGTATAGGTACCTAATAGTATTCTTCTGCCAGATGATATCGGAGCGATACTCATCATGATTAGACATACGATTATACGATCACAAAGCTATGTGGAACCTTAGGGAGTTATATAGATCAGGTACTAAGACAGGTGTGGGAGTGAGGTACACCTCTGCCTACCCCTTGTGGGATATAGACGTGATGTATGTTTGGCTTCCTGACTAGTATAAAGCTTAGTATGTTATCATGTTATGTTATCATCTATGTTATCACATAGAATACTATGAATAGTAGGTAGGTAATTCAGATTATTCACCTACAAGACATCTAATTACGAATAGGCTAAAGCTTCTCTTATTCTTTATGCCACACACTCATCAAAAGCTTACAGAATTACCCAGGTTCTTACGAAGCCAGAATTTTGAATTACGATCAAATAAAAATAATTTAATTGATGGTAAAAATTCCCATAGCGTAATGACAAAAAATACTTTGACAGAGTTATATCGCTTTGAATCAAAACTCGCTTCGCTCAAATATATGCTGCAGCGTAACGGTACGTTTCGCGACTGCGGCGACCTAGTTATTACAAACAGATCTATACTTCAATGCT
Organism: Nudaria mundana; assembly: GCA_963556515.1. Taxonomy (NCBI): domain Eukaryota; kingdom Metazoa; phylum Arthropoda; class Insecta; order Lepidoptera; family Erebidae; genus Nudaria; species Nudaria mundana. Next base: position 3,280,655 of record OY748301.1, on the reverse strand, counting down.
GTTAAGGTAGTATGTCTTACTTAGGTACTTATACAAGTAAATAACTAGGTAGGTAAATAAATACGAATCGTAACCACGTGCAATTGTAGAAATATCGATTTCAATCGAACCACAAAACTCATCGATACTACTACGTAATATCCCTACATAGGGTTATACTTGACTATATTTGATTATATTTGACGTCCCTCTGTCTGTCTGTTGGTTCCAGCTAATCTCTGAAACACCAGGACCCAATTTATTGGGATATTCACTAGCAGATATCTAATGTTATAAAGAGGAACGTAGGATACTTTCTTTCCCGTTGTATAGGTGCCGCTATAGGGGCTGTATTCCCGTGGGATTTGGGATCTAGAGAACTATTTAACAGGTGGTCAATGGGTATCTGTTAAAAAGGCTAGACAATCTATCTATCGTGGAATTAATCCCACCACTGTTCAATTATCCAATTGATCTATTTGTGCCCCATACATTATCGGATTCTTCATTGTGACTTTAAGAGTCTATGCCTGTACGTTAGGATGTACTTCAAGGCTCTTACGTATAAACACACGTAGGTATACCTACCTCGACTTCTGTATTGAGGGTATGAGTACCTTGTAAAGATCTTACTAAACTATTGGACCTGTCTAAAATTAATAAGTCATCGGTATAGAATAATAATACGGTTCAGCGCACATCACAAGAAAACGGGTGGACCTTTCTATTATAGTGTACGCAAAGGCAACTAGATGACCTAGAACTAAGAAACATGACCTAAGTTCAGTACTTTGTTGATTATTTTGAAACTACACTGCAGCAACAAAGAAGTAAAACACTGCAAATGAATTGCGTTACAAAAATGAGTATCGGTATTTTACAACTCTTTCTGTGATTAGTGAAAAAACTTATGGGATTTAAAACATTCTTTCGAGAATTTTAATAATATTTTTTATCTCCTGGTTGGAACTTGGAAGTAAATACTACTTAATATTAATTTTGGTCAAGTATTTATCATAACAGAGATCGTTCTGCCAATTTCTTCTCTATTTCTGTCTATTTCCCATAAGAACTACACTGTTATGGACACTGTTCTGCCTCGAGTTCAGACAGGCCAATGAGTTTGGGGTGTGTTATTGTACCTGCCATTTAACCGTGTTTGATTAATATGACATTGACTTTGAACTAGCAGTTTGGGCGATTGGCAAATAAATTGGGTAATGGCGGTCGACGTCCAAAATTCAATGTCATGATTCGCAAACTCCGAGTTAGATAATAATTTGTTTTTATATCTACAGGATCCATTATAGTTCATTCTTGTCCGTCTATCTGTATGTATATGTATCTACAGTGTTGGGGACGGCTTTCTATGTTAACTGCTAAGCGGCTGAACCTCGACATTTTCCGTGAAGCGACTGCCATTAGGCAGGTTTTCACAGGGTCAGTGCAGAAGTCAGTATCGGACTGACCTCAAAATATTCGTGTGCGAATATATAAGTCAGCACTGACTTCCCACCGCTGTACTGACTTCAAATCAATTTACAGTGGGTTTTTCTCGGGTCAGCGCTAACTTGTCTCGAATTCGGAGTCAGTAACTGGCCCTGTGTAAATCAGCCTTTAGACTTCCACTGACTTCCACAACCCATTGCAATGTCGAAGTTCTGCACAGTCAGGCTTGCTTTCTTTTACATGTCACTGAACAATGGTTTTTATAATAAGCCTCTGCAAGCCTCTTCGATGAACCAGGCATGAAACAAAGAAAGAAACATTTATTTGGTACAAAGTGGCCACGCAATCCAACATAAGACACAAATAATTGACATAAATTACATTGGGGATTAGAAGCATGTTCACTCATTAAGAGTATAAACATACTTCCAAACCACAACCAACAACTGACGCGCGATTAATAGTGTGACACACAAATATACCAAATGGGTTTCCAGTTCAGTATGTGCCAGGTAGAAGCCTGGCGCTGGTTTTCAACTGGACCCAAATGGTCAGTGACACATCGAACTGCCGAAGCCGAGTGTTAATGTGTGAATGAAGGACAGTAGAAGTGATACAACAATTATAAATAGTACGGTAGTACTATTTATAATTGTAATAGTAACGGTATATAAATAATGTATACAGGGTGTTACGTAAGGGTTATATCAACCCGAAGACACGCCCATCAGCTGATTGCCCAGAACGCCTTTTGATGTTTCGACCGCGAAACAAGAAAAAAAAAGTTCATCATAAAAAAAGTTATATGCGTTATTTCAAATCAAAACAAACGTGTCCCAACACTAGTGCTTGACGTACTTACTAAACGACAATGGTGGGAGGCGCGGGAGGTGGTGTCGCTCACGACCTTGATGTGAAACAGACAATTTTAGCGAGTGTTGTTCAAACAAGAGTGTTTTATTCGGTAATAATGTTTTTTTTCTGAATGATTTTCTTTTTCGTGTTTGGCGGTTGACACATATCGAAACGGGTTCTGGTCGACCAGCTGATGGGGCTTTTTTCGGGTTTATATAACCCTTACGTAACACCCTGTATATTAAATAATGGCATGATTATATATATGATTACGAGACATTAAGCTAGTGGTTGGCTGGCAGAACGTTCCTCCTGGAAACTGACGTTCATTTGAGTGCGGCCCTATACTGTCGTTGTCGCTATTCATATTGTAAAATGTTTAAGGAAAGTGATCAAACATAATTTGCTTAAAGAAAATAAGTTAATAAATGAATTGTTTCTCTTCCAGACTTATCACTGGTGGGCCTTTTTGAGTTGGGCGTGATCCCGAACCGCAAGGGTGGTTTCTACTGCAACGACCCCGCTCTTAGTCATAAGTTTAATGGAGATACAGTCAATACTGCGGTCATCATGTCCACTATCTTTGCTATGCCACTTGTTATCGTAAGTAACACAAATTCTTAATTAGTTATTATTAAGAAGTGGAGCATTCAAGTTATTAATATCAATGATGTTATAGCTTTGAGGAATAAGCGGGCTCTTTAATAGTTAAAAATGAGTTTAAGGGCAGTCCGGTCCTTTGATTTATAAATCAAAGTGTAGGTACCCTGGGCTCGTAGAAAAATAGAGGTAGCAAAAGAAGAAAAAGTGCCATTCAAAACATCGTGTTAAATTTTTTTTTTTTTTTTAGCTCTTCCTTACGGAATACTTGTTCGCTGAGGCAGACTTCATGGGTCTGTCAAAACTGCAAAGGACATTGAAGAGCTTTTTCTTCTTGTATAGAGTATACGTCTATGGTCTACTCCTCAACCTCGGCATCGTGGAAGTGATGAAAGGATTGATGGGGAGCCCAAGACCGACATTCTTTGATTTGTGCCAACCGGACGCTGCTAAGACTTGTAATGGGTAAGTTGTTAATGATTGTTATTTTACAATGTGTTATTGATATGTTATGGGTTGTAATAAGTTTTTTTTTTCGTAAGAGATGTAACCAGAATTAGGTCAATTCTAATAGAATACACATTTGATTTGTAAACTTTCACCAGTTTCACTCTACCTAACTGAGTAATAAATAACACATTCCCGGGATAAAAATACCCTTTAGCACTCTGAGGTAATGTAGCTGTACATCGAAAGACTTTTCAACATTGTTTCAGTAGTTTCGGAGACTAATCAATGCTAACATTCAAATCTATGCTCTTTATTTGTAATATTACTATAAATATTACAAGGGAACTTAATCTTGACTAACATCGCCTTATTGCTTCCCGAAGTTTCGGTTGTATTGCACGGTGTAAAAAAATACATCGTTAAAACCAGTTGAGTGAGACTGTCGTCAAAATAACGGTCCAATCTCGTCCAGTCAATGTTAGTGTCCACATACATTGTCCGGTCACTGACTGGCCACATCCCAGTTTATTACTTCCTCCATTACGAGATCATATTTGAGGAGTAGGTGTCACAAATATATTTGACATTGGGGAGACGATGACTTAATATTAGGTACAGTGTTATGAATATATGAGAGTTTAATTATAGAGTCAATACGCATTAAAGTCAACCCAGACGTAGTGTTAGTGAATACATGTCAAAATCTATAGCAGGAAACATGGCTAAAATTTGGTCGTTAACTTTCCTGGCGAGAGGGGTAACCAACTAAACTGCATAGTATCTCCTTGTCGGTCTTATTAATTGAAGATGGGAATTCCTGGTATTCCATTGAAAAGGGTTTCAGAGCTGGCTGCATATTGCATTATTTGTCGGAAGCGGGCTTGTTGGTTAAACCCAGTACCTAACATAATAAAATAGATTTTTATATTATTCACATAATTTAGTCCATAAAAACTAATATAACCTTCAAGAAAACATACTTAATTTGGATTCATGAAGACTTTCCTTCTTTTCTAGTTCTGAATTCGTGAGTAACTTCGAGTGCACACCCACCGAGCACAGCAGCTGGCACCAAATGGACTCTTACAGAAGTTTCCCTTCAGGGCATACCTCATTATCGGTCTACTGTGGATTCTTTATTGCAGTGCGTATTTAAATTAATCTAGGTTGCCATTAAAGCTGAAGTTTATCACTCAATTAAAAACAAAACACTGCAATGCACGAATATAAACTTTACGGCTGTTTTCGTAATTGAAAGCTGGTGCTTCCAGAGGTTCTTGTGTGGTCCCACTTCGATTTGGTCCCATTCGGACTATTTAAAGTCGTGTTTTTTGCTAGAATTATCATGATACAAGTAATTGTCACCAGACATCACTATAATGATCCTCATTTTTTCTATAGTGGTATCTTCAAAGGCGTGCGTTCCACTGGCAACACAAAACTATCTTCCTGGTCCCCATGCTGCAGTTACTCTGCGCTAGTTACGCGGCAATCTGCTCCCTCACCAGGATCACGGATCACCGTCACCATTGGTGGGATGTACTGGTCGGCTCCATCATTGGACTCTTGGCTGTTTTGTATACTGTAAGTTTCTTATGTCTGTTTGGTTGCCCTGATATTAAATCCAACAATAATAATAGGTGTCTCTACGTGGGGTCAATAGCTGATTGGCGAAATATATTGTGTAAATAAAATGTTTGTGTCTACTCTACACAACAGTATGTATGTATGTTCGGTTTAGTGTTCTCCTCTAAAAGGTATTTCTTTTTATAATATCAGGATTCTTCTATCTGAGCCTAGTTAGCCCCTATCAGCCGCCTCATCGCCTCAGATTCTTAACGCAGCACTTACCCAAGTGTTAAACAACATTCTATCATTAAAATACTAATAGTATTATGTTTTTCAGGTGGTAATTACGAAGAACTTCACTTACGGTTACTCAAATTCCAACAGCGACGCCAAGTCGGAAGAGAGCCGGAACACGTCAAAAATCCTTTTATACGAAGACAGCCGGAGAGGCACTATTCCCTAGATTTAAACTTTAAATGTAGGTACTAGCATATTGGAAAAGACCAGTGTATAAAATATTATAAGCAAAATATGGTTAGCAGTTAGAAAGTTGACTGGATTTATGTACGGTCATCGTTTTAAGAAATTGTAATACCAATGTATTTGCAGAAATATATGAATGATTGCTATATACTTGACAATCCCCTATTGTTTCTTAAATGTCAAGACAATATATGCTCATTATCAGGTACCAGAATGAAGTTCGATTTTTACTGAGCGCGTGGCAGGTGGCTTTTTAGCAGTTGGTCTGGTTATTATTTGGTCTTAATAGCTGTTGGCCTGTATCGAAGTAAGTCTAACTAGCGTTATGCCTACTTCTACTTTTGGTTAGGCATAACGCGAGCTAGGTAAACTGAGTATCAGACACATCCAGCGTAAAGCCTTTTTAGGTTACCTCTGACGCTCCGCAAAAAATCGGGTTTCCAGATCCTCTCATACCGAACAACGTTTCTTGTCCTGCACCTGGAGCTAGTTAGGAATAACTAGTTCTTCTGTGTGGGACTATCAACTAATCAAGCATCAATAAATATCGATGGAGCCATGTTTTTAAAGAAAGAAGAAGAAGAAGAAGAAGGTACCAGAATAAGATTGGACCTTGGATCGTACTATCATGATCATGATTTGACGTTTTTTTTTATACTAGTTTATGTTGAAGTTTGTGTTGAAGATGTAAGTAATCTTTAATGCCCCTTTCAAGGATATAAGCAATCGTGCTATAATGGTATCACTAGATTAAAACTAATGACATATATTATGACTGTTGCAATAATCTACCTAAGAATAGTGTTGCCATCGATATTAGACCTTTTGTACGCCATAATAATGGTGATTTTTATAATTTAGAATTTGATAAATATTTTAAAGTTAGGCCAATGGTGCCAGGCGACGAAGAATGGTTTTAATACTTACATTAAAATGTACATTAACATTTTACTATATAGTTAATGGACTTAGTTAAAATCTTAGTCAATAGTTATAAAGATAAGATATAAGTTAAATATTAGGGTAATAGACTGTCAATTAAAATCACTTTCTGTTATGCCAACACGATAAGAAGTCTCGCCGATGTTTGTATTAAATATCGCACTATGATCGACCCTAACAGCATCTCATTGACGACTATTAAGTCGTTTGACATAATTCAACCAATAATAGCGCAGAAAATTACAGTCTCATGCAACTTCATTGGTTGAAATGTTGAACGACCTAAGTCGACACTGATAAGCTTTTAACGCAACACTCTTTTATGAAATGAATAGAAATAAGTAGCAGGTACCATTGTTTATTTTAAAGTACGTACAGATAATACAGATGGAATGTTCCAAAAACAATATCAGTATTATGAGTTTCAGAGATTATAGTCTTTGAATAAGTAGGTTACAGGAAATCTGCTCAAATGATAGTTGTAAAACATGAGCATATAGGTTGTAAGATCGAAATAGAAGTAAATGAAGAATTCCTTGAAATAAATTTTTTAAACGTTTCATTTCTGTATCCATCCTAAAGCCGTCAGTATTTTTATTAGGTACCCCTCATTAAATGGGGCCTATTACCTACTGTTGCTAAATAACTTTGGGTAACATTCACCAGAACTTCGATCGTTCGTCAACAGTGTAGAGGATGACTTGGTTCTCAGAGTTCTTGGTGGTCTCAGACATTTTAAGAATTGGACATTCAGAACCTAAATTCAGGAAAGGTTTGTTTACATTTAGAACCTCAAGTTGAAATACTGCATCCTAAGATATAGTACCTTTCGGTATTGAAGATAGATAAGATAAGTACGTCAATCATTGGCAGTTACCCAAGCAGATCCAGACCTTCACATTCAGGGTAGGGTTTCTTGTATAAATCTTTCTTGGTACCCAAGTAGGTACATATATATTCAGGCAAAGAACTATCAGCGAAACACTGAAGCATGAATGTTATACTATAAGTATATTTAAATGCAAGTTTGTATATTGTCACCTGTAGCCGAAACCACTAGATCAATTTTGAAGTTTGAGGTTTTCGGCTTTGTACGTTTCTTCGAAAATGGAGTTAGGTACTTTAATTGATTACCTTGCTTTAGTTATAGCTAGTATCCCTTTGCCCTCTTTTTATTGGTACTGTGAATTTCTAAATTTACTTTGTTTATGAAGTAACTAGTTCGTAATCTCAGTATACGCCTGTAAACTATACATTAACTATAACACGCGTGCCCTTCATGCATCGGATCCCTTTGTCGGAGGGCTCAATTTAGGTCACGTTACAAAACTGTTCGACATTAACAAAATAAGGATGTACAGATTGCTGCATCGATTCCCATGAGATAATACTTAGTCTATCAAATAGGTATTTACCTACTTTGACATTTTGATTATTTCATTATGTCTTTATTCAACTTACAAGTCCCTTTAAACGGCAATAGACGCTTCACCTATTCGTAGGATCAATTAATAATAAACACCACCCGTAGGTGTAGGCAGAGACTTACTTTAAGCTCACATTTCTAGGCTATTAGTATGCTTACCATTTTATTTACAAAAACACCTAGTACCTACATAGTTCGTGCAAATTCAAATTGACAAATGTAAAATGCTAATGGAATATGCTGTAATATAAATATTTTCCGCTGGCAGTACTTAAGAGTTATAGGGGGAAGGGAATATAACCATAAATCACAATAAACACGCGACACGTCACTACACTAAAAGAGAGTAGGTATAGATTTGGAGTGCAATGTTTTAAGCAAATGATACTGTTTGTTTTGGTATTGATAGATTTATGGGAATTTGTGGGGTGAAAACCTTGAATTATTCATATGAATAAGCATCAGTTTTCGATCGTAATGTACATACTTTATTACGTACAAACACGTAGTACTGTAGTTCTGTAGATATTTCAAACTAGCGCGCCCTCTAGCGTGAAATAGCTTTATGGCAATAAATTTTTCCTTTCATCCGGTTTCAATGAAATAAATCAACATTTTCAGGCCCCAAGCCCCAAGTCATGTCCTGCACGCAATATACCTCCTGACTATTAAACGAGGATCTGGTAAAATATCACACACACACACACACACACACACACATAACACGCCTATATCCCCGAAGGGGTAGGCAGAGGTGCATTACACACACACAATTTGCCAGTAATTTTAGTTCCACGTAATAGAGGGCAAGCCTATTGCCGTCATCGCGCATACCTACATATAATGACCGAATGAATTTAATAAAATGTAGCAGCAATATTGTAATATTGAAAAAAAATAAAGGAAAAAAAATTGAAACGCAAGGTAACGTTGCGATGAAATGTTGATGAAAGGCAACAAAATGCCAAATAAAGCCAATTAAAGACCTGGGCGTTTCGGACTAGGACGGGCATTCTCACACAACGTCATCCAGCCCAAACTAAGCTATAAGCTTGTGCTATGGGATCTAGACGAATGCTATACATACCTATATATTTCTAAATATATATATAATATACATAGAAAACACCCAATCTCCAAGACAAACATTTGTGGATCACACAAATATTTGATTCGACCTGGGAATCGAACCCGAGACTCCGGAGTCGAAAGCCGATGCACAACCGACCACGCCACCGAAGCAGACAAATAGCAATATGTTACCTGCAAAAGGGTCACCTGCTATTAGATACGTGAGTCCAACAGTGACAATAGGTGATAAGTGGATGTAATGAACGCCTCTGTATGCTCTTTCTGGGATAAGTAGAAGTGATAAAAGCCAAATCGATGCTTTCACGACCAGAAGCTGGCAGAAGTCTAGCTATTTCTTGGCCTAAAGAATAAGTAGGTATTGCAATCCGGTGTGGCAGCGCAGCCAGCATTCTAGGAACCTTCTCAGTCGGCAGTAACGCAGAGGATTTTTTAAACGATATTTTGTAATTATTGTAAATATTTTTAGTTGGTAAATAATCATGTAAGCAGCTCTAAGTACATAGGTGTTGTAATTTCTATTCTATAATATAAAACTGAATAGCTGAATGTGTTGCTAAGCGCAATTCTCGAGAGTAGCTGAACCGATTTCGCTAATTCTTTTTTGTTGTGATCGTTACTATCAGGAGAGTGAGAGGAGGTGCTCATAGAGGAAAAAAAGTTTAGCGGAATTATGCGGTACGAAGACAGCTAGTTGTTAATAAATATATTTCTTATTAGTAGAAGTGTAGTTACTGAACAAATTCAATAAACTAGGGCGATCATTTAAAAAAAATAAACCTACTTAACTAGTGAATAATTAATGTTTGTAGTAGGAACTCACCCTAAAAAACTTAGTTGTTAGGTGAACCCTAACCACAGGGAATCCCACTGCTATTTCTAATGAGTCATCGTCACAGGTTGCTAGCTGCTGAACCAATTATACCTATGCGTGCGACCCCCTTGCCTTTTTGCAAAGTACCAATTATACTGCATTTTATTTTGAACACTAGGTTATTTTTTAAATTTATAAAAGAAGCGCGATTTCTATAAAAAGGTTTTACTTAATTATGAGTTTATGACAGAGTTTATAACAGGTTTATTATGAATTCGTTCGTATCAACAGGTTCATTCATTCTTGTCTATCTGTATATTCGGGCTAACCTACAAAGTAACTTGACGGATTTTCGTGCGGTTTTCACCAATAGAATGAGCTTAACTCAGGGCAATATAGGGCTCAAGGAGGCGCTGGAGCAAGACCACAGGTCCGCGTCTCGAGAAATCGAGGCTCTCGAGAAATCAAGGCAACTCCGCCAGAATGTCATGGAGACATGGAAGGTGCGACTTGAGCAACCAAAGTGAGTAACCACTACCATCGCTGCCCGAATGGTTGCAGAGGCGGAAAGTTCCACGACGTTACAGTTTAAAAAAAAGGTTATAGGCTCCATCTTTATTTCATCAAAATATAAAAATCGAATACTAAGTACATATCAAAAAACGATTATCGTCATGTAAAATACCGTCATCATCATCATCATAATCATCGATGTTCATCGATGATTTTGCCAATGTCAAGGTATTGCTTGATTTTTTCTCGCACAGAAGAACTAGTTACTCAGAACTAGTTCGAGGTGCGGGACAAGGAAACGTTGTTCGGTATTGCAACTGAGCGTTCGGGCCTGGATTTTTGCCCAGCGCCAGAGCCCTGAAGTAACCTAAAAGGCTGGTAGCCACGCGAAGTAAAGCATTTAAATTTAGAACCTTCTAATAAATATTATTCTAGTCTTCTAGTCCAGTGACCGCAGCTGTCACTGTCAATGTAATTATGTAGCTCAGTAGCACATTAAGGTGCGTACACATTAACGCAACGTAATATGCAATTATATACTTAAGACAAACGGGTCTTTTACGCAATTATTGAGATATATACAGGAGCTTGTAACAGGGTCGAAACGTCGGGTAATAAAGATGTATATATCTCAATAATCGCGTAAATGACCCGTTTGTCTTAAGTTTATAATGTGTACAAAACGCGAAAGACTAAAAAAGAAATATGCAATGTAACATGAAAGGAGCATTTCATCAGTGTGGACGTAGCGGTTATAAACACGCGCACGAACCGAACATGACATAACGACAAATGTGGTGTTCGGTGCGCACATTGTAATGCTTTCGCGCGCGCAAAACGTACTATACGATTTCTGTTGCATTACATGATACATTATGACAATGTTAAAGGCAATTGCGAGGTACATTGCATGTGACATTGCGTCAGTGTGTACACGCCTTTATACCTACTATAATGCATTAGTTCTCGGCTAATTATTTTAGCATTATTTCCCACGTGACGGGGCATTCGGCCAATGAACCGGAACATCTGTGTTAAACGCATGTTCTAAAATACTATAATGTTATCATTATCATTTAATTGTACTTTCCTAGAATAATTACAACGTAATTCTAATACACCATTATTGTGAATTATTATAAAGAGATAATTAAGTTAATAATTTTAACAAAAAAAAATAACAACTTCAAGTTATCTGAATGGGACCAAATAGTTGTCGGAATGCAATGACGGTTTTATAATTACATACAATATAATTGTTGGAATGATATATCGGATATCGGATAATTTTTGGCATGGCTTCAAAGGCCTTTGTGCCATGTCGGAATGGAAAAAAATTGAAATGTGACCACACGGGAAGCTTTGAAATAAATAAAGAATTGTTTCCTTCACCCAGTAGAAAGTTATAGGGAAGTAAACAAAGGCAAACTTGACAACAGCAAACGCTGGCGCTCTGCCCAGCTTGGGATATGCATCGCCTTGCTATTGTTGCAGTCATCGCATCTCTCACTGGGAGTTATCATCCGTTCCATGGTTGCCAGTGAGAGATATTTCACCGCAGTTGCGTCCTTCTGCGAGGAGGTCGTTTCGTAGGAGAGAGCGCAGCGGGTCAGGGAGAGCTACGCTCTTGCTCGCAATGACCCGCTTCGCACCCGCTTCGTACCTTCTTTTAATCAATAGATCAGTAGAATTTCAATTACAAATACAAAAGTTCCTAGTATTATATATACTATCTACCTACCTATTAATAAATTAAACCGAATAATTGATACATAAATGTCTTATTTTCTTAGTAATGGATTAAAACTAATCTCACATCAAATTACATAGGTTACATTAAAATCTATCAGAATACGACGGGGATTCCATTTAAAACTGAAGATAGACTGGTGGAATAGACTGTACCTTCACGCACAGTCTTAACACGATAGGTCTCTTTTCTTACTTAGAATAGTTATAAAATTATACCTTATCACGTAAATATAAACTGATAGATCCAGAGCGCCAGCGTAACTGAGACCCTAGGATAATAAATTTTAGGTTTATTCTTCTTGTGGGAGAGCCGTGGCGCTGCATGCTAAATAGTCAGGGAAGATTTAAACCCTTTTAATTCTTAGGCGACACGAAGTTTGCCGGGACAGGTAACTCAGGTGACCTTTAAGAAATTTCCCTACAACAAAAGGGGCGAGAATGGCACGTGTCTGACGGAGAACAATATTATTTTTATGGTTTATTTACGTATTCTTTATAGACAGGTCCTTCGCTCCGCATCCCTAGCAGGCGCCAACGAAACGATCCTGCCTTCCTTTGGTACAGAACTGGTCATGTTTGGGATGTGAATGGAGTAGATTTTATACAAAATTTATATGATTCAAATCGTAAAAAAGCATTAAAAAACAAAGTACCTTATATTATCTACATCAAAATACACAACATGCAAAAGTTGATGGTAACAAGAATATGATAGAAGAAGGAAGAAGCTACATTGACAATCATTGTCCCTATTGGTGAGCCTACCAAAAACACCGTTAGGTATTATTTCTTCCTGGTTAGTAGTAATTTAATGTAGGTAATAAAGTCCTTATAATATTGATTTATGCTCTACCGCAGAGCAACCACTAACGCCTTTGCCGATACTTCACAGATTTGGCACCGCCTCATCCGTTTATCGACAAGTGCTCTTTAAATAAAGACAGGTTTAGGTACCTACATCTAGTTTAATGTAAAGTGCGAGTATGTACCTGATTTTACTTATCACTTAGCAGTTGCAAGTAGTATGAATCGTATTTAACACTAGATTAAAACAGTTTATCATAAAGCTAAACTCCGTGCCTTCGCCGCGTCTGTCATACGAACATCTATGGCAGTCGATACGAATATTTTGAGCTCTGAAACAAAATCCGACTGGACTACAGAACTTCAATGTCGTCTATAGGTTGTGGAGGTCAGATGGCAGTCACTTCACGGAAAATATCGAAGTTCAGCCGCATCACAGTTTAGACTGGAAAGCCGACCCCTACTGGGTTAGGAAAATGATCAATGGATAATGATCATAGAGCTATACTCAATGACTACTCTATCCCTTTCGTAGTTCTATGTTTACAATATCCAAACGCCCGGCGCGTCCTAAACACACAAACAACCTGTCACACACAAATAACTGTGAACACACATGCTTTTTATAGATACACACAAAAGTTCAATACAAAAGATTAACTACTATCATTTAAATATTGGATGGAACCAGGCGTTACTTGGCGAAAATCCATGACAAAGCAATGGTAAGTAAAATATTAAAAAAAAAATGTTTTAAACTTATTTAAAATTTTTTAATAGCACTATTTTCCGCAGGGTTAAAAAGACAACAAAACGTCGACAATTGTTTCGCCTCTAAACGAAGCATTATCAAGACTGTCTCAGAGAGAACAGCAAAATTTATGGTTAGAACATATTTGCTTATAAGTAAACGTGTGCAAATTTCATTATCGCGATGTAGGATTTTTTCACAATAACTAACGTGGGTAGAAACCTGAGGTTTCTACCCACGAGGATACTGGACGGGATAAAAAGTAGCCGTAGTTACTCCTTATAACATCAGCTATTTACGAGTCCTGTTAAAACCGGTCCAGTGGTTTTGGAGATTAGCCGATACAAACCGACAGACAGACATCTTAATTTGTGCCAACCTGTAATGTTTATTTAAAACACTTAATGCTACTCGTAGCAATTCAGCAATGCTATTAACCCTTACAGGTAAGTTCAAAGAGCTTTTGAGTTCACGTTATAATGGCTAGCACGGTATAAAGTATACGTTTACTTAGGCAGCAGCTGCAGGTACTACGTGCCTATGCATCTAGATTCTAGATCTAGGTCAAGTTCAACCTAGATTTATTTAATATTATGACAGTAACAAGTACGTCTACCTACTTAGTTAATAATTTTTATTTTGATTAAGAAAACTTGATTTTTTTTTTTTTTTTTTTTTTTTTATATTTGGTTCGCCAAATTGACGCCGCCCGCCTGGTGGTAAGTCGTGACGACGTCTAGCGATTGTGGGCCACTCTCACAGCACACATTACTATTGAGAATGGCCCTCAACTTGACGACCTACTGATGTGCCTCTTCACGCTCCGCTTAAAGAACCCAGGATTATATGTGGGAGGAAACACGTGCACAGGCAGGGCGTTCCAGGCCACTATCGTTCGGCAGAGAAACGAACGTTTGTGTGTGGGGGTGGCATCTCTGCCCGGCACGAGTCGTTCGGGATCGGAAGGAAGAGGGTGGGATCAGATTGAAGAGCTCTTCAGAACACTCGCCGTGGTAAATACGGTAGAATGCGGCCAAGGAAGCTATTGTTCGGCGCTGAACTAGCGGCTCAAGGCTTCCCGTTACCTCCGAACAATCTATAATACGGATAGCCCGTCGCTGCATAGCGTCGAGAGCGTCCAGCAGATACTTCGCGGAGCCGTCCCAGAGGTGAGAGCAGTATTCGACGCAGGGTCTAATCTGCGTCTTGTACAGCAGACACCTCTGGTCCGGTGTAAAGAATCTCTTTACCTTATTCAGTATATATCAGTTCACTTATTAAATCCTAACCAAGTATTTTCTTAACAAGTTCAAGAACTCTATTCAAACAGTTAAGGACTGTTGACGTTTGAGAGGCATACACGTTTTGCCAAGAGAAAATAAACCTTTAACCGATGTTATAGAATCAATCAAGACTAGCTGCTAAAAACGGCTTGTTGTAAAAGCTGACTGTATTGTTTTTCTTTGTGAGGACAACGGTATAGAGAGAGAGTAGATACCTATTCAGTTCAGGGTTCCTATTTCCTAAGTTGTCAATAGGTTCCCATGTCCATTATCCTTACCTGCTGTTTATCCAAGGCCCGTTTCGATCTCACCGACGCGGGATAAAACCGTACCCCAACGACGCGGGATTCTCATCCCGACCAAACCCCCGTAGAGGCCACACAGGTGGTCAAAGTTACTGGAAACACCTGCGTGTGAGCCAGAGACGCCCGACAATGGACGTGGGAGAGAACGCGATTTTCGGCCGCGGAATTAAAAAAAAGGCCCGTTTCGTTAGTTTTGGCAGGATTAAGGCGGCTTACGGGTAATCCGACTAGTAGAGACTAGTAGTGATCGTCACGTAACGAAATGCCGTATGCTGTGTGTGTCTGGAGCCTACTACAAGCAAATAAGTACACGAGCAAGTGTGCTTTCTCTCTCTATCTCTGTTCCTTTGTCTCTGTTTTTTTGTAAGTAAGACTTCGTTCCTAACGGGAGTCCCCCGACCGGACATTTTTTATGATGACGTTATCCAATATTTATGTTAGAGCTGGTCAGAGGCTATCGAAAAAAAACGAATTTTTCTAAATTTCTCGCTGTCTGCAGTCTGTTTGGTCCGGTTAATCACTGAAATGGCCGAAGTGATTTTAACAAGACTTTTACTGGCAGACGGCTGATGGTATAAGGAGTTAGGCGACTTTTTATTCCGGGAGTGTTTCCGTGGGAATTGAATACCTACTTTCATCAGCTACTTATTGTGTATTTATTTTCTTTCCTGGTTCTTTCTTCATTTTCATCTGTTTCCTACTGTTTTACGGGAAATACTCGTAACGTGTGAGCAGAGGTACCTACCTTCTTCTGGACCTATACCAGCGCATGTTAGTGTTTCCCTTTCAGTAACATAACAATTTTTTATATCGTACCGTTTATAATTATGGGAACGAACTGTAGAAAGCTTCGTGTGGCGCACGATACATGGTCGGAAGTAAAATGTGTAGTGTTCTTACTGTGTCCTCAATATTCAGCACGTGATAACGTCTAAGCTTGAGGACTCTTTGCATAATGTTCGTTACAAGAGCACTTGATTGTGCTAACAAAAGGAACTGTTGGCTTGTGCCGAGTATGACACAATTTCTAGCAGCAGAATCACAGCTAGCGTCCACCACAGTCTTTAAACATACTTACAATCAATGATGTCTCAGTAAAATTAAAAAAAAAACGTTTATTTGGTTACTTGACCCCTATTTTCTATGATGCCATTGGTTAAATATTTCGATCGACTTTAGTCATTAATAATAACTGGCAACTCTGAACATCTCATACATCATTTTCAGATTGGCACAAAGGCCTTTGAAGCCTTGCCAAAATTCTCAAAAAAAAATACATCATTTTCATTCTTAAAATATTTTAATATTTTTATTTACATATCATTGCCTAAATTTATACAATTACTTCAGATTTCATAATAATATCAGCAAAAAGTCAATAAATAGAGGACTTTATAATATTTTAGAACAATAAACAAAGTCTACAAAATATGCAGAGAAGATTTGACACATAAGTAGTGAAAGTATCAAGACGTGGCTTGCAGACTATTTTTTTTTATTAGGTTTTAAGAGTCCTCCTATTAAATTTTACCGTTTCCGCTGATTTTACAGACGTGTTTTTACACTGAAAATACTGTATTTTTATAAGTTTTAATGCACAACATGAAATATCATTTCAATAATGATCTAATAAGTGAGCTACTTTCTTATTTTTGTCATTAAATTTTGATTAATCGACCTAAAACAATCGGTAGTTTTTCGTATCTTTTGCTGGAAGAGGTCTAGAATATCACAAATTCACTAATCGTTTTGACGTCTAAAAAGTATTACAAAAATACAGTGTATTCTTGTAAAAGTCATCTATCAAATGTATGGATTACTTTTTATCACTTTCATAAAAAAAAATTGAGTAAACAAATATTTAAGTTAGTCAAATTTTAGAGAAAATGGGCAATGAATTGGTTCTTATTTCAGCTACATAAAACTCTCGTTCATAAAATTAAAACAACATAAATAAACCTTGGTTCAAAATCAATCCATTTCCAAAAAAAAAGAAAGCTAAATAATAAAAAATAGGCTGTAAATAATCTTTTAAAAACACCTAAATTTCGCTTTATAATACTCGACGCATGCCTCAAGTAAGCAGTCCGCGCCAAGCGCTTACAGGGAGAGGACGTGTCGCTCTGCGCGCCAAAATTCGACGCCGTCTACAGACGATTATAGCGTGGCGTGAGATTTTGATACTTTGGTAATATTAGTTATTATTTTGTGATGATTAGGCTTCTTTTTAAATACAACAAGTGGTTATGTAGAATGTATTTATCATTGTTTTTGTTAAAAAAAGCTGTTATATTTTATAAAGCTGGATTACATACTCACTCACTGACACAATTTTATTGTTCTCCTTGATGGTGGAGGGGAAGGTACCTATGTTTTTTTTTGCAGAAATGTAAAGGGGGTTCGGGGACCTAGGGAAAATTCCGAGTTTTTGAGATTTGCCCTCCAGTCCCCCAAGGGGGGCTCCCGAGTAGAGTCAAACTGAGTAATAATTTTATAGAGATAGTTTTTTATTTTATTTTTTTGTATTGGGTTCGCCAATTTGACGCCACCCGCCTGGTAGTAAGTCGTGACGACGTCAATCGATTGTGGGTCACTCACAGCACACTATACTATAGAGAATGGCCCTCAACTTGACGACCTACTGAACCCAGGATTATATGTGGGAGGAAACACGTGCACAGGCAGGGCGTTCCAGGCCAGTATCGTTCGGCACAGAAACGAACGTTTAAAACGTTCGGTTCTCGCGAACATGTACCTACTGTGTGGGAGTGGCATCTCTGCCCGGCACTCGTTGTTCGGGATCGGAAGGAAGATGGGATCAGATTGAATAGCTCTTCAGAATGCTCGCCGTGGTAAATACGGTAGAATGCGGCCAAGGAAGCTATTGTTCGGCGCTGAGCTAGCGGCTCAAAGCTTCCCGTTACCTCCGGACAATCTATAATACGGATAGCTCGACGCTGCATAGCGTCGAGAGCGTCCAGCAAATACTTCGCGGAGCCGTCCCAGAAGTCAGAGCAGTATTCGACGCAAGGTCCAATCTGCGTCTTGTACAGCAGACACCTCTGATGCAGTGTAAAGAATCGCTTTACCTTATTCAGTATTCCTAGTTTCCACGAAGCTAGCTCTATACTATATATACTATAGATCTCAAGGTTGCCCTTCATTGGTAATAATGCATTCTGAAGAGAGGGTAGGGGAAGGAAAGGGGATTTCTTCGCTGTAAATGCACACGCCTGCAATGTGCTGTCATCTGCATAGCAATGAATGTTCCCGAGGGATAGCATATCATTGATTTGCAGAAGGAAAAGAGTTGGTGACAGCACGGACCCCTGCGGCACCCCGGTATTGTTCCTCGATACATATATACATAACCGGGGCAACACAGGTAAGGCGTGTTGTCAGGGCGGCGTATTTGTGTCTCCGTGAGGAACGTCACAGCGGGCCGAGCCGTCTCAAAGTATGGTGGACGGCATCGAGGTTCGCATGGAGTCCACGGATGTTGGTGAACTCCACCTCGAAAAGTGAAGCTGTGGGGTTTCCTGGGGCCGCTGTGGAACGTTTACTTATTTCTGTTGCACTGCCATTATAAATTTGAAGAAGAAGCGTGAAGACAGGGCGACATTTGGTGCAGCAGTAATAAGTGACAAAGCGCAGGGGCTAGCTTCGTCTGGAACCGTGCGGTTAGGTTGGAGCCGACCCGCCGGACGGAAGGGCTACCAAACCTCCCTGGTGCAAGGCCGCCGCTATCCCACACCGGTTACCACCCGGAGCGGCGATCCCACATCAGGATTATGCGCGAGAACATGTGGGGCAGCCTCCTGGTGTGGTTGGTCCCAGGCGGGCCCCATGACTGTGTTGCGGGTGGCCGCGGCAACGCCGTTGCTAAGGGTCTCCCTGGCCGGCGAATCGACCCACACCACCCACACTAGACTCCGCTTTGCCCCCACTGGTCCCATGCCTGCTGCACCATACATGGCCCCGGGCCCGGCGGTGCAGCTGTTGAACCCCTTACGCAACCAGCCTGGGCTGGGTTACTTGTTACTTGTTACTTTAGCACAGTTGCACGGTGGCACCCCCCGGACCAACACCCGGTACCCACGTAGGGACCGAAGCCACTTCATAGGTACCGTAAATTAACGAGCCTCGTCCGTTGATCAGCAGGTGCGCCACTAGCAGATGAGTTCGCTGGGGCCCTAAATATGTTGGTAGAGCCCCTTTGTATAGAGGAGGTCAAATGATTTTGATTAGGGAAAAAAATTAGCCCTCGCCCCCCCTTTGAGAGTGCAACGACAGAGGAAAGGTAGAGGAGTTTTGATTACGGGATCATACGAGTATAGAGGGTCTTTTCTTGAATTTAAGGAGAGAGAAAAAACAACCCCCTCCTAGCCCTCTTTTCACCTCCCCCACACAAGACACTATTATTATAAAATGAATGAATGATCAAAACCATGTAATCGCCGTACCTACTGGCTGACCACCATCGGTAACTCCGGACTCACGCACAAAATGTGTCAAATACCTAATTCCGCCCGTTTCGATTCTGCATTCGGACTCTTAAGTGCTATTGTGAAACCTCTTGGTAACTTCTGACCACCTGGTACTTTGTATTTCCTCTATTGTTAAATACTGTGACAGACATGTCATTTAATGAATTCAAAAATATCAAAAATATTATGGCTAAACGGTTCTCTGCCTTTTCGCCGAAAATTGTTTGGCTGATTATCACTTGCCAACTTAGTTCGCGGAATAATCATTTGCCAACTTTTCTTTTAACTTAGTTTTATTTCCCAACCTCACAGTTGGCAACTGTATGTTTGGTCTGCTTTTTATTATGACACTTTTCAAAATGCCAACTTTCAAATAGCCGAATGTTTTAGTTAGCGTAATATTCATTTAGTTGTTTATTGTTTACCAAATGTTGTATTAAGTAAGCAGGGTTCCGTTTACTAACTACGTAATATTATGTGGCGTAGGAGGTCACAGTTTTAACCTAACCTAACCTACCCATTTTGTTTAAAGAAGAAATTAACCTAATCTAAATAGTTGAGTTCCGGGTAACGGTAATTATTGTATCGATGTACCAAAAGGTACGAAACCTTATTCGTATAATAGTTGTTTGGCCTAGTGAAAGATTTGACAAATGATAAATCGCCCAAACGTTTTGTGTCATTATAATAATCAGTTTAACAAAAGTTCTTACAAATGAAACGTTGTGATACAAAAATTTGGTAATCGTTAGTTGTCAAAGTGAAAAATAGGTGAAACGTTGGTTGGCAAGTGATAATCGGCCAAACAATTTTCGGCGAAAAGGCAGGATACCTGGCTAAACAATATTAATGAAGTGATTGAAAGATGCAAACAAGAGCCAGAAGCAGAAATGCGCAATTAACACCCCCTGACTAAACTCCGCCTCGCAGGCACCGCAGGACCTGACACAGGTGCTCGCTGAGGCGTCGAGCTCTTCAAGTGACGAGTATTTCTCTCCGCCGACGTCGCCAACACCTGTACGCCGGCGAGGGAGAGGCCGGCAGCCGAGTAGTTTGGGGCCCCGAAGCCTACTAGCTTCGAGTAGGGTCCCCACTACCGGTGGTGCACCGCATGGGATGGACTTCATCCATCAATGAAAACGTCATGCGGGCATATTATGAAGCTACAGATGGGGAAACCAACCTGACTGCGTACCGTTCAAGGATGCTTCCTTTGTTTCAGGCTCTTGAACCAACAATGACCGTTGCCGTCCAACGACTATCGGATCAAGTACGGGCTATCCAACGATGTAAGTTGTTGGATCAATCTGTGCTTGATCGACTACGCCTGGAAGTATTATCTACTCGTACAGCTCCAGTGTCAACGAAAGCACCGTCACCTGTGACACAGACGGTTGCTACAAGTGCGACGTTAGCGGAGCCCGCACCCGACGCGGGAAATGATACGAGTGATACATCTATCCAGGTAAGTGAGCAATTGAGGACTACTTTGGAAGATGTGATCTCGCAGTATAGGTTTATACCTAATTCTAGACCGTGGCTACCACGCTTGCCAATGCATAAACGAAATCAGGCGTTGATGGGAGCCCTGAATGCATTGCTAGAGCCGTACTAACGGACTAGCAGTGATTTGCTTGATACTCACTCGATTCTTTACCGTGGAGCCATTGCCGCTTGTCGTGTTGCACGTGTTAAATTCCTCGAAGTTAACCGTGCATCACGACCGGATAGTGTTCCCGTATAGCAGGCAAGAATCGAGCGACGTATCGTCACATTTAGGACTCTCATTGCAAAGCTTATCTCTTTCAGCCGGGGAAATAGTCGTCCCCGGGTCATGCATTTCGTGACTCAGGCATTTGCTGGGACCGGTATTCGTCCCCAGCAATACTTAGCCAATGTCACGGAACGTATTGACTTTCTGAAACAGATAGTGTATGCATGGGCAAGCCGTATCCGTCGTTATAGAGAGCGTGTAAATAGATACTGGCAGAATCGCATCTTCCAAAGTGACCAAAGGAAGGTGTACCGAGAGTGGGAGGGAACTGTACAACGTTTGAGCAACGGACAACTGCCAGATGCTCACACCATGAATCAATTTTGGCGTGACATATGGTCGGTGCCCGTCGAACATTCGGAGGGCGACTAGATCCGTGTCGTCGAACGTGAATGCAGTATCATTGAACACATGGAGTCTATTACCATAGACTCCGGAGACGTTAGTTGTGCAATTCGTACGGCCCCGAACTGGAAAAGTCCTGGGCCGGAGGGATTGCACAACTTTTGGATAAAGTGGGTTCAGAGCTCGCATGAACGCTTGGCAACACAGTATCAAGAAGCCCTTGAGTCTGGTTCCTTACCCGCTTTCATGACCACTGGCATCACCTTCCTGCTCCATAAATCAGGTAGTACCACGGAACCTAAAAACTATAGACCCACCACTTGCTTACCTACCATCTACAAGCTCTTTACATCTATTCTGAGAAGTAAAATAAACTCGCACATAGTATCTAATAATATCTTAGATAACGCTCAGAATGGATGTAGAGCTGGGTCTCGTGGTACTAAGGAGCTACTCCTCATTGATATGGCCATTAGCCAACAAGTCAAGGTGTAGGGGCGCCCTCTCTACTGCCTGGATTGACTACAAGAAGGCCTATGATTCGGTGCCTCATTCATGACTAGGGAGGATTTTAGAGTTGTATAAAATTAATGCGACTCTTAAATCCTTCTTAGTCTCGTGTATGGGGCAGTGGACCACAGTAATTCGTCAACCACCTGGTGGGCACGCCTCTGACCCATAAGGCTTGATAAGGATCGAGCGTGGTATATTCCAGGGCGACAGTTTGAGTCCATTGTGGTTTTGTTTAGCACTGAATCCACTTAGCACATTGCTGAAGGATTCTGGGCTAGGCTATCGGTTTCGTAGCGGGGGTGAGGTTATATCTCACCTGATGCACATGGATGACCTCAAACAGTTCACACTGAAGCACCAAGATTTAGTGAACGAACCTCGTCCGTTGATCAGCAAGTGCGCCACTAGCAGGTGAGGTCGCTGGGGCCCTAAAGATGTTGGTAGAGCCCCGTTACACCCGATATCTTTGCCATAGCCTTGTTTGCAATTCAGAAGGATTTAGAGTCCATGACTTCTTGGAGCAGCGTAGGTATTACCACAGTATAACATTCCGCTGACGTTGACTTACGCTCGCAGTAATGACTCTGCAATGACAGAAATAAAAGATGTCTTCATTTCTCCAATGATTTGTGATGACGAGAACAAATATGTTTATTTCTCAACGTCAAGAAAATTTGTACCTACGTGTATCTGCGTCATTCCATAAATCATTTGATCATACTGACACAAAGAGTGGAGGAAGTGAAGTATAATTTGGATTATTACTCAATCAGAACCCTCTGTTTTGGCACATCCTCGCTCTTGAACGTTTCGCAAGTTCAAGGTCGGGTCAAAACGGACGAGAGGACAACACGTGCAAAATGATTTGTAGAAACTTTTATAAAAGAGTCCTGACTGAGAGTCCCAAATATAGTAGGTACCCACCAACCTAAGACGTCTAACCAAGTTATATTTCTGACTTCCAAAGTACCTATAGGTTGTAAGAAAGAAAGAAAGAGAAACAAAATATGTTTAATTCGCAAACACAGATATGGCGATTATAAGCATCTTACATAACTAAACATATAAACATAGAAAGTAAAAAAACCGTCGGTTGTATGCTAGTACGCGCTACATCTGCGTGGAATTTGGTCTCCTCTCAGCTTATGCTGACGTGTTAGTTCTGTAGGTACACCAGGTCACACACTAGTTAAGTAGGTACCTAATTATAGGTAGGTAGTTATTAGCGGACTGCTGTGGCTAGAACTTAATGCTTTAGTTTTCTCGTTCCCGCCATTCACAGGAACAGGAGGAACCTATTCTTCCTTCTAGTTTATTGGCTTGATGATAATCTATGAAAGTGTAGTGTAGTTAAACACCTCTGATAAGACCGTCAGGCAAAACTGGTCTGGATTTTCATACTTATCCGTGGAATTATGTACAAGAAGTGTGTTTGTTCTTATAAGTAAGTGCCGACAACCGAAAGCATAAACTATACTTATCTCTTTCTTTTCAGTTTGCGGTCCTAGAGCGCGACCGCTCCTACGTCCATTGCCGAAGTATATTGTCTATGCATTGCCGAGCAGAAGCATGAGAGTAAAATAAATGCAGTGGAAATGAGAAGTTTGAGAAGTATAGCTGGGGTAGCGCTAGTGTATAAAGTAAGGAACAACGTGATACGGGAACGTTGTGGTGTGACAGAAGATGTAGTGACCAAAATTGAAAAAGGGATGCTGAGATGGTTCGGTCATGTAGAGAGGATGGATGATAGGAGACTGACAAAACAGATATATTAAGCGAGTGTGAATGGACAAGCTAGTAAGGGTCGACCTAGGCGGACTTATGGCGACCAAATCGCAGAGGTCTAGAGCAAAGGCACCCATAACCGGCGATCATGCATGAGTATATTAATGAAAGTTGAGGAAGCGAAAGAAGTATGCCAGGATCGTAGCAGGTGGAAATCCGTGGTCTCTGCCTACCCCACTGGGAAAGAGGCGTGATTTTATGTATGTATGCCAAGCATCTCTGGTTCCGGGCGGAATTTCTAGAGGCGCCTTGCCTCGACAATGGACGTAGGAGCGGCCACGGCCATAGGCCGCAGAGATAAGAAAAGGGGCTTCCGCCGGGCGGAAACAAACTTATACAAACAAACACTCATATTGACAAAATGTCCTTTAATGATTATAAACCTATCTACCATAAAATTTTCCAATAATTGATTAGTGTTCCGTATTTAATAATAATAATAAATAAATATTTTTGGACATACACAACGTCATCCAGCCCAGATCTAGACGACTGATAAACATTCTTATATATTTCCAAATACATAAATATTATACATGGATAATACCTAAACTCCGAAACAAACATTTTGTGGATCACACAAATAATTTGATTCGACCCAGAATCGAACCTGGGACCTTAGGGGCGGCAGTCGCATACATGTACTCATACCACTGCGCAAACGAGGCAGATTTTATTTCGACCATACATCAGATATCATCAATGAAATTAATGATATTATTATAGTGTAGCTGTCTGTTTGGATGTTTGTATGATTAACTCGACAGTTTACACTTAAAGGTGGGTACTGACCAACGTTACGAGGTGTAATGTAACATTCGCATCGAGCGTGTTACGCATCGAGCATGTGCTGTGTTTCCTAAAAATCGGCGTAACATGCTCGTCAAAACTCTCTGCTCCGCTTTCGCCGCCAGTGTTCACAAGATGGCTGACAGCGAGGACGTGTTGATATCTTTCATTCTACTTAATTATTGTTTCATCCAAATTAAGAAGAAGAAGAAGAAACGTTACTGGACATCAAACTTATTTAAAAGCAGAGGCGTATGTGGTGGTTTGTCATTGATTGCAATATTAAAAAACCAAATGATTACTGGACAGTATAAAAACTTTGTACGCATGTCTCCGAGCGATTATGAAGAACTGTTGAATTTAATTGGACCAAAAGTACCTACTTAAAAAAGACACAAATTATAGAAAAGCAATTAGTGTCACGGAAAGATTAGCACTAACGCTTCGTTTTTATGCTACAGGAGATTCCTATACTAGTATGCAATATCTTTTCAAGATATCAAAGCAATGAATAGGATTTATAGTAAAAGAGATCAGCGAAGCCCTTATTGGAGCATTAAAAGAATATGTAAAGGTATGTACTGTTTTAATTAATTCAGAAAAGTAGTCATTACATATCAAATTAATTAATTAATTAAATCACCGAATTCTGATAGAAATTGTTCACTCCTAGCTGGTGACCCATAGGCCCATAGGCTTAGCTGTGGCATCGATGAGGCTCTTGAAGTTGTTGGTCGTGTAGAGTATCCTTGTGAAGAATTGTAGTTATTCATGCCAACATAGTCATATTCTCCGCGATCAGCACTAAACAATATATTTGATATGTAATACTGCACATGTATTTTTGTTGTCTTTGAATAAGATCTTAATTTATTTGTCAAAAAAATACCATAGGCTTCACATTCGTCAAGTTTGTGCGAAGTTGACTCCGTTTGCTCGGTTTTCTTTTTTAAAATATTTAAAGTAGATGCCATTATTTCTTCCGGGCTTGGGTCTACTACTTTCTTCCTTTTTGGAGGCCGAGGGTAATCATAGTCGCTATTTTTGACAGGCGGATGGCCATCATTGTTGCTTTTTTTGGCAGGCGGAGGGCAATCATTGTCATTGCAATCATCAGGCGGTTGTTCTGAAACACCTTCACGTAGCTGAAAATAAATATAAATCATTATTTCAGATGCCAGAAACACCGGAGCAATGGCCGTTTGTAGCAAATGGCTATGATACTTTGTAGAATTTTCCACATTGCTTAGGCGCAATCGACGGTAAACATATTTTACTGCAGGCACCGATCAACAGTGGAAGTGAATTTTATAATTACAAGGGTTTCTTCAGCATCGTATTACTGGCAGTGGTTGACGCGAAATATAACTTTTTGTATGTAAACATTGGATGTCAAGGAAGAATATCTGATGGAGGGGTTTTCAACAACTGTGAATTTAACGAAAAACTAAAAAATAATGCACTAAACATCCCTCAACCCACTGCGCTGCCAGCAAGAACAGAAGAAATTCCATTTTACTTTGTTGGCAACGAAGCTTTTGCTCTTACCGAAAATATGATGAAAGTATACGCAGGATATCATAAACGTGGTTCTAAAGAAAGAATATATAACTACCGACTTTGCAGAACTCGTAGAGTGGTGGAAAATGTGTTCGGCATATTATCTGCAGTTTTTAGAGTTTTGCGGAAACCAATGTTATTAGAACCGAACACCGCGACATCTGTCGTAACAGCAATAACATTCCTTCACAATTTTTTTAAGAAAAGGTGTTAATGCTCATGTATATACCCCTGCAGGTAGCTTTGACGAAGAATCGAACGGCCAGGTCAGATTAGGAAACTGGAGAGAAGGTAACAATGATATGACTAGTATGTTACCCTTGCAAATAAGACCGCGAAGGGCTACAAGATCTGCTCACAATATTCGTAATGAAGTTGCTGAATACTGCATTCAGCAAGGGTCTGTAAGCTGGCAAGAAAATTATGCTTAAAATGGACTAACTACTATAGTATCTGTTGTGGCAAGAGGTTTATTTCTATCCAGTAGAAATATCATAGCTTTGTATGCAAACCAAGTACTATGGTACACTTCTTCTGCGCCTGAAATTTAAGTTGAAATTAACAAACATCGAGCCCTATGTTTCGTGAATTTCGTAATCTTAGCAATGTAATTGTAAAATTATATTTAAATAGAAAACCAATTGTATATGTCACTTGTACCACCCTCACTCACCCGGCAAAACGGCCACTCCACCACAAAACCACCTCACGCTAGGTCTGGAGGCCGAGACAGTATTCGGTGAACCCGTGTTCGTGCGTGTGGTGCAAGTGGGCCAAGTACTTAAAAACTTAATAAATAAATACGTACCTTTTCCTGTACCAGTTGATTGTTCAGTTTTTTGTTTTTCCCTCCTCAGTGATGCCAGTAAACTTGTCATTTTCTTTTTACAAGTTTCTCTTTCGCTGTCGAGTAACGAAGCCAATCTATCCCAAGCGTCTTCTTTCTTTAATTTGTTATAATGCTCTGGATGAGCTGGGTTCCACAACACTGGTTCTTCTCTGTATTTTTCTATAAAATGCAGAGTTTTTTCTTTGTCCCACTCCATGTTTCAAGAAAAAACTGAAATAATTACGAGAGGAACGACGTGTGATCACTCGCGACGAGCGACGCGTACTGACTGAACCGCGTAACAGTCAAAGGATTCGCCGAAAACCCGACAGCCGGGTGGAGCACTCAAAGCGAGCAACGAGCGGCTCGTTGCTCGCTGGTTTCCCCGTAACGCGACGTACTGACTGCACGAATGCTCGCTGTGTAACAAGTTACATCACTCCTCGTAACGTTGGTCAGTACCCACCTTAAGGGAGCGTAGCGAGCGCCATCCCCCGTCTCTGGTTTACACAGACATTCAAATTTGGCGGGAATAGGGAATATTCTATATAAACTGCGCGCTTTGAATTACGCTTAGACGTTTTCATTAGAAGTCAACCATTAATTAGTTTTTTTTTTAGTTTTTTTATTTTTTTTTATATTTGGTTCGCCAAATTGACGCCGCCCGCTTGGTGGTAGCTGACGACGTCTAGCGATTGTGGGCCACTCTCACAGCACACATTACTATTGAGAGTGGCCCTCAACTTGACGACCTACTGATGTGCCTCTTCACGCTCCGCTTAAAGAACCCAGGATTATATGTGGGAGGAAACACGTGCACAGGCAGGGCGTTCCAGGCCACTATCGTTCGGCAGAGAAACGAACGTTTAAAACGTTCGGTTCTCGCGAACATGCTATCCACTGTGTGGGGGTGGCATCTCTGCCCGGCACGAGTCGTTCGGGATCGGAAGGAAGAGGGTGGAATCAGATTGAAGAGCTCTTCAGAACACTCGCCGTGGTAAATACGGTAGAATGCGGCCAAGGAAGCTATTGTTCGGCGCTGAACTAGCGGCTCAAGGCTTCCCGTTACCTCCGGACAATCTATAATACGGATAGCCCGTCGCTGCATAGCGTCGAGAGCGTCCAGCAGATACTTCGCGGAGCCGTCCCAGAGGTGAGAGCAGTATTCGACGCAGGGTCTAATCTGCGTCTTGTACAGCAGACACCTCTGGTCCGGTGTAAAGAATCTCTTTACCTTATTCAGTATTCCTAGTTTCCGGTTGTCCTTCAGTGGTAATAATGCATTCTGAAGAGAGGGTAGGGGAAGGAAAGGGGATTTCTTCGCAGTAAATGCACACGCCTGTGTTTTACGGGCATTGAACTCGACCAGGTTCTCGGTACCCCATTGAGAGATACTGTCGAGGTTACGGTCGAGATCAGCCACGAGTCGTCGTCTCTCCTCCTCAATCTCAGATCGCCCCGCCGTCGGACGAACCGAGTAACTCCCGTGCAGTGTGCTGTCATCTGCATAGCAATGAATGTTCCCGAGGGATAGCATATCATTGATATGCAGAAGAAAGAGAGTTGGTGATAGTACGGACCCCTGCGGTACCCCGGCATTCACTTGCAAGAAGCGAGAAGCCTGGCCATCGCAGAGGACTCGCACTCGGCGCTCGTTTAAAAAGCTGGCAATCCAGCTGCACAGTTGAGGAGGTAGACCATATGCCGGAAGCTTGGAAAGGAGCGAAGCATGCCAGACCCTATCGAAGGCTTTGGCGATGTCCAGGCTAATAGCCAAGGACTCGCCGTGCCTTTCCATAGCCCCACCCCAGACATGCGTTACGAATGCCAGAAGATCACCCGTTGATCGCTTTGGCCTGAAGCCGTATTGTCGATCATTGATTAGCGAGTGATCCTCTAGGAATTGCATGAGCTGCTTATTTATAAGGAGCTCAAGCACCTTGCAAATGACTGAGGTGACAGCTATGGGTCGATAGTTGCCTGGATCGGACCGATCCCCTTTCTTGGAGATCGGTTGTACGTTCGCCTCCTTCCAGACGTCCGGCACGAGCCCTGAAGAGTATGACAGGCGGTACAGACGCGTTAATACTGGAGACAACTCAGCTGCACATTTTCGTAGCACCACCGCCGGAATGCCGTCAGGGCCACTGGCTTTCCGCGTGTCGAGTGACCGCAGCACTGCCCGTACATCACATTGCCTGATAACAATATCAGGCATTGTGTGGCCACAGTTGGCGATGGCGGGGGGCTGCAGGCCACGGTCGTCGACCCGGGAATTAGCCGCAAAGAGGTCTGCGAGCATATCCGCTTTCTCTTGGGCTTTGTGAGCCAGTGTTCCATCTGGGTAACGCAGCGGTGGCAGCGAGGGCTGACAAAAGTTAGATTGCACGGCTTTGGCCAGTTGCCAGAATCCACGGCTGCCCGTGGGATGGGAAGTGAGCTCCTGACCAAGCCGCGCGACGCGCTGGGCATCCGCTCTCTTAAAGGCCCTCTTACTCGACTTTGTGGCCCGGTTGTACGCTGCTTTGAGGTGGCCCACGTTTGGGTCGCGCACAGCCCGGGCCCTGATCCAGGCGCGATATGCCGACTGTTTTTGTCGAACAGCTTTGGCACAATCTCGCCCGAACCAGGGACGGGCTCTGCGGATACTGGCGACATCAGTGAAAGGGATGTAATAATCCATCCCTAAACTGATCTCGCCAGCAATAGCAGAAGCACTATCCGGAGGAGCCTTTCCTACAAAGCAGCGCTGGCTCCAGGGGACGGACGCATAATAATCGCGTAGACCGTCCCAATCCGCTGACGAGTAGTGCCATAGTCGTCGTGACGTTTGTACAGGACGTGCAGGAGGTGACACCTTCATGACAGCGTGAACAACACAGTGGTCGGAACTACCCAGTGGGGCTCCTACCGAAACACTGTACTGGGCTGGGCGACTCGTCAGCAGTAGATCCAGCAGAGCGGGCGCGTGATCTGACCTGTCTGGTATCCGGGTGATCCCGTATACCATCTGGGTCAGACCGTGGGAGAGAGCGAACGCATGGGCGGCTCTACCCGCATGATCAGTCTTGAGGGACCCCAGCCATTCAATGTGATGGCCATTGAAGTCCCCCAGAAATACTGGGTCAGCGTTCGGGAACCGCACCTGCGCTTCATCAGCCGTCTCGCTGAGGTACTGGAAGAGCTTTGTTGTCTCAGAATCCCCTGTGTGGGATCGGTAGACGCACACGTAGATCTGGCTCATAGAGCCATGGTCTACGAGCAGCCAAAGGACGGAATTGGAGGGGTTCTCTAGGCAGCGCAACCGGCGGCAGCAAACATCCGCCCTAACGAACACGCACACCCCGGCTTTGTCTCGAAATTATTCCTCGATGACATAGCCGGGGTAACACAGGTAAGACGTGTCGTCAGGGCGGCGTATTTGTGTCTCCGTGAGGAACATCACAGCGGGCCGTGCCGTCTCAAGGTGGTGGTGGACGGTATCGAGGTTCGCATGGAGTCCACGGATGTTAGTGAACTCCACCTCGAAATGTGAAGTTGTGGGGTTTCCTAGGGCCGCTGTGTAACGTTTATTTCTTTTTTGTTGCACTGCCATTGTAGATTTTGAAGAAGAAGCGTGAAGACAGGGCGACATTTGGTGCAGCAGTAAGTGACAAAGCGCAGGGGCTAGCTTTGTCTAGAACCGTGTGGTTAGATCGGAGCCGACTCGCCGCTTTATGTAGAGTGTTTTGGTTTTATATTCTAAATTATGTTATTTAATAAATTTACACAATTTAATATTTTGAAAGTCTTAGACCTATATAATGTGAAATAACGATTTTTGAAAGCGGGATTCGGAACGCTTTATTACTGCTGTCAAAATGTCAAATTCACGTCACTGTCAGAGTGCGTTCCGAAACACAGCTTACTTTATTTTAATATTTCTTGTATTATTAGGAATACGAAATTAACATAATGTTTCAATGAAGTGCATAATAATATAGTGTAATATAAATATATAGTGGTGAAATAAAGTAGAGTAAAGTAAAATAGAATTAATAAACTTATAGCATAGTTATATCAGTATGAAAAGTTTCGGCCACAATAGTCCGTAAAGGCTAAAATGATTGACAGAATTCGGAACGCGTTGAGGTCGTTTGAAAAATTGTAAATAATCAACGGATTCTGTCTGAACTTGTTTTCGTTTTCATTGAATTTTCATTTACAAAATTACATTTCGTAAATTGTATTTATAAAATTAAGTATAGTTATAAAATGAATGCGATTAATGAGATGAGCGACGAAGAATTTGTGCCGTTTCTTCACAAGTTAGGCGTAGACACTTATAAGAAATCGTTTGAATGGATGCTCACTGATCGTGATTTCGCTGGTGTTTTACGATGGCTGTATAATAATTTAGATCATAATAATGCACTTACGGCTCGTGAAGAATGTTGGTTTGTGATTGGTTTTTTATTAGTTAAATGTCCAAATGAACCTGTAGAGGTACATTACCTTTAAGAGGTACTTACTTATATAGTAGGTATTACGCTCAAGTTTGCTTTAGTTTGAGTGGATAATGAATTACTGCAAAACTGTAATTCAATTTACATAAATCTCTGCCCTTTTTACATGCTAGAGAAGTGACCATTACATAAAAAGACTGATGTGTCAATTATTTACTTAATGTCTTTCCTTTACTGTTCACAGTTACATAGAACTTGAAAAGAAAGGTCTAGTGGTATCTCAAGCAGATCTAGAACCTTCCATTTCCGGTATACAGCAGCATTATGAAGGTATCTGCCTACCAGGAGATAATGAAGCACTAGAAGATATTGAGCTGGATATTAGACTTATGAAAGAACGGCTCTATAAGTTGGAGAAACAAGAGAGTGTACTGGAAGACTTGAAGAAACAAAATGAGTAAGTATTGATGAGACCCCAGAATTCTTAGGCTCTATAACCAACAAGTGTAAATTCTGACTTAGTTAAAAAATTTTAGTACTTACTGGCTTTAAAAAATCGGCAGTTTTGGATATATTTAAAACTAGTGGTCGCCCGCGACTTCGTCCGCGTGATTATTGTTCCCGTCACCGTATCTTTATAAATTGTAGCCTATGTGTTATTTTGATGTATAAGCTATATTATTATAAAGTTTCATCAAAATCCGTTCAGTAGTTTTTACGTGAAAGAGTAACAAACATCCATACATCCTTACAAACTTTCGCATTTATAATATTAGTAGGATTAGATTAGGATATATTTCTGTACCTATTTGAAAATTATGAGTTTGCTTCTACTATTCTTAAATATCTAATTAGATACAAAAACAGAGTTGATGAGTCCGAATCGGCAGGACTAGAATCTGCAGCCTTTCCCCAGTAAGGGAAATGCTCTGACCAACTACCACAAGTCTTTGTACTATGATAACTAAGTCCGAGACACCCAGGACTTTAATTGGCTGTGGCATAGCGGCTGGCACTTAATCCTTTAATCAACATTTCATCGCAAGGCAACGAGTTTAAATTTTTGTTCAAAATTACAATATAGCTGATACTTTTTACTAAATTCATTCGGCCATTTGGGACATAACCCATTATATGTGTGCCCGGTAATGCCAATAGGCTTGACCCCTATTATGTGGGCCTCAAAATACTTGCTAAATTGTGGGTATGTCCCCTGTACCTACACCTGCGGGGATATGACTCCTGAAATTAGACTAAGATATAATTCAAATACAGAAACAGTTAACAGGTTTACCACCCCTGCAAAACTAGAAAGTAACACTAGTTGACTAATAGATTTCTTGATATTCCAGACTAGTTAAAGAAGAATTAAACCTAGAAATTACAAAGTTAAATGCAGCGCACCAACAGTTTGTTGAAGATGAGAACACAGCTGCGGAACAGTGTATGTCTCTCGCTAAAGAGGTCGAAACTCTTACTGAAGGTGTCATAGATGTTGTGGCGGATACACTTGATGTGTATAGTACCTGTCATGCTGATAAGGTAAGATAATCATTATAAGATCTACTACTCGTGTGTGATATAGTGAGACTTGAGCTTGAATCACTTTTAGTTAAGCAACTATTTTTGGACCTGTACAAACACACACCGTTCACATCACACTGTTCACATGACAGCTCTCAGACAGATCTCAAATTATCTTCTCACCAATATCATATTATAAAGTTTACAATTTTGTTTGTTTTTAACCAACTTTACAAAAAGGTGGAGGCTCTCAATTCTACAATTTTTTTTAATGTTTGTTACCTATCTCATATATTTCGAGTAGAAATTGAAAGCTAATGCTGGCCAAGTAATCCCATTTTAACAGGTATTCTGACAATTATTTGGGCCCCGTTCCGGTAATTCGAAGTTGGTTTTTGTGTCATTGTCAAACACTTCTTTAAACTGCTTGTCTATTGGTACCCTCTCTTACCCCTCATTCATACATTACGCCTGTTTTCCCGAAGTGGTAGGCAGAGGCATATTATTCGCCCAATTGGCACTAGTAATAGGTACTTTTATGATTTTCTCACACGTTGATTGACAGGACACACTTGCAAACAGGGTTGACTTGTGCCTCTAAGATCTTTTTGAGACCACTATGCATCCACTGAATATTCATACATGTTTAATAGTTTAAATATAAATTATTATTTTCCAGGAAAACGCAAAAAGATTCTTCACTTTTGGTCCCTTCGAATCGTACAGGCAATCTCAAGCACTATTCAGATCTCACTTTGACCTTTATACATCTAAAAAGTTAACAAAACAACATAATGATATATCTGATGAGGAACTCTGGTCTGCACTGACTGAAGCACATCAGATGGAAGCGAGGTTAGTTATACATAATAATATGTCTATTGTGTTCCCCAGCTAGCTTAGCCACTTCAAACTTTATTTAAGAATAGTACCTCCTTTACATGATCATTATTTTCTATTAACACTATGATATAGAATAGAATAAATAATTATAGGTTTTTAGTAATAAGGGTCTGTTTCCAGATTATCAGACGCAGCCTGGGCGTACATAGAGTCATCAGCAGAGCTGAGCGGTGAACAAGCCAAGTTGGCACTTGTCTCCAATTATAAAGATGTTCATCCCTCTCAAATCACGTTAG
Source organism: Nudaria mundana (assembly GCA_963556515.1). Classification (NCBI taxonomy): domain Eukaryota; kingdom Metazoa; phylum Arthropoda; class Insecta; order Lepidoptera; family Erebidae; genus Nudaria; species Nudaria mundana. The sequence continues at coordinate 3,246,401 of OY748301.1, read as the reverse complement.
TATTAATTTGCATTCACGCCGATATCTCCGAGAAGGAAGGCAGAGATATAGACACAGTATAATGCCACATAAAATGGAGTAAGCCTCCAGGGTCCAAGCAATCTTCAACTGCTGAAAGTTGGATGAGACTTTAATAAAATATCCACCTCTTCATAACGGCCAACCCTTTCTATGTGAAACATAAAAACACTATTGTGGGAGGTACATATATAGTTTTTTTTACCATCAATGTTGTAGGCAAAATCAAAATGGCGGTAATAAACTGTCAAAAACACGTCAAACATCGACACAACTGGATTTTGGCCAGCGCGTGCCTGGTAGCCTTTTAGGTTACCTCTGACGCTGTCCCGCACCGCGAACTAGTTCAGAGTAACTAGTTCTTCTGTGCGGGAAAAATCAAACATGATGATGCAATGAACGATGAACCACGTTCGGGTGCAAAGGGGCTCTACCAACATCTTTAGGGCCCCAGCGACCTCACCTGCTAGTGGCGCACCTGCTGATCAACGGACGAGGCTCGTTAATGGAGTGACTTCGGCCCCTACGTGGTTACCAGGTGGTACAACAGTGTTGGTCTGGGGGGGTACCACCGTGCAGCTGTGCTAAAGCCCCCAAGTAACCCAGCCTAGGCTGGGTTGCGTTAGGGGTTCAGCAGCTGCACCGCCGGGCCCGGGGCGATGTATGGTGCAGCAGGCATGGGACCAGTGGGGACGAAGCGGGGTCTAGTATAGGTGGTGTGGGTCGATTCGCCGCCCAGGGAGACCCTTAGCAATGGCGTTGCTGCCCGCAACACAGTCATGGGGCCTGCCTGAGACCAACCACCCCAGGAGGCTGCCCCACATGTTGCGCATAATCCTGATGTGGGATCGCCGCTCCGGGTGGTAACCGGTGTGGGGTAGCGGCGGCCTTGCATCAGGGGGGTTTGGGACCCCTTCCGTCCGGCGGGTCGGCTCCGACCTAACCACACGGTTCCAGACGAAGCGCTTTGTCACTTACTGCTGCACCAAATGTCGCCCAGTGCAACATAAAAAAAGAAAACTTTCCACAGCGGTCGCAGGAAACCCCACAACTTCACTTTTCGAGGTGAAGTTCACCAACATCCATGGACTCCATGCGAACCTCGATGCCGTCCACCATCACCTAGAGACGGCACGGCCCGCTGTGATGTTCCTCACGGAGACACAAATACGCCGCCTTGACGACACGTCTTACCTGTGTTACCCCGGCTATGTCATCGAGGAACAATTTCGAGATAAAGCCGGGGTGTGCGTGTTCGTTAGGGCGGATGTTTGCTGTCGCCGGTTGCGCTGCCTAGAGAACCCCTCCAACTCCGTCCTCTGGCTGCACGTAGACCATGGCTTTATGAGCCAGATCTACGTGTGCGTCTACCGTTCCCACACAGGGGATTCTGAGACAGCAAAGCTCTTCCAGTACCTCAGCGAGACGGCTGATGATGCGCAGGTGCGGTTCCCGAACGCTGACTTAGTGTTTCTGGGGGACTTCAATGGCCATCACATTGAATGGCTGGGGTCCCTCAGGACTGATCATGCGGGTAGGGCCGCCCACGCGTTCGCTCTCTCCCACTGTCTGACCCAGATGGTATGCGGGATCACCTAATACCAGACAGGTCAGATCATGCGCCCGCTCTGCTGGATCTACTGCTGACGAGTCGCCCAGCCCAGTACAGTGTTTCGGTAGGAGCCCCATTGGGTAGTTCCGACCACGCTGGCATGAAGGTGTCACCTCCTGCACGTGCTGTAGAAATGGCACGACGTCTATGGCACTACTCGTCAGCGGATTGGGACGGTCTACGCAATTATTATGCGTCCGTCCCCTGGAGCCAGCGCTGCTTTGTAGGAAAGGCTCCTTCGGAAAGCGCTTCTGCGATTGCTGGCGAGATCAGTTTAGGGATGGAATATTACATCCCTTTCACTGATGTCGCCAGTATCCGCAGAGCCCGTCCCTGGTTCGGGCGAGATTGTGCCAAAGCTGTTCGACAAAAACAGTCGGCATATCGCGCCTGGATCAGGGCCCGGGCTGTGCGCGACCCAAACGTGGGTCACCTCAAAGCAGCGTACAACCGGGCCACAAAATCCAGCAAGAGGGCCTTTAAGAGAGCGGATGCACAGCGCGTCGCGCGGCTTGGTCAGGAGCTCACTTCCCATCCCAGGGGCAGCCGTGGATACTGGCAACTGGCCAAAGCCGTGCAATCTAACTTTTGTCAGCCCTCGCTGCCACCGCTGCGTTACCCAGATGGAACACTGGCTCACAAAACCCAAGAGAAAGCGGATATGCTCGCAGACCTCTTTGCGGCTAATTCCCGGGTCGACGATCGTGGCCTGCAGCCCCCCGCCATCGCCAACTGTGGCCACACTATGCCTGACATTGTACTCAGGCAATGCGATGTACGGGCAGTGCTGCGATCACTCGACACGCGGAAAGCCAGTGGCCCTGACGGCATTCCAGCGGTGGTACTACAGAACTGCGCAGCTGAGTTGTCTCCTGTACTAACTCTTCTGTACCGCCTGTCTTACTCCACAGGAATCGTGCCGAAGGTCTGGAAGGAGGCGAACGTACAACCGATCCCTTAGAAAGGGGATCGGTCTGATCCAGGCAACTATCGACCCATAGCTGTCACCTCAGTCATCTGCAAGGTGTTTGAGCTCATCATCAACAAGCAGCTCATGCGATACCTCGAAGATCACTCGCTAATTAATGATCGGCAATACGGCTTCAGGCCAAAACGATCAACGGGTGATCTTCTGGCATTCGTAACGCATGTCTGGGGTGAGGCTATGGAAAGGCACGGCGAGTCCTTGGCGATTAGCCTGGACATCGCCAAAGCCTTCGATAGAGTCTGGCATGCTTCGCTCCTTTCCAAGCTTCTGGCATATGGTCTACCTCCTCAATTGTGCAGCTGGATGGCCAGCTTTCTGAACGAACGCTGAATGCGGGTCC